>JAWQEG010002175.1:210000-360775 GCA_033782935.1 Petrolisthes cinctipes | reverse complement strand
ATTCTTGTCTTCCTTCATGGAACTTCAGTCGCGCTTTATTCCTCTGAAGGGAACAGGTCAGAAGTTCATTCAACCGAAGTGGTTTAATCGGGAAATCCGTAACCTACTAAGGGAGAGGAGAACTGCGTATCGTCGAGCGAAGGCATCTGGGGACTTTGACGGTCATAGAAGACTAAATCGAAACGTGAAGTCCAAAATAAGGGCGCTAAGCGTGCTGAGGAGGTCCGTGTGGCTAGACTCTGCAAAGAGAACCCCAAGGTGTTTTTCAGTTATGTGAATGGCCGTAAACCAATCCGACGCAGGATCGGTCCCTTGGTGAATGAGGATGGAGCATTGATGCACTCTGATGCAGAAAATGCTAACCTCTTAAATGAGTACTTCTCTTCAGTGTTCTCTGAGGAGAGTGGTCCCATTCCCGAACCTTTGGACTCCTTCAGTGAGAAGTTGGAGTCAATGGTCTTCACCCAAGAAGAAATCGAGAGAAAACTAATCGAATTAAAAGCAAACAAGTCCCCCGGTCCGGATGGGTTCTTACCTAGAGTGTTGAAAGAAGTGCATGGTGAAGTATCACGGCACCTGTGCATGGTCTTCAACAGGATAATCCAGACTGGATGCGTTCCTAGAGACTGGCGTGAGGCAGAGGTGACTCCTATCTTCAAGAAGGGAGATGCTAGCCAACCGTCAAACTACAGACCCATCAGTTTAACCTCGATAGTCTGTAAACTCATGGAGAGCATCATGGTGGACAAAATAACAGCATACTTAGAATCAAATTTGCTACTGAGGGGTTCCCAGCATGGGTTCCGGCAGCACCGGTCATGCCTCACAAATCTGGTGGAATTCTTCCATTTTGTTTTCAGTGAGCATGATCGGGATAAAGCGGTCGATGTTGTCTACTTAGACTTTCAGAAAGCCTTTGATAAGGTACCCCACCGCCGCCTCCTTCGGAAAGTGCGTGCACTGGGCATAGACGGAAATGTGGCAAATTGGATAGAGAACTGGCTAAGTGACAGACGGCAGCGGGTGGTAGTGAATGGACAGGCTTCAGAGTGGGTGCCCGTTACTAGCGGTGTTCCCCAAGGTTCTGTTCTGGGACCACTACTGTTTATCATCTATGTTAATGACGTGGATGGTGACATGGTTGCCAAGATTTCCAAATTCGCCGATGATACTAAGCTTGGTATGAATGTCGCGAAAGAAGGAAATACTACCCGCTTACAAGAAGATCTTAGGAAGATCGGGGAGTGGTCTGACACGTGGCAAATGCCATTTAACGTGAACAAATGCAAAGTTATGCATATAGGCCACAGAAACCCCCGAACAGAGTATGACCTTAAGGGCAATGCTCTCGTAAGCACTGATACTGAGAAAGACTTGGGTGTAACTATCACCAGCGACCTCAAGTTCTCAAAGCAGTGTATTGAGGCTGAGAAGAAAGCCCAAAGGATGTTAGGGTACATAAAGCGACAGTTTGGATACCGGAACAAGGAGATAGTACTTTGTCTGTACAATTCCCTTGTCCGACCGCACCTGGAGTATGCAGTCCAGTTTTGGAGTCCTTCTTACCGGAAGGATATCGCTAGATTGGAACGAGTGCAAGCCAGGGCAACCAAACTTATACCCTCTCTTAGACACAAGAGCTATAAAGATCGGTTGGTAGAACTCGACCTATTCTCTTTGGAAACCCGGAGACTGCGTGGTCAGCTTATCGAAGTGTTTAAAATACTACGAGGCTTTGACAATGTAGACTACAGGGACATTTTCCAACTCAGTGAGGGCACAACCAGGAATCATGGCTACAAACTTGAACTAAAGCGATACAACCGTGATCTGTGTGGTAAGTTCTTTACATACAGCATCTGCGGTACTTGGAATGCGCTTCCTGCTGATGTGGTCAACAGCAACTCTGTGGATCAGTTCAAGTCCAGATTAGACAAAGCCTTAAACCACCGTCTAGGTGTTTAGGCCGTTGTGCGAGTGTTCCTTGATGGTTTCACATGACACATTCGAGGACGGTCGCCTACTTGCGCAACTAAACCCACAGGTACCCTCTTTGTATGGATCGTAAGGTCCCCTAGGGTACTTCTTTTCCTTGTAACTCCTTGTAACTCTCTCTCTCTCTCTCTCTCTCTCTCTCTCTCTCTCTCTCTCTCTCTCTCTCTCTCTCTCTCTCTCTCTCTCTCTCTCTCTCTCTCCGTGACCAATACTGTATGTATGTTTGTATATGTGTGTGTCTGTGTATATATATATGTATGTATGTGTGTGTGTGTATATATATATATGTATGTATGTTTGTATGTGAGTGTTTATAGGATATGTGTGTGTGTTTCTGGGCCATGTACGCACTTCCAATTATACGTACAGATAGATCATTTTATTGTGTACGTGTCTGTATGTATGTTTTTATCAATTTTATATACGTTTTATTAAGGACCTTGTGATCATGTTTTAAAATTGGAGGCTTCTGATTCCTCCAGACCATGCCATGAAACAAGCTCCTTCCATATAGGTGTGTGTGTGTGTGTGTGTGTTTGGAGGCTTCCGATTCCTCCTGACTATGCCATGAAACAAGCTCCTTCCATATAGGTGTGTGTGTGTGTGTGTGTGTGTTTGGAGGCTTCTGATTCCTCCTACCTCCTATGCCATGAAACAAGCTCCTTCCATATAGGTGGTGTTTTGTAGTAATATTTGAAGGATTCGTATAACTCCAATTATCTGACTACATCACAGATCCCTTAAGGAGGTAATTCACTTTTGTTACATTAAATATTACATTAAATATTATTGTAGTAGGTTATTTCTTATTTATTCACTTTTGTTACATTGGAGTGCCTTGATTCCTCCAAAGTATGCCAGGAAACAGAACCAGAAGAACCAAAATAATGGTGTTCTGTTGTTGCTTGGAAAAATAGTTTGGAGGAATCAGTTACTCCAGATTTACCAACACAAAATTTCCCCCTTGACTGTCCCACTTGTCAATGACTTTCCTTCTTCCTCGGGTGCCATATGACCTTGGCTGTTATGTTGCCTAATATCAATCAATAATATTTACAGGTCACACCACCAAGATGGAGGACGTATGAATATTTACAAGAGGTCTACTGTAAGAAACACAAGTGATGTGATGTGCTACTTGGTGTGGGGTTTGGGGGGTGCTGGAATAGGGGGACAGGCTTGGAGGGGGGGTAGAAAGTCTGGCCCCTATTCCTGTACCCCCGTAACCCACCCCCCAAGCCTGTCCCCCTACTCCCGCACCCAAAAAAACCCTCCCGATACCCCCAAAAAAACCCGCACCTCTCCTAAACCCCCCCCAAGCCTGTCCCCCTATTCCCACACACCCCAAACCCCACCCAGCACCCCAGACCAACACCCTACACCCAGCACCCCAGACCAACACCAACACAGAAGGCATGAAGGCTCGGCTATAAGGTCAACGATACTTCCTGATATTAAGAAAAACCCACTTTTTATAGACAGAAAGTATTTAATATGGACGTTTGTGAGTGAACAACTACCTCCCTCTTCAGCAGTACAGAGTTGAATCTGAAGAGGGAGGTAGTTGTTGCCTCACAAACATCCATATTAAATACTTTCTGTCTATAAAAAGTGGGTTTTTCTTCACGTCATTGTGAATTACCACTCTACTTCCTCATGTACTTCACAATGTCTATGGTCTGGGTCTTGTTTTACTCTGTTTTTACAGATAAACTTTTTTATCTTTTTCTCTTATCTGCCAGAATTGATAAATTGTTGATTTGCTTTGGTCAATTATACTGCTGTCATATAGAAACTTCCCAATTATATTTTCTTCATCATAGTTATATATATATATGGATGCTGTAGCACTATGTGTTTTTATTCCTTTCTACACTATAGGCTTCACAGTGTAGTAGGAAGTGTATGACATCTTCCTTTTCATTTCCACACATTATATATACAGTCGGTGTCAAATATAATCATCCATATAGGGGTAACTCAAGTAAGAGTTTGACAGCTTCCCTCTGTTCCTTAGATGATAAACTTTCTAATAAATAGGTTTGGTACCATCTTTTATTTTACTACAAGCAGCTACGCACTACTTAAAACAATAACATCATATGTAAACGTGAAAACATTAGACAGTAAATTGTTTGAGATACCCATATGTGGATGATTGTTATTGACCGCGACTGTACATTCCATTGTTTGATTACTATACCTCTTTCTGTCTCCCAAGTTGATATTGTTGGTACGACACTTGAACATAATTATCACTGCTTTGGTGTTATTGTAAATGTCTTCTTGTCCTCCCAGTTCTTTTCTCCACTCTCTATACAGCTTCAGACTATCTTTTACTTGCATCTCACTTTTCCACCTTTCTTTTTTCCCACTTTTTCACCGATTTCAGCATTGTTAATGTCTATTCCTCTTATTCCCATCATTCTTCTATCTTCCAACAGCCTTCCAATCCACTTATTTTTCCTCTTTTTCCAACCTCATTTCTTGTATCACACTCTCCAGTAGAATGTTACTTTCACCTCTTAGAATATGCTGCCAGTATTTTAATTGTCCCTCCATAATCCTACCCTTATTACAGTTTCTTGCGTATAACTAGGCGCTCCCACACTGTTTTCTAACCTTTGTAGTTTCTTTATTTCTTCTTTATCATACATTTCCAGTACACTTTGCCTATCATTAATCTCACACAACCCACCACAGAAGGCATGAAGGTTCAGCTATAAGGCCAACACCACCACAGAAGGCTCAGCTATAAGGCTAAGCAAGGTATGTATGGTATATATACAGTATGTCTGTCAAGTGAGTATATTATACTATGTTTGTATGTCTGTCAAGTGAGTATATTATACTATGTTTGTATGTCTGTCAAGTGAGTATATATATATATATATATATATTAACACTATTACCGCACCCCCTAACCCCCCCTCCAAACCTGTCCCCCTACTCCCGCACCCCCTAAACCCCCCCCAAGCCTGTCCCCCTACTCCCTCACCCCCCTACAGCCTGTCCCCTACTCCCGCACTCTTCCACCCATTATATATATTATATTGTTACTTATTGTTTCTTGAGTTAGTCAGGAGACATGGGCTTTCTCTTACCACTCTCATTTGTGTTCACAGAAAGCCAACCCACCCTCTAAGAACACTTGCTATAGTTATTGTTAATTGTACCATTACTATTTGGTGTGTTACAACACTTATGTTAAGTGTTCAAGTGCTTGGGAGGTTGTGCTGGTTGAACATGGAGTAATACAGTTATGTTCTGTTCAAGTGCTTGGAAGGTTGTGCTGGTTCAACATGGAGTAATACAGTTATGTTCTTTTTTTTGTCAAGTTTTTCCTCAAACCTTTGGTATGATTAATTAAAGACCCTGTGATGGTTTTTGAGACTTGGTTGGTGTCTTGTGATTCCTCCTGACTATGCCACCAAACATGCTCCTATATTGGTGATGTTTGGTGAGACTTGGAGGCTTCTGATTCCTCCTGACTATGCCACCAGACAACCTTCTATATTGGTGATGTTTGGTGAGACTTGGAGGCTTCTGATTCCTCCTGACTATGCCACCAAACATGCTCCTATATTGGTGATGTTTGGTGAGACTTGGAGGCTTCTGATTCCTCCTGACTATGCCACCAAACAACCTTCTATATTGGTGATGTTTGGTGAGACTTGGAGGCTTCTGATTCCTCCTGACTATGCCACCAGACAAGCTGCTTCTATATTGGTGATGTTTGGTGAGACTTGGAGGCTTCTGATTCCTCCTGACTATGCCACCAGACAACCTCCTTCCTTCCACATAGATAGTGTTTCATGATAATATTTGAAGGACTCATTTACCTCCAATTTTCTGACTACATCACAGGGTCCCTTAAGGGGGTGCGGGAGTAGGGGATAGGCTTGGGGGGGGGGGGGGGCACAGAATATGGGGACAGGCTTGGGGTGGGTAGAAAGCCTGTCCCCTATTCCCGCACCCTCCTAACCCCCCCCCAAGCCTGTCCCCCTACTCCCGCACCCCCCAAAAACACCCACACACCCCTAAACCCCCAAAGCCTGTCCCCCTATTCCCGCACCACTTGGATAAAATATTGAGGGGTCCTTGGACAGTGGACTACCAACACCTCCTTCCTTACCTTTACAGCCACACTGACACCTAGTTAGTCCACAGAATATTTTCAAGTAACACACTTTCTGTCTGATGCATAATGATTGTCTGGTAGCAAAAAGTGTCTGTTAAATCTGAAATCCTTTAAATGGGGGGCCATTAAATCAAGGGTCGAGTGTATTAGGAAAATACCATATATTTCAAGTGTCGAGTGTATTAGGAAAATACCATATATTTCAAGTGTCGAGTGTATTAGGAAAATACCATATATTTCAAGTGTCGAGTGTATTAGGAAAATACCATATATTTCAAGTGAACAGTGTTTTTTTCTGACACCTAGCAAATGATAGCTAGGGCTAGGAAAAGGAAAGTCATACAGTGTATATACATAATGATATATGAGATAATGAGATCTGGGAACACTGATGGTGGAGTAAGGACGTGTGCTGCTGCGCTCCCGTGATAAGCGATTGTGAGTATTTTCTGCGCGTTAAGAGATTGTGTGTTAAGTGATTGTGAGGAATTGGCATTTTTGTGTTGTATTCAAGTGCGCTAGTGTTTCTGTGTTTAAAGTGATAGCGTGTGTTCTGTGCTTGGCTAGCAATTTCTGTGTTTTACGCGCGCCAATATAATTCTGTGTTAAGTGATAGCGTGCTTAGTGAGTGCTTAGCATTTCTGTTTTTATACGTGCGCTAGTGTGTTTCCGTGTGTTATACATGCGCTAATGTAATTCTGTGGGGTACTCACGTTTGCAAATAGCTCCGTGAGCCTTGGGTTGCACAGTGCTAAGTGATGTGAGTGCATTTTGTTATACACGCGCTAATGTAATTCTGTGTGGTATTCACGTGTGCAAATAGTTCCGTGTGCCTTGGGTTGCACAGTGCTAAGTGATTTGAGTGCATTTTGTGAGGGTGTAATATTTCTATGTGTTTGTGTGCTTCTGGGTGCACCGTTCAGTGCCGTGTGTACTCATCCCATCTCACATAAGTATTTTTGCCTAAACTCCATTTTAATTTCTCTCTGTGTTCGCTAGTACCACTTCTCCCCACCCACTAACCTCCAAACAACACCCACACCTTACTTTAACCGTCCTTTCCTCCTTTGCCCACCCCCCTTTATCCCTACAGACCTGATCTGACCCGACTAAGCCTCTAATCCTGCACTCACCTCACCTGCTCCCACCTCACCTCAACTAACCCTGCCTTTTAGTGCCCCCTTCTCAGCACTGTATTTGCACTATATTTATTATATTTGTCTACCATATTTATTATATTGTCTAGACCTTTGCATCCGTTTCTGTGAGAGTGAGGAGTGGCAGAAATGGCGACAGTAGAGGCACAGAGTATTTACATGGCGTGTGAACGATGTGGGTATGAAAATAGGTTTAAAAATGAGGATGAATGGGAATGCCAGATATGTAAGATGAAGAGTAAAAATGTTGCCCTCACGTTGGAAGTCAGTGATCTAAAAAAGGAAATAATGAGTATGAGAGAGGAGGTAGGGAGGATGAGAGAGGACATAGACACGGTGAGGGGCGTGCTGTCTAGTAGAAGCAAAGCAAAGAACACCTCACCGGGGGGGGATGACATTTTATTACAGGGAAAAAAGGAACAGGACATGACAGATGAGGGAGACAATGATGTAGTAGTGTTGAAGGAAGACACTCGTACCATAGTACCACAGGAGAGGAAAGCTATGGAAGGAAAGAAGAGTGTTGAGAGGAGGATGTCCCCTAGAGTGATAGTAGGGGACAGTATGACAAAGAACATTAAGAGTTTCATCGGCTTAGAGGGAGAGGGTAGTGCCAGCATAAGCCTACCGGGAAGGGAAATGGCCAGAGTAATGGAAATAGCCAAGGAACAAGCAGAGGCAATAGATGAGGGAGTAATGGTGATACAGGGAGGTGGTAACGGTCTGGAGAAGGGCAGGATTCAGGACAGAGTGAATGAGATAGTAGAGGGGGTGAAGGAAATGAAAAAGAACAAGAAGAATGTGAGAGTGGCAGTGGTAGGGGTGATGAGGAGGCCACGTGAAGACATGTGGTATGAGCAGAGAAGGAAGGAAGTAAACAGACAGGTACAGAAGGAAATAAATGAAATGAAAGTAGAGATGATGAAGGATGATGACGTCGGTGTCAGCTTCATTAACATGGATCCTGAACTCACTGGGGACGAATTTGGGAGAGACAGAGTCCACCTAGGAATGGAGGGAAACAGGAGACTGGGCAGAAGGTTGCTGGAGTGGATCAGGGCATCTGAGGTGCTACAGAGAGTTAGGAAGTCAGCAGACAGACAGAAAGCTAGAGTGGAAAACTGACGACACTGTGTGAAAGAAGGAATGAATAGAATACGAATAGGGTGCGTGAATGTGCGTGGATGGGGTGTTGGAAAATTGGAAGATATGAGCGATGAATTGTCTGAATGGAATCTGGATATAGTAGGTGTGACAGAAACACAGTTACGTGAGAGAGTAAAGATGAGCAGTGATATGTACAGTATGATTGGACAGGGACGGAGTAAATGGAAGAAGAAGGGTGGAGGTGTTGGATTATTAGTTAGACATGACATAGACGTGGACATAGAGGAAGTGAAAACAGGTGAATGTGAAATGAGTGAGGACATCATGGCTGTGTACCTTAATGTAAAGATGGAAGGGAAGTATGAAAGGATCCTGTTGATTGTGTGCTATATGACTGTAGAGGGTCCAGGAGCGAGACGAGATAATGAAAGAAAATACATGATAATAGGTAGGTTGATTGCGGAAAATAGACAAAGAGAGACTATTGTCATGGGCGATATGAATGGACATATAGGAATTTTAGGAGAGGAAGTGAATGGAAATGGGGAACTTTTACTGAATTTCACGGAAGAGTATGGTCTAGAGAACTTGAATGTGACAATAGGTGAGGGACGTGCGACATGGTCCAGGGTAGGGAGTGAATCTGTGATTGATTATGTGCTAGTGAATGAAATGGCCAGGAGGAGGGTACAGTATATGTGGGTTGATGAGGAGAGGAGGATAGATTTGATGAGTGACCATAACATGATAGTATTAGAATATGACTGTGTGAGAAAGGTAGCTAAGAATGTAGTAAAAGGAGGGCAGAAATGGAGAATACGAGAAGCAAGATGGGACTTGTATAAGTGTGATTTGAGGAGTATGGAATGGACTATGGATGGAGGAGTGGATGAACTGAATGATTCCTTGATTAGGAAAGTGACAGAGGTGGGTGAGAGAAGGATAGGAAGGGTGAGGAATAGTAAAAAAAGAAGATTGATGAAGAGCTGGTGGAATGAAGATATTGAGAATGCGAGGAAGAAGAGGAAGGAGAGTAATAAGAAGTGTAGAAGACTAAGGAAAAATGTAGGCAATAGTGAGGAAGATAGAATAGCATATGAGGAGGCATGGAAGGAGTATGAACGTAGACAGAAGGAGGTAAAAAAACTGATCAGGAAAGCCAGAGTTGTGGATGACAAGAAAGTGGTAGAGAGTTTGCGTGCCAAGGGAGAGGAAGGTGGTAAAGAGTGGTATGACTTCTTAAGGGGTGAGAAGCAGAAGGAGAGAATCAAAGTGGATGAATTAGTGGTTGGAGGAAACATAGTGAGGGACACAAGGGACAAGGTGAATGCTATAAAGGAATTCTGGGAGGAAATAGGTGGTGTGAATGAGGCAGAAGACAGGAGTGATGTGAGGTTTGAATTGGAAACAAGAATAGAGGAGGATATGAATGATGAAATAAGTAGAGCTGAGATTAGGAAGTATGTAGGGAAACTGAAAGCAGGTAAAGCAGCAGGCAGGGATGGGGTTCCGTATGAATTCTACAAGGAGGGAGGGGAAGGAGTATTAGAAGGCCTTTACTCTCTATTCAGAGCAATCTGGGTAGAGGAAAAAGTGCCAAGTAAGTGGAATGAGAGTAGAGTGACTGTGTTGCATAAGGGAGGACACAAGAGTAAGAGGGAGCTTAGGAACTATAGGCCTATAGCTCTAACAGATACAGTTTCAAAGGTGTTTTGTGGGATCCTGAATGAAAGGTTGAAAGAGAATGTGGAGAGGTACAAAGTGATGGGAGAGGAACAGAATGGTTTTAGGACAGATAGGAGAGGGGAGGATAATATGTTCGTAGTGAGAGAAGTTATTGAAAAAATGGTGAAAGATAACAGGAAAGTTTACTTAGCATTTCTAGACATTGAGAAGGCGTATGACAGAGTTAACAGGTATAAGCTAGGCAAGGTGTTGGAGAGAGTGGGAGTTAGTAGCAAGGTAATGAATATTATAATGAGTATGTATAAGGAAACCAGGGCAGTGTACAGTATGGGCGATTTAGAGACAGGGTGGGTGGAGAGTAAGAGAGGTGTGAGGCAAGGATGCGTACTTTCACCATTGTTGTTTAGTCTGTATACAGAGGAACTAGCTGCACGAGTAAGGAAGAAAGGTTTAGGGATTCAGGTAGGGGAGTATGTACTGAGTATTTTGTTGTATGCAGATGATGTGGTGATTCTGAGTGAGACAGGTGAGACACTGCAGAGAATACTTGATGTAGTTACAGAGTATGGGAATGATTTTAATGTCAAGTTTGGGAGTGATAAGAGCAAAGTATTGGTAGTGAATGGGGATGACCAGGATATAGGTAGAACGTGGAGACTGGGTGAAAATGTGATTGAAAGGACACAAGAGTATAGATACTTAGGAATAATTGTGGATGAGAAAGGGTGTGATAGGACAAAGACTGATAGGTTATCAAGAGCAAACCAGTGGGTAGGAAGACTAGGAAGTGTGGCAAGGTGTAGAGCCAATAAGTATGAGGTAGTGCGTGGTGTATGGAAAGGTATGGCTGTACCTGGACTCATGTATGGACTGGAGACTATGACATGGACAGTGAATGACTTGAACAGACTGGAAGTAGTACAGAATAGGATAGGAAGAACAGCATTAGGTGCAAACAAGTATGTAGGTGTGGAAGCAATAAGAGGTGACGCTGGATGGAGTACGTTTGAGGAGAGGATAGCCAAAGGAGTGTTGAGATATAAGGTTAGACTAGAGGGAATGAATGAAGACAGATGGGCTCGAAGAGTGTATAAATGGACAGGACGGTACACCAAGTGGAGAAGGATGTGTGATAAGAGAATGGAAAAGTGTGGAATGCAGTACCCAATGCTAGATGAAAGGGGCAGATGGAGTGATGAGAAATGGATGAATGAGTTTAAGAGACGAATACAAGAAATAGGCAGAGATGAATGGATGAGAGGCATAAGTCAGAAGAGCACGCTAGATTGGTACTCCTCTAAGGACATACCAAGGAGTGAATTGTTCTATGATGGTAGCTGGGGAAGTGAGCTGATGTTTAAGGCAAGAACGAAGTCACTGGAGGTGAATGACAGAATTTATAGATGGAGTAATGAAGGTAGTAAGGTGTGTGGGATGTGTGAGAGTAGGGAAGATGAGACAGTAGAACATGTGTTGATGGTATGTGATAAGTATGAACGAGAGAGAGCTATCATGCTGAATGTGGTAATTAGTGAACTAGGAGTGAGAAAATGGAGTGAGATGGTGGAAGCGACAGTGGCAGCTAAAGTGCTGCTAGGTCTTAGTGAACGAGAGCTGTACAGTCCAGTGATAATAGAGAGTGTGAAAGAATTTCTGGAAAGGGTATGGTTGAAGAGAAAATGAGTATATAGGGACGAGCAGGTTGTATAGGATATAAAGGATGAAAGTATAATGTGTATACATGTATTCTTTGGTGCTGTTTTTTGTTTTCTCTCTGCAGAGTCTGCAGAGGAAGATAGTGAGAGAGTGCCGTTGCAAAGGCTACACCCGAACGCGGGTGACTCTCAGTCATCATCATCATCATCATCATTATGATATTGGAGCCATGAGAGGTACACAAGTGATGTGAATTAATACAATAGCCTGGGGATGTTCTTTTGTTATGTGTTGTACTCTGTGTTAGGAGGGAACAATACAGTTGTGGTCAATACTAATCATCCACATATGGGTATCTCAAACAATTTACTGCCTTTTTTTGTGATTTATATCATACAATAGTTTTATCTTGATTAATAAGTGGGTATTAGTACAGAAGTGGACCTGAATTCAGCAGTGTTGCCAGATCCGGCTGGGTCCTAGTATTTTACCCCTGTCATTTATTGTACTTTATCACAATTATTTCCCGGTAGTTTGCCCAGGTTAGGTCCCGGTAGTCTGATGCGGTCTAGGTTAGGTTAGGTCAGGTCAGGTAAGGTCAGGCTAATTTCAAAATGCCCCATTTGAATATGCCCTATCTTGGAAACGGGGCATTTGAGGAAGAAAAACCATAGAAGAAGTGTCTTAGAATGGTCCAAAATAGTGGGTAATGACAGTAAAATATCTATTATACAGTAAGGTCCACTTCTGTACCTTTACCAATAAGTGGTATCGATCTGTTCATAATTATCTGGCCCGTGTACTGTATACTCTAATAAATTAAATATGGCACGCTGGGGTAAATGAGTTTGACAAGTTGACAACCATGCGAGTATATCCTATCTGGCAACACTATGCACTAATCAACAAGAGACAGTGATGCCAAGTATGGGGAATTATTCTTAGGCATAGAGAATTAGAGGTAACTATGGGGAAATTATATAAAGATTGTTGAAGAGTAAACAGGGAATTTTTGAGGTAAAAAAGGGAAATTCTGTTGAAGTTGGGAAAATTTCATCAAGCAGACCTGGCAACACTGCGCACTACACAACAACAAACATATCTGGTAACACTGACGAGACCAAAACAAATATGATGGCGCCAAGACTCACTCCATATTTATCACGGGTAAATATTGACATTATTTAATTAATTATTTATTCCCTGACTATTCAAGGTGTTAATAAGTATATAAAGGACCCCTGTGGTGTAAATAAATAACGATAAGTGGATAAATAAGGCGATAATTGATGAAATAAGACGATAAAAAATGAACCCGTGAGTGGAAAAATTTATCACGGGAAAATAAATATTGACCATTTCATTATTTATTTATTCCCTGACTATTTCAAGGTGTTTATGAGTTAATAAAGGACCCCTGTGGTGTAGATAAATAACGATAAGTGGATAAATAAGGCGGTAATTGATGAAATAAGACGATAAAAAATGATCCGGTGAGAGGAAAAATTTATCATTATTTTGTTATTACTGCCTTTATTTTATTTATTATTTATTCCCTGACTATTTCAAGGTGTTTATGAGTTAATAAAGGACCCCCGTGGTGTAAATAAATAACGATAAATGGATAAATAAGACGATAAATTATACAGCTGGTGGGACCCGAGTGTTAAAAATATTGGTATTTATTGAAAGAATTACCGTTTTGCAGCAGTGTTGCCAGATCCGGTTGGGTCCCAGTATTTTGCCCCAGTCATTTATTGTACTTTATCACGATGATTTCCCGGTAGTTTGCCCAGGTTAGGTCCCGGTAGTCTGATGTGGTCTAGGTTAGGTCAGGTCAGGTAAGGTCAGGCTAATTTCAAAATGCCCCATTTGAATATGCCCTATCTTGGAAATGGGGCATTTGCGAAGAAAATAGTCTTAGAATGGTCTAAATAAGTGGGTAATGAAGGTAGAAAAACCGTACGCAATAACGGTAATTCATTCAATATTTACCAAAATATTTTATTAAATTTATTTATTTATTTATTTAGTAGAATGAGGGCAGACTGATTTCTAAATTAAGATTGTATAAGAAATACCATAGATGAAAAGTGTGTTAGAATGTTCCAAAATGGTGGGTAATGATACTAAAATAGGTATACAATATATATAGTGAATTAAATAATTTGGTAAATATTGAATGAATTACCGTTATTGGGTACGGTTTTTCTACCTTCATTACCCACTTATTTAAACCATTCTAAGACTATTTTCTTCTATGGCATTTCCTCCGCAAATGCCCCATTTCCAAGATAGGGCATATTCAAATGGGGCATTTTGAAATTAGCCTGACCTGACCTGACCTAACCTAACCTAACCTAGACAACAGCAGACTACCGGGACCTAACCTGGCCAAACTACCGGGAAATAACCGGGGCAAAATACTGGGACCTAGCCGGATCTGGCAACACTGCTACAAAACGGTAATTCTTTCAATAAATACCAAAATATTTTATTAATTAATTTATTTATTTATTTATTTATTTAGTAGAGTGAGGGCAGACTGATTTCCAAATTAAGATTGTATAAGAAACACCATAGATGAAAAGTGTGTTAGAATAGTCCAAAAAAAAAATTACCGAAATAATTCTATACTAATACCATAAGTTGTAGTTATTAATAAAAGTCTATTAATAAAAATCTAATTAAGGGTTTATAAGTTAAATAATAATAATAATAATAATAAAATAATTACAATAATACCAATAATAATAATAAAATAATAATAACAATAATAATAATAAAATAATTATAATACCAATAATAATAACAATAATACCAATAATAATAATACCAATAATAATAATAATACCAATAATAATTATAATACCAATAATAATGATAATAACAACAATAATCATAATAATTTCTTTTCAGTTGTCGACGCTCGTCAACGGTATTCAGAGTCGGTCGGTTCACGGCATCGCACCGCTCACCTCGGCCGTTGTAAGTCTATTAGGGTCGCGTTAGGAATTTTTTTAAAGAATATAAGGAGGTCAATATTTTAACACATTCTCAAAATTTTATAAGAATTTGGAGGTCAATATTTTTAAACATTCTCAAAATTTTATAAGAATTTGAAGGTCAATACTTTATTTAATATATAATAATTATAATAAAAAGGCATTCTAACCAGAATTATAAACAGAATTATAAACACTGCCTCACCTACCCCTCTCTCTCTCTCTCTCTCTCTCTCTCTCTTAAGAAGGCTAATATTTGTGCAATTATTTTGTTTTATTGATAATTAAATATATAAATATTCGAGTATAAAAATATGTTAGGTGGATTCATGTATAATCTTCTTATTTATTTTATTGTCAAGAATGTAACACTCCATTTTTACATTAGTCACTCTTTATATTAAAAGCGCCATTTTCTCTTTGGTAAGATTAACGGAGAGAATGGAGAGTGGGAGGTTAACATGAGGTACGTATATATATTACCATATAGGAATTAATTAATTGTGTTGTAATTATTATTGGAAAAGTATGTTTTGATTTATATGTCTAGTTTATTTATAATTACCTGTTTAGTTTTGAAATGTATTGTAATTATTTAGGTGTTAATATTGTCATATAGATGAATAGCTGGAATACAAGGGGTGGACTTAAATTCAAAATGGTTCATAGGAATTCTTATAAACAGGAGACCCGATATCAAATAATCAATGTTAAAGTGACTAAATGTTGTTGAGTATTTCCCTTCTTAATTTTCATGGCTATTCAGTCGTTGTAACCTTTATTTTTATAAAATTTAGGTCTAGAGAGAAAATAGAATGTGTTTGAAAATGGAGGAAAAAAGAGAGTTCCAATATTCAATAGGGGAAATTGCTAAGTATTATTTGTTAATAAATAATTATTAGTATTATTTAGCTATGTTTGTGAAGGTTATTTATTTTTGTATGAAAGAAGCTTATTTAAAGATTATAATTGCTAAGTGTATTAGAGGGGAGAAAGGTTGGGGAAAATAGAGGTTGTTGAGGACAGTCTGTTGTGAGAGGAAGTAACTGCCTACAGGGAAATTGGGGAAGAAGCCAGGAATGCCATTCATTGTTGATACCTGCTCCTCCTCCTCCATTCTAGAATACTGATTGGCATAAAGCCCTAACTAAATCTTCTTGGGTCACTCTCCTGCTAGATGCTCACCTGCTGGACTCACCTCTCCTGCTAGTTGCTCACCTGGACTCACCTCTCCTGCTAGTTGCTCACCTGCTGGACTCACCTCTCCTGCTAGTTGCTCACCTGGACTCACCTCTCCTGCTAGTTGCTCACCTGCTGGACTCACCTCTCCTGCTAGTTCCTCACCTGGACTCACCTCACCTCTCCTCGCCTGCTCCAGACGCCATGCTGCTCTACTCGACCACGACAGACCAGACTCTCCTCTACAAGGTGCTCGCCTCCCTTGCTAACTGAGTCCAGGTACAACAAGTGTACTTACCAAACCTTGAAAGCACCTACAATAAATTGTTACCGTGTACATACAAGGGAATCTGTTCACCGATGCTATTAACAACTGTCTATCCCTGTTGTTAAACCAGGAAACAGCACCAGATGCACAAAAATAATGGTGTTCTCTTGTTGCTTGGAATAGTTTGGAGGATTCATTTGCTCCACATTTATCAACAGGTTACTCCAAACTATTCCAAGCAACAGAACACCATTATTTTTGTCCATCTGGTCCTGTTTCCTGGTTTAGGGGGGTGCGGGAGTAGGGGGCAGGCTTGGTGGGGGGGGGGGGGTAGAAAGCCTGACCCCTGTTCCCGCAACCCCCTGACCCCCCCCCCCTCCCAAGCCTGTCCCGCTACTCCCGCACCCCCCTATCTCCCCCCCCCCCAAGCCTGTCCCCCCCCCTATTCCCACACCCCATTAACAATAGGGACAGACAGGTGTTACTAGCATCGGTGAACAGACTCGCTTGTATGTACAGTCGTGGCACATAGTCCTCGAACAGACATCCCCTCCTTAGACCCTGGTCAAGGACTATGTGCCGCGACTGTACACGGTAACAATTTATTGTAGGTACTTTCAAGGTTTGGTAAGTACAATGTTGGTAAATCTGTAGCAAATTTGTACTTCCCCTTTAATTAATTAATAAAAATATTGTTGGGTTTATTGAAATGTCTAATAATAAGCTTCTCTCTCTCTCTCTTTTTTTTTTTTTTTTTTTTTTCTTTCCCTAAGTGTATGTATGTATGTATGTATGTCCTCATTATCAAACGTTTGGATGATAGAAAGAATGTGATTTTTTTTTTTTTTTTCTTTCCTTCAAACGAATACTTTTTCCATTGATGTTAATTAAAGAAAAGATCAAGTTAGTTGTTGTTGGTAATCATTATATTTTCAGTCATACAGGAATTATAAGGATATTTATTTATGTATGATTCAGTTTTATACAGGAATTATATGGATATTTTTGATGCTTGGAATAGTTTGGAGGATTCAGTTGCTCCAGATTTACTAACACAAAACTTTCCTTCCTAATTAACTAAGGAGTGATGCCAGAGTTGGCCTGAATCCAGTCCAGGAAGTAAGTGACCCTAGTGAAGCCATGGGGTAGACCAGACTCACTAGTGAAGCCATGGGGTAGACCAGACTCACTAGTGAAGCCATGGGGTAGACCAGACTCACTAGTGAAGCCATGGGGTAGACCAGACTCACTAGTGAAGCCATGGGGTAGACCAGACTCACTAGTGAAGCCATGGGGTAGACCAGACTCACTAGTGAAGCCATGGGGTAGACCAGACTCACTAGTGAAGCCATGGGGTAGACCAGACTCACTAGTGAAGCCATGGGGTAGACCAGACTCACTAGTGAAGCCATGGGGTAGACCAGACTCACTAGTGAAGCCATGGGGTAGACCAGACTCACTAGTGAAGCCATGGGGTAGACCAGACTCACTAGTGAAGCCATGGGGTAGACCAGACTCACTAGTGAAGCCATGGGGTAGACCAGACTCACTAGTGAAGCCATGGGGTAGACCAGACTCACTAGTGAAGCCATGGGGTAGACCAGACTCACTAGTGAAGCCATGGGGTAGACCAGACTCACTAGTGAAGCCATGGGGTAGACCAGACTCACTAGTGAAGCCATGGGGTAGACCAGACTCACTAGTGAAGCCATGGGGTAGACCAGACTCACTAGTGAAGCCATGGGGTAGACCAGACTCACTAGTGAAGCCATGGGGTAGACCAGACTCACTAGTGAAGCCATGGGGTAGACCAGACTCACTAGTGAAGCCATGGGGTAGACCAGACTCACTAGTGAAGCCATGGGGTAGACCAGACTCACTAGTGAAGCCATGGGGTAGACCAGACTCACTAGTGAAGCCATGGGGTAGACCAGACTCACTAGTGAAGCCATGGGGTAGACCAGACTCACTAGTGAAGCCATGGGGTAGACCAGACTCACTAGTGAAGCCATGGGGTAGACCAGACTCACTAGTGAAGCCATGGGGTAGACCAGACTCACTAGTGAAGCCATGGGGTAGACCAGACTCACACCCAGCCGAAGCCACCAAGGAAGTAACACCAGCTGTAACACCATTCCAGTTCATGGCTCCACCGGAATCACCCTGTAACACAAGTAACACGTGAATATTACTGTACTGTACTTATATAAACACCAACAGTAACACCAAGGAAGTAACACCAGCTGTAACACCATTCCAGTTCATGGGTCCACCGGAATCACCCTGTAACACATGTAACACGTGAATATTACTGTACTGTACTTATAGTAACACTGACAGTAACACCAACAGTAACACAAAGGAAGTAATGCCAGCAGTAACACCATTCCAATTCATCACCTTGTAACACATTGTAACACATTAATATTACTGTACTGTACTTATAGTAACACCAACAGTAACACAAAGGAAGTAACACCAGCAGTAACACCATTCCAATTCATCACCTTGTAACACATTGTAACACATTAATATAACCTACAATATATAAACACACAAATTTGTAAGTTGTCTGAATTTAATGAAACTAAATCAGTTGATGGGTGAAATTTGATCCCGAATCTAATTATTCTATTCCCTTGGACAAGAGGCACCGTAGGCCTCCAATTCTCCATAGGGTAGTGTTGGTGGGCCACTCTCAAGGGCGGCTAAGGGCCACTCTCAAGGGCGGCTAAGGGCCACTCTCAAGGGCGGCTAAGGGCCACTCTCAAGGGCGGCTAACGAAGAACCCGAAGGTCTCATGCCCTCCCCGGTCTGCTGGAACACTAATATCTTGTATAGAAAATGACACCATAACTTATCACCATTAATTAAATACTTACACTACAGACACCTTTGCCTTATCTTATATAGAAAATAACACCATAACTTATCACCATTAATTAAATACTTGTGTGTGTGTGTGTGTCCTTGCATATCACAACAGAAAGGAAAGGAAGGGAAGGAGGAAAGGAAAGGAAGGAGAGAAAGACAAAAGGGAGAGAAGGAAGGAAAGGAAAGGAAGGAGATAAAGACGAAAGGGAGGGAATGATGAAAGGGAGAGAAGGAGGAAAGGAAGGGAAGGAGAGAAAGACGAAAGGGAGGGAATGATGAAAGGGAGAGAAGGAGGAAAGGAAGGGAAGGAGAGAAAGACGAAAGGGAGGGAAGGACAAAAGGAAGGGAAGGAGATGATATATTATCTATAGAAAGTGTTACCAGGACTTACTATTATTATTATTATTATATTATAGAAAGTGTTACCAAGACTTATTATTATTATATGATATAAAGTGTTACCAGGACTTATTATTATTATTATTATTATTTTTATATTACAGAAAGTGTTACCAAGACTTACGATCAGATTTCTTCCCCCAACCAGTAAGAGTGACAGTGGTACCAACACCGGGGTCAAGTGATGCCAACGCCACAGACCGGATATTGTCATCTGTAAGGTTCAAAATAATATATTAATTAATAAGGGATCGAATTCGTTGTCGGTGAATCTGGAGCTAACGATTCCTCCAAACTAAATATTTTTCCAAGCAATAGAACAAACAAACAAACACCATTATGTTTGTTCATGTGTGTGTCCTGTTTGTTTCCTGGCATATATACTTTGGAGGAATCGAGGCACTCCAATGTACAGCCACAATCAAATGTGTGTGTGCTTATTTTCGTTGTAGTGTGTGTGTGTTTGTGTATGTGTGTGTGCTTATTTTCGTTGTAGTGTGTGTGTGTGTGTGTGTTTATGTGCTTGCTTGCTTATTTTCGTTGTAGTGTGTGTGTGTGTGTTTGTGCTTGCTTGCTATTTTCGTTGTGTGTGTGTGTGTGTGTATGTGCTTGCTTGCTTATATTCGTTGTAGTGTGTGTGTGTGTGTGTGCTTATTTTTGCTGTAGTGTGTGTGTGTGTGCTTATTTTCGTTGTAGTGTGTGTGTGTGTTTGTGCTTGCTTGCTATTTTCGTTGTGTGTGTGTGTGTGTGTGTATGTGCTTGCTTGCTTATATTCGTTGTAGTGTGTGTGTGCTTATTTTTGCTGTAGTGTGTGTGTGTGTGTGTGCTTATTTTCGTTGTAGTGTGTGTGTGTGTGTGTTTGTGCTTGCTTGCTATTTTCGTTGTAGTGTGTGTGTGTGTGTGTGCTTGCTCAACTGTACAGCCACAATCAAATAACCACCGACACTTTCCTTCCATTGTGCAAATAAATCAGTATCATATCAAAATACAATCATACAACACCTTACGTCAACTCAACCCCCTCAATTATTACTATGAGGTGCTGCAAAATTATACACGTGTTGTTCTTTATTACCAAGATATTTACTACGGTGGAAGGAAAGTGTTGGTGGATATTATTATTATTATTATTATTATTATTATTGTTATTGTTATTGTTATTATTATTATTATTTTTATTTTTATTATTATTATTATTATTATTATTATGAGGTGCTGCAAATTTATACACATGTTGTTCTTTATTACCAAGATATTTACTACGATGGAAAGAAAGTGTGGGTGGATATTTGATTGTGGCTGTACAATAATAATTATAATACTTACTGAATATGATGGGGCTCGGCAACTGAATAAGACCAATGTCGTTATGCAGAGAGAAGGAGTTATAATCTTCATGGGTCATAAGTGTGTCGGACCTCACTGTCACTTGACTCTCTTCATTCTGTCGGATGTTATGTGCTCCCATTACAACATCTACATACTCACCACTGTAATGAATGTAATATACAGTCGCGGTCAATAATAATCATCCACATATGGGTAACTTTAACAATTTACTGTGTAATGTTTTCATGTTCACATATAATTTTATGGTTTTAAGTAGTGTGTAGCTGCTTGTATTAAATTAAAAGATGGTAGTTAACGTGTGTGTGTGTGTTATTGTTTTAAGTAGTGTGTAGCTGTTTGTATTAAATTAAATGATGGTACTTTACCTATTTATTGGAAAGTTTATCAGCTAAGGAACAGAGGGAAGCTGTCAAAATTTTACGTGAGTTACTCCTATATGGATGATTATTTTTGACCGCGACTGTATATGTCACTTATATTTTATGAAGGTAAAGTGATGTTTGTTGATCCAGATGTAATTATTGTACAGTACACTGGTATTATGTGTGTATGTACCCTATATGCCTGGGTTACCTAAGTACATCCCAGGAAGATGGGATCACAGCTTACTGGACCAGGGAGTCTGGGGGGCCTCATTGGTGGGAAGGTGTTTGATCACTCAGCCAGTGGTGTGGGCACAAGTCCATGTTACCACAAGAGGTATAAGTGGGGCTGCACCTTCCATGAGACCAGCCCTGAAGGGACCATAAGGGGGGAGGGAGTTTACACTGCTACATACAGTCGTGGTCAATAATAATCATCCACATATGGGTATCTCAAACAATTTACTTTCCAATGTTTTCACTTTCACATATGATGTTATTGTGTTAAGTAGTGTGTAGTTGCTTGTATTAAAGTAAAAGATGGTGGTTAACCTATTTATTGTAAAGTTTATCATCTAAGGAACAGAGGGAAGCTGTCAAACTCTTACGTGAGTTACACCATATGTATGATTATATTTGACACCGACTGTACAAAGGGAAATGTACCCCGTGTGTGCTGGCGGTCCACACACCAGTGGAAAAAAAAAAAAATAGCCTCTGGTTGCAGTACACCTCACATAGATTATTAATCCATGTGGGCAGATGTTGTCAAATCCAATAGAAAATGACCAGATCCTACAACATTATTTTTTTTTTTTTTTTTTTTTTTTTTTTTTTTGTAGCCCTGTTGGGGATGGCTGATATTCACAGATAATAAAGTCAGCCCCATTGGGTAGTGTAATCTAGTGAATATTATAATGTGTTCAACATGACATACATTTATTACACACTTCATTTCAAACTCAAAATAAAGAGTGTAAATTGATAGTAACCCAATCTCTAACCCAACCCAACCTAACCTCTAACCCAACCCAACCTAACCTCACAACACAACCCAACACAACACAACCCAACCCAACCCAACCTAACCTAACCTAACCTAACCTCACAACCAACCCAACCCAACCTCACCTCATCTCACCTCACCTCACATCACCTCACAACCAACCTAACCTAACCCAACTTACCCATCAGTGCAGTGAGCAGCAGTGAGGACCCATTGATCTGAGATGAGGGAGCCACCACAGAACCAACCACCACTGAAGAACAAACCAACTTGATGCGGCCATGAGTGTTCAGCAGCTTCCTCTCCTCCCACAATACGTTCTGTAAGTGTTAATTTAATTAGTTATCGTAATAATATTGTTATGGTTAGGTTAATATGGTGTCAATATGGTACTTAATTCTTGATGGGGCCATGAGTGTTCAGCAGCTTCCTCTCCTCCCACAATACGTTCTGTAAGTGTTAATTTAATTAGTTATCGTAATAATATTGTTATGGTTAGGTTAATATGGTGTCAATATGGTACTTAATTCTTGATGGGGCCATGAGTGTTCAGCAGCTTCCTCTCCTCCCACAATACGTTCTGTAAGTGTTAATTTAATTAGTTATCGTAATAATATTGTTATGGTTAGGTTAATATGGTGTCAATATGGTACTTAATTCTTGATGGGGCCATGAGTGTTCAGTTGCTTCCTCTCCTCCCACAATACGTTCTGTAAGTGTTAATTTAATTAGTTATCGTAATAATATTGTTATGGTTAGGTTAATATGGTGTCAATATGGTACTTAATTCTTGATGGGGCCATGAGTGTTCAGTTGCTTCCTCTCCTCCCACAATACGTTCTGTAAGTGTTAATTTAATTAGTTATCGTAATAATATTGTTATGATTAGGTTAGTGTTAGGTTAGGTTAGTGTTAGGTTAGGTTAGGTTAGTGTTAGGTTAGGTTAGGTTAGTGTTAGGTTAGGTTAAGTTAGTGTTAGGTTAGTGTTAGGTTAGGTTAGGTTAGTATGGTGTCAATATGGTACTTAATTCTTGATGGGGCCATGATGTGTTCAGTTGCTTCCTCTCCTCTCTGTTGTCTTTATATGGAGACATTGTATGTACACTCGCGGTCAGAAATTGTGCCCTGATCCCTTGGCATGATGAATAGCAACTAGCCAAGCTTTGATAATTCCAACAAATGTGTGTTGTAGGGATACGCACAGTTGTTCGAACCTTATAAAAAAAAATTTTATATAAAAAAAAATTTTATATAAAAAAAATTTTATATAAAAAAAAAATAATATAAAAAAAAAATTTATATAAAAAAAAATTTATATAAAAAAAAATTTTATATAAAAAAATTTTATATAAAAAAAATTTTTATATAAAAAAAAAAATTATATAAAAAAAAATTTATATAAAAAAAAATTTTATATAAAAAAAAATTTATAAAAAAAAATTTATATAAAAAAAAATTTATATAAAAAAAAATTTTATATAAAAAAAAATTTATATAAAAAAAATTTTATATAAAAAAAATTATATAAAAAAAATTTTTATATAAAAAAAAATTTTATATAAAAAAAAATTTTATATAAAAGAAGTTTTTATATAAAAGAAATTTTTATATAAAAAAAAATTTTATATAAAAAAAATTTTTATATAAAAAAATATTTTATATAAAAAAAATTTTTATATAAAAAAAAATTTTATATAAAAAAAATTTTTATATAAAAAAAAATTTTATATAAAAAATTTTTTTATATAAAAAAAAATTTTATATAAAAAAAAATTTTATATAAAAAAAAATTTTATATAAAAAAAAAATTTATAAAAAAAAATTTTATATAAAAAAAAATATATAAAAAAAATTTTATATAAAAAAAAATTTTATATAAAAAAAATTTTATATAAAAAAAAAATTTATATAAAAATTTGATATAAAAATTTTTTTTATATAAAAAAAAATTTGATATAAAAAAAATTTTTATATAAAAAAAATTTTATATAAAAAAATTTTTTATATAAAAAAATTTTTATATAAAAATTTTTTTGTATAAAAAAAAATTTTATATAAAAAAAAATTTTATATAAAAAAAATTTTATATAAAAAAAATTTTTATATAAAAAAAAATTTTTATATAAAAAAAATTTTATATAAAAAAAAAATTTTATAAAAAAAAATTTTATATAAAAAAAAATATATAAAATAAATTTTATATAAAAAAAATTTTATATAAAAAAAAATTTTATATAAAAAAAAATTTTATATAAAAAAAATTTTTATATAAAAAAAAAATTTATATAAAAAAAAATTTTATATAAAAAAAAATTTTATATAAAAAAATTTATATAAAAAAAATTTTATATAAAAAAAAAATTTATATAAAAAAAAATTTTATATAAAAAAAAATTTTATATAAAAAAAAATTTTATATAAAAAAAAATTTTATATAAAAAAAATTTTATATAAAAAAAATTTTTATATAAAAAAAAATTTTATATAAAAAAAATTTTATATAAAAAAAAATTTTATATAAAAAAAAATTTTATATAAAAAAAAATTTATATAAAAAAAAATTTTATATAAAAAAAAGTTTTATATAAAAAAAATTTTATATAAAAAAAGTTTTTATATAAAAAAGTTTTTATATAAAAAAAAATTTTATATAAAAAAAATTCTTATATAAAAAAAAGTTTTATATAAAAAAAGTTTTTATATAAAAAAAAATTTTATATAAAAAAAAATTTTATATAAAAAAAAAATTTATATAAAAAAATTTTTTTATATAAAAAAAAATTTTATATAAAAATTTTTTTTATAATTTTGTTTTTATATAACATTTCTTTTTATATATGTTACAAACCCAGTATATCCAGAGGTCACCAAATTAATTAAAATGCAAAGTCGTAAAAACATTTATTTTAACATTAAACACATTTATCCCAAGAACATCAAAACACCAGGAATTCATATATCCCAAACCATTCAACAACTCAGTAGATTGCCCAATAATAATAATAATAATACCACACTCAAGTTAAAGAGAATACAAAACTCTTACAATAACTTGACACCACGTAACTCTACACTAACAATAACAATAATAACTAATTATAATCCCGAGTTCTCGTAATACACCAGTAATACACTCGTAAGACACCAAACTTAATAATAATAATACTTAACTGAATTAATGCCAGTCTGATACAATTAGTCCAGTTACATAAGGGGGAGAAATGGGCCTCACACAGAACACTTCAATTTGAGAAATGCTGGAAGAATGACACTGAGCATTTTTTTTTTTTTTTTTTTTTTTTTTTTTCCTGGCCTATCGACCTTGGTGTTGGTCATTAAGGCCTTTTATTTTATTTTTTTATTTTTTTATTTTTTATTTTATTTATTTATTATTAATTTAATTTTAACTTTCTGCATATTATTTTATGCATTTATTATTATTATTATTATTATTATTATAATTATTATTATTATTACATTCAAACTTAAAATTAAACTTATATAGACACTGAGCACCGGCTTTTCTCGCTATATATATTCTTTGAGAAACCTAAGTCAGAACCACAACACTGAAGGATTGGCTATCTTGTAAACTTGTAATGATCCTTGATTGGTACAGACGGCCCAATATGTTAAAGAGGGAATCTGGACCTTCATAACACACTGTACACTCCAAAACCGACCAGGGCCGGTATTCACAAAGCATTTTAGAGTTTGGACTTGTTCGTATGTTTCAATTCTGACCTCACCATAGTGTTTCAGGTTCATTTCGAAGCAGTGAATGGTTTTGCTATTCTATTTGTGTGAGCTTTTATTAAGATTTTGAAGCAGTGCCGGGTCCTAGTCCTTGCCATGAATAAATGCTTACCAACAAAATTTTAAGTTAAGAGTGAACTTTGTTTTTGTGAATACGGCTCCAGGTCTTGGTCTCTCCTCGCATCCTTTTCGGGGTCGAACCAGGCAACGAGCAGTTGTGGTGTGATGTAGGTCTTCCAGTCCCATAACATATATATATAGAAAAAAAATTATTTATATAATAAATTTTTTTTATATAAACAAAATTTTTGTCCTGATCCGTTGGCACGATGAATTGCAACCAGCCAAGCTTTGATGATTGGAACAAATGTGTGTTGTAGGCAGACGCACAGTTATTGTTCAAAGCTAGGCTGTTTGCGATTCATCTTGCCAGGGGATCGGGACACAATTTCTGACCGCGAGTGTACCATGGATGTGTGTGTGTGTGTGTGTGTGTGTTTAGAGGCTTCTGATTCCTCCTGACTATGCCATGAAACAAGCTCCTTCCATATATGTGTGTGTGTTAGAGAGAGAGAGAATGTGTGTGTGTGTGTGTTAGAGAGAGAGAATGTGTGTGTGTGTGTGTTAGAGAGAGAGAATGTGTGTGTGTGTGTGTTAGAGAGAGAATGAGTGTGTGTGTGTGTGTTAGAGAGAGAATGTGTGTGTGTGTGTGTTAGAGAGAGAGAGAATGTGTGTGTTAGAGAGAGAGAGAATGTGTGTGTGTGTGTGTGTTAGAGAGAGAGAGAATGTGTGTGTGTGTGTGTTAGAGAGAGAGAATGTGTGTGTGTGTGTGTGTTAGAGAGAGAGAATGTGTGTGTGTTAGAGAGAGAATGAGTGTGTGTGTGTGTGTTAGAGAGAGAATGAGTGTGTGTGTGTGTGTTAGAGAGAGAATGTGTGTGTGTGTGTGTTAGAGAGAGAGAGAATGTGTGTGTGTGTGTGTTAGAGAGAGAGACAATGTGTGTGTGTGTGTGTTAGAGAGAGAATGAGTGTGTGTGTGTGTGTGTTTGGAGGCTTCTGATTCCTCCTGACTATGCCATGAAACAAGCTCCTTCCATATATGTGTGTGAGAGAGAGAGAGAGAAAGAGTGTGTGTCAGAGGGAGAGACAATGTGTGTGTGTGTTTGGAGGCTTCTGATTCCTCCAAACTATTCCATAAAACAAACTCCTTCCATATAGAAGTGTTCTTACTCTTGCATTCTGTAAATAGAAATCAGAAAAAAAAACAATACCACACATAGTTATTCACGGTAAATTTACAGAAGTACTGAGTTCACTATATTGTATATTTTAGTATCATTACCCACTATTTTGGACCATTCTAACACACTTTTCATCTATGGTGTTTCTCTCAGAAATGCCCCGTTTTACAAATATAATTTGGAAATTAGTTTGACCTAACCTGACCTAACCTAGACTACAGCAGACTACCGGGACCTAACCTGGGCAAACTACCGGGATATAACCAGTATAAACTATCATAAAGTGACCGGGGTAAATTCCCGGGACCTAGCCGGATGTGGTAACACTGCTCAGCCCTAGCCAAGAACACAGTACTTGTGTAATAATACCCTCATAATAAATAATGAATGAAGAATACAAATTACATTATTATTGAAGAATACAAAACAAATAATAAATGAAGAATAACAAATTAACAATAAATAAATGACTGCAAAATAAATAATAAATTAAGAATAAAAAATTATATATATTTTGCATTCTATTTAATTTGAGGTTGAACAATGAAGCAGGGTTGGGTTATCATCCAAAGATACTGTACAGGGATGGAGAGTGACCAACAAGGGAGAGGAAGAGAGAGAGAGAGAGAGAGAGAGAGAGAGAGAGAGAGAGAGAGAGAGAGACAGAGAGAGAGAGAGAGACAGAGAGAGAGAGAGAGACAGAATTATCTTATCCAATTGTGCATATTTGGGTTTGCTTGGTTAGGCTCCTTCCACATGAGAGGCAAAAAAACTGCGGGCAGACACTTTTACCAATAATGTGGGTGGGTGGTAGGCACAAGTGGTAAATGGCTGCCAGAGACCGTTTGATATGGTAACACTTGTATAAAGCGAGAGAATTTCACTGGGTTGCCCGTGCCTGCTGTCTTTTTGGCTCTCGTGTGGATGGGACTTAATATTAAGGGGGTGCTGTGGGTCGGGGGAGGGGGGTGCGGTGGGTTTTGGGTGGGTCGGGGGGGGTGCGGGAGTAGGGGGACAGGCTTTAGGGGGGTGCGGGAGTAAAGGACAGGCTTGGGGGAGAGTGACCATCAATCTATTATGGTACCGTATGTACAATTATATTATCCACTTTGACATTCTTTGGTTTGCTTGGTTAGTGAGTACAGTAGTTGCTTGTATCCAGTTTACATTCTTTGGTTTGCTTGGTTAGTGAGTACAGTAGTTGCTTGTATCCAGTTTACATTGTTTGGTTTGCTTGGTTAGTGAGTACGGATAGTTGCTTGTATGATATGGTACGTATAAATTGTGTAATGTGCGCAAGTCCACAAGGAAGGAAAGAAACACGGAGTCCCAAGCTCTTTCGTGTATTCACATCTTGAGGGGAAATACAGATGTGAATACACGAAAGCACTTGGGACTCTGTGTTTGTTTCCTTCCTTGTGGACTTACACATATTCCTGGATCACGTGCCCAAAGTGATTTATTTGCAAATTGGGTAATATTAAAGCATTTGTCCATAATGTCTTTTTGACTCAAGGTTTTCAGGATGCAATGTTTAATAGTGTGTTTGTAACCAATCTGTTGTTTACATCTGTCACAAATGAGTGTTTTGGGAGATCTCCCCCCAACCAATCTCCAAAAACACTAATGATTTCGTTGCCTTATCATCTGTATACTATTCTGGATAGTGGACAGTAGAATATATGGTCATACTTTGAGTAAAGTGCACAAAGTGTATGCAAAAGGTACAACAAAAAATAACGTAATTTTGTAGCATACTTTTACCATAATTCCATACCAGCCTTGATTCCATGTCCATGTTTTTCATTTCCATGCTCACACTATGACCTTTCATGATTCTTTCTCTTACATATTATGCCCTGAAATTGATCTACTCCCCTGTGTAGCTCTCTTTCACTCTCTGCTGGTAATACTGTGTCACCTGGAAATAAGCTTGTCACCAGAGACCTTTTTATTCCACTCAGCCTCATATTCTCTTTTCATACTGGTGTGTTTTGTATAGTACTGTACTAAGGGGGTGTGGTGGGTGTAGGGGATAGACTTGGGGGGGTGGGGGTTGTAGTAATAACTGGTATTGGTCTGTGTTTGTTCCTACCTGCCTTACAACCCCGGCTGAGGATTTTTAGGCGGATAACAACATTACCAGGTGGGTAAGTTGATCCTCGTTTAAGTTGGAACAGAGCAGCACGGGAATAACAAAGTGTAACCATTGTGTTAGGCAGGTAATAACATCACCAGGTGGGTAAGTTGATCCTCGTTTAAGTTGGAACAGAGCAACACGGGAATAACAAAGTGTAACCATTGTGTTAGGCAGGTAATAACATCACCAGGTGGGTAAGTTGATCCTCGTTTAAGTTGGAACAGAACAGCACGGGAATAACAAAGTGTAACCATTGTGTTAGGCAGGTAATAACATCACCAGGTGGGTAAGTTGATCCTCGTTTAAGTTGGAACAGAGCAGCACGGTAATAACAAAGTGTAACCATTGTGTTAGGCAGGTAATAACATCACCAGGTGGGTAAGTTGATCCTCGTTTAAGTTGGAACAGAGCAGCACGGGAATAACAAAGTGTAACCATTGTGTTAGGCAGGTAATAACATCACCAGGTGGGTAAGTTGATCCTCGTTTAAGTTGGAACAGAACAGCACGGGAATAACAAAGTGTAACCATTGTGTTAGGCAGGTAATAACATCACCAGGTGGGTAAGTTGATCCTCGTTTAAGTTGGAACAGAGCAACACGGGAATAACAAAGTGTAACCATTGTGTTTGTAACAATCACTGTCTTTACTCTCCACTTGTAGAATAATTAGTCCCTCACTGTCCTCTTCATTCATGATGGTGAATGTGGTGCAGGTGGGATGAGAGGTCAATATGCTGACCTTGGCTGCCCCAGGGAGTGCCAAACCACACGTCTGTGTGTGTGTGTGTGTTTGGAGGCTTCTGATTCCTCCAAACTATGCCAACAAACCACCTCCTTCCATATAGGTGTGTGTGTTTGTGTTAGAGAGAGAGAGAGAGAGTGTGTGTGTGTTAGAGAGAGAGAGAGTGAGTGAGAATGTGTGTGTGTGTGTGTGTGTTAGAGAGAGAGAGGGAGAGACAATGTGTGTGTGTGTGTGTTTGGAGGGTTCTGATTCCTCCAAACTATTCCACGAAACAAGCTCCTTCCATATAGGTGTGTGTGTGTTAGAGAGAGAATGTGTGTGTGTGTGTGTGTGTGTAGGCTTCTGATTCCTCCTAACCATGCCATGAAACAAGCTCCTTCCATATAGGTGTGTGTGTGTGTGTTAGAGAGAGAATGTGTGTGTATATGTGTGTTAGAGAGAGAATGTGTGTATATGTGTGTTAGAGAGAGAATGTGTGTGTGTGTGTGTGTGTGTGTGTGTGTGTGGAGGCTTGTGATTCCTCCTAACCATGCCATGAAACAAGCTCTATCCATATAGGTGTGTGTGTGTGTGTGTGTTAGAGAGGAGGGAGAGAGAATAGGTGTGTGTGTGTTTGGAGGCTTCTGATTCCTCCAAACTATGCCACCAAACCAACTCCTTCCATATACTGTAGGTGTGTGTGTTTCATGTTAATATTTAGAGGAATTATTTGCTCCAAGTTTACCACCCAACATTGTACTGTCTCTCTAAAGGGGGTGCGGGAATAGGGGGACAGGCTTGGGGGGGGGGGTTTAGGGGGGTGCAGGAGTAGGGCACAGGCTTGGGGTGGTTTTGGGGGATGCGGGAGTAGGGGGACAGGCTGGGGGGGGGGGGGTTAGGGGGGTGCTGGAATAGAGGACAAGCCTTCTACCCACCCCAAGCCTGTCCCCCTATTCCCGCACCCCCAAACCCCCCCCCCCCAAAGCCTTGTCCCCTACTCCCGCACCCCCTTAGGCTGCGTTTACACCAAGCGAGTTAAGTCAAGGCGAGTCAAAATGAGTGATACGGGAGGTGCCATTTTTTCCTGAGTCACGGCAAGTTACCCCCTATATGGATCATTATATTTGACACCAACTGTATGTATGTATGTACAGTCTAATTTATATAATAATATACAGTTTGTATGTATGTGTATGTAGGTTGGATTTAGAAATATGTTTATTACTAATTAATTTATCTACTTTACAGGTGTGTAGTGAAAAGAGAAGAAGAGAGGAGGAGGAGGAGAGGAGAGAAGGAGAACACAAGAGAAGAGAGAGAAGGAGAACACAAGAGAGAAAGTGAACACAATGATTACTGAGGTCCTGATATGTTTATGTATGTGTGTATGTACGTGTGTGTGTACGTGTGTCTGTGTGTGTGTGTACGTGTGTCTGTGTGTGTGTGTACGTGTGTCTGTGTGTGTGTGTATGTGTGTGTGTGTGTGTGTATGTGTATGTATGTGTGTGTGTGTGTATGTATGTGTGTGTGTGTGTGTGTGTGTATGTGTGTGTACATGTGTGTGTGTGTGTGTGTGTGTCTGTGTGTGTGTGTGTGTATGTATGTGTGTGTGACATAATGATAGGTTTATATTCTCCTATATTAACCTTTTATCAAACCTTTCCTTTACACACTTTATCAACATGTTCTTTCTTCCTTCTTTATTTTCTTTCCTCTCTCCTCTCTTTATTCTGCCTTTTTTCTTATGCCTCTCTTTATTTTTCCTCTTTCTCCTCTCCTTTTATCCATCTTCTCTTATTTCCCCTCTGTCTCTTCCTCTCTCTTTATTCTTGCTTTCTCCTTTCCTCTCTCTTTATTCGTTCTACTATTTCCTTCTTCTATATCTTCTCTTTATCTCCTTGCTTTCTTTTTTCCTTCATAGATATTTATTCTCTTATTTTCTCTTATTCCTCCTTCTATATTATTTACTTATTTCTTTTTCTCTCTTATTCCTTCTTTGTCTCTTATCTCTCTTATTCCTTCTGGTACCACATGAACAAAAGGACCACATGAACAAAAATAAAAATAATAATAATAAAAACAATAATAATAATAATAAGAATAGAAATAATAATAATAATAATAAGAACAATAATAATAAAAATAGAAATAATAATAATAATAATAAAAACAATAATAATAATAATAATAATAAAAACAATAATAATAATAATAAAAATAGATATAATAATAATAATAATAATAATAAAAACAATAATAACAATAATAATAATAATGGGTGTTCTTTTGCTTGAAAAAATAGTTTGGAGGAATAATTTACTCCAGATTTACCAACACTACTTCCAACTTAAGGTGATATTATTTTGTTGGTGAATTGGAAGGTGTGTGATTATTATTATTATTATTATTATTATTATTATTATTATTATCATAATAATAATTATTATTATTATTATTATAACTATTATTATTATTATCATCACTATTATTATTATTACTATCATTATTATTATTATCATTATTACTATCATTATTATTATTACTATTATTATCGTTATTATTATTATTATTGAGTGCTACTGATTCCTCCAAACACATCCCTTAATTATTAGTACCATTGAGAGTGTGTTTTCTGGTAGAGTTAGGAGGAATCAGTAGCACTCAATAATAATAATAATAATAATAATGATAATAATAGTAATAATAATAATAATAGTAATAATAATAGTAATAATAATAATAATAATAATAATGATAGTAATAATAATGATAATGATAGTAATAGTAATAATAATAATAATAGTAATAATAATAATAATAGTAATAATAATAATAATAATAATAATAATAGTAATAATGATAATCAGTAGCCTTCCAATTAACCAACAAGAGAATCTCTCTTGAAATGGTTTTCCTTCCTCCCTGCCTTTTTTGTATACAACACTTTACGTCAACTCAACCCCCTCAATTATTATTATGAGGTGGTGCAAAATCATACACGTGTTGTTCTTTATTACCAAGATTATTATTATTATTATTATTATGAGGTGTTGTTAAATCATACACGTGTTGTTCTTTATTACCAAGATTATTATTATTATTATTATTATTATTATTATTATGAGGTGTTGTTAAATCATACACGTGTTGTTCTTTATTACCAAGATTATTATTATTATTATTATTATTATTATTATTATTATTATGAGGTGTTGTTAAATCATACACGTGTTGTTCTTTATTACCAAGATTATTATTATTATTATTATTATTATTATTATTATTATTATTATTATTATGAGGTGTTGTTAAATCATACACGTGTTGTTCTTTATTACCAAGATATTTATTACGATGGAAGGAAAGTGTTGGTGGATATTTTACTGTGACTGTACTTAAGGGGGTGCAGGAGTAGGGGACAGGCTTCGGGGGGAACTAGGGGGGTGCGGGAATAGGGGGACAGGCTTGGGGTGGGTAGAAAGCCTGTCCCCTATTCCTGCACCCCCCTAACCCCCCCCCCCAGCCTGTCCCCCTACTCCCGCACCCCCCCAGTTCCCCCCGAAGCCTGTCCCCTACTCCTGCACCCCCTTAAGTACAGTCACAATCAAATATCCACCAACAAATTTAATAATACTTCTTGGTTAAGTCAGAAATAATATTCTGTGTTATTATTATAAAGTTGAATAATTTCCTTTAAATTAATTAGGTTGTATTTTGTTACAGATTTGTGGAGTGTAGTTGTACAAGAGACTTAACAACCTTTATTATTCACTGTGTTCATCCTTACATCAACTACTACTACTACTAGTTATGTGAGTGTTTTATGAAGTTACTGTGTGTGTGTGTGATGTTTCTCTCTTCACACACACACACACACACAGGTATTATAACAACAGTAACATATTGTGTGTGTGTGTGTGTGTGATATTTCTCTCTGCACACACACACACACACACACAAAATGTTAATGTCGTTATCAAAACTGTGTGTGTGTGTGTGTGTATTTGTCACACACACAATGTTATATTGTTGTTATAATGTGTGTGTGTGTGTGTGTGTGTATTTGTCACACACACACAGTATTATAATAACACTAAGGAGATAATACACTGTTGGTACATTGGAGTATCTTGATTCCTCCAAAGTATGTCAGAAAACAGAACCAGATGAACAAAAATAATGGTGTTTGTTTTGTTGTTTGGAATAGTTTGGAGGAATTAATTGTTCCAGATTTATATTGGAGTGTCTTGATTCCTCCAAAGTATTCCAGGAAACTACAGGAATAGTTTGGAGGAATCAGTTGCTCCAGAATTACATTGGAGCGTCTTGATTCCTCCAAAGTATGCCAGGAAACATGACAATGGTGTTCTGTTGTTGCTTGGAATAGTTTGGAGGAATCAATTGCTCCACATTTACCACCAACACTGTACTATCCCCTAAAGTTATATTTGAACTCTTAAGCTCCTTCCACACGAGGCAAAAAAACTTCGGGCAGACACTGTTACCAATATCGTGGGTGTGGCACAAGTGGTAAATAGCTGCCAGAGACCGTTTGATCTGGTAACACTGGTAAAAAGCGAGAGAATTTCACTGGGTTGCGTCTTTTTGCCTTGTGTGGATGGGACTTTACAGGTATAAAATTATCACTGATGTTATTATAATATTTGTCTGTCTGTGTGTGTGTGTGTATGATATGTCTCACACACACACAGACATAGTATTATAATAACATCAATTATTTTTATTTGAACCTGATGTTATAATAATATTTGTCTGTCTGTGTGTGAGAGTGAGTGATCTCTCTCTCTCACACACACACACAGTATTATAACATCATCAATAATTTTTACTTGAACTGTACATCGTTTTAGGTATGTAATTATCACTGATGGTTATAATATTTGTCTGTCTGTGTGTGGTATTTCTCTCTCACACACAGACAATATTATAACATCAATAATTTTTACTTAAACCCTACATTCTTTTATGTATGTAATTATTACTGGTGTCGTTATAATATTTGTTTGTTTGTGTGATATTTCTCTCACACACAGACAAATATTATAATAACATCAATAATTTTTAATTGAACCCTACACCCTTACAGGTATAAATTAATTAATTTATTCACCTGGTGGAATTATAATTATGTTAATACTATAGAGGTTTTTTAATAAATTATAATAATTAATAATGTATTTAATTTTTATTTCCTGTTATTATACACTGTATTATATTAGAGGTTTTGTTCTTGTGTGTTCTTCTGTCTTGTGTTTGTTCTTATTCTTCTCTCTCTCGTGTTGTTCTCTTCTCTCTCTCGTGTTGTTCTCCTCTTCTCTCTCGTGTCGTTCTCCTCTTCCTCTTCTCTCTCTCTCTCCCACTACACACCTGTAAAATAAACAAATTAATTATTGTTAAGGTCATATATAAATAGAAAATATATAATAATAAATCTGGAGCAAATGATTCCTCCAAACTATTTTTTTTTTCCCCAAGCAACATGCATACTTTGGAGGAATCAAGAAACTCCTAATGTAATTCTGGAGCAAATGATTCCTCCAAACTATTTTTTTTCCAAGCTACATACATACATACAAACTGTATATTATATAAATCATAGTGGGCAATTAGGTTATTATTACTATTATTATTATTATTATTTTTATTATTACTATTATTATGATTTTTATTATTACTATTATTATGATTTTTATTATTACTATTGTTATTATTACTATTATTATTATTACTATTATTATTATTACTATTATTATTATTACTATTATTATTATTACTATTATTACTATTATTTTTATTATTACTATTATTATTATTATTGAATGTTACTGTACTTGAACATTTAATACAATCTTTGACAAAACACAAACAGCTGCTTACATTTCATAAGTTAACAGAAATAGATTGAGAAAACAAAATGTAAGAACAGTACTGTACAGTCGTAGTCAAAAATAATCATCCATAGAGGGGTAACTCACCTAAGAGTTTGACAGCTGTACAATGTTTTTTTTTTTTAGCTTATAGGCTTTCCATTAAATAGGTTAACTACCATCTTTTAATTTAATAGAAGTAGCTACGAAGTATTTAAAAACAATAATATCATAATTATGTGAACGTGAAAACATTACACAGTAAATTGTTTGAGATGCCCATATGTGGATGATTATTATTGACCACAACTGTACAACATAGCAGAAGAATCAGAAGGGACAGAACCAAAAGATAGAGAACATAAGGACATGATGAGATGTTGTGACCTGTTAGAGAATTCACTTAAGGTGACAGAATTTTGTTGGTAGTAAATCTGGACCAACAGAGAGAGAGAGAGAGAATGGAAGGAAGAAAGGAATGAATGAGAGAGAGAATGGAAGGAAGAAAGGAAGGAATGAGAGAGAGAGAATGGAAGAATGAAGGCAAGAGAGAGAGAATGGAAGAATGAAGGTAAGAGAGAGAGAATGGAAGAAAGGAATGAATGAAGGAGAGAGAGAGAGAGAAATACAACAATGTAATTCCATACAAACTTACAGTTGTAGTAGTAGTAGTAGTTGATATTGTAGTTCCCTAAGCTCCTGTTGTTGTTGTTGTTGTTCCCTAAGCTCCTACAGTGATGCTTGTGTTGTTGTTGTTGTTGTTGTTGATGGAAGGAAGAACACAGTGGACAACAAACAAACAATGAAGGTTCCTCAGTCTCTTGTACAACTCCACAACTCTGTAACAACAAATTACAACCTATTTAATTTATGGATGAGCAAAGATAAGTGAAGAAATGTATTAATGAAAAATGATTTGTGAGAAGAAATATAGAGAATAAAATTAGGTCTTATGAATGAAATACCAGAACAGAAAAATTTAAAAACTTGACTGTAAAGGGCATATGCAATAATACACACACAGACAGACACAGGAATAACACACACACACACACAGGAATAATACACACACACACACACACACAGGAATAACACACACACACACACACAGGAATAATACACACACACACACAGAGGAATAATACACACACACACACAGAGGAATAATACACACACACACACAGAGGAATAATACACACACACACACACACACACACACATCAATGTACTTTCTTGTCTAAGACTGTAAAACCTACAATGCCTCAAACTTCAAGGGGGAAGGATGGAGAAACAACTAAAGACTAAATAAGGTTTGTATGCAAAATAAATTAAATAAAAAAAAAAGGCAGGGAGGAAGGAAGGAAGGTTTAGCATTGACCATTTAAGGTGAGATTCTCTTGTTGGTTAATTGGAAGGTGTGTGATTATTATTATTATTATTATTATTATGGAGTGCTACTGATTCCTCCTAACTCTACCAGAAAACACACTCTCAATGGTACTAATAATTAAGGGATCTGTTTGGTGGCATAGTTTGGAGGAATCAGTAGCACTCAATAATAATAATAATAATAATAATAATAATAATAATAATAATAATAATAATGATAATAATAATAATAATAATAATAATAATAATAATAATAATATTGATAATAATAATAATAATATTGATGATAATAATAATGATAATAATAATAATAATAACGATAATAATAGTAATAATAATAATGATAATAATAATAATGATAGTAATAATAATAATAGTGATGATAATAATAATAATAGTTATAATAATAATAATAGTTATAATAATAATAATAATAATAATAATAATAATAATAATAATAATAATAATCACACACCTTCCAATTCACCAACAAAATAATATCACCTTAAGTTGGAAGTAGTGTTGGTAAATCTGGAGTAAATTATTCCTCCAAACTATTTTTCCAAGCAACAGAACACCATTATTATTTTTGTTCATGTGGTCCTGTTTCCTAGCATACTTTGGAGGAATCAAGACACTCCAATGAACACAGGTATAGTGGTGGTAAAAGAACTGTCTGTCTGTGTGTCAAGTCTATATTAAGAGAGAGAGTAGTACAATGTTGGTGGTAAACTTGGAGTAAATAATTCCTCTAAATATTAACATGAAACACACACACCTATATGGAAGGAGCTTGTTTCATGGTATGGTTAGGAGGAATCAGAAGCCTCCAAACACACACACACATTCTCTCTCTCTCTAACACACCTATATGGAAGGAGCTTGTTTCATGGCATGGTTAGGAGGAATCAGAAGCCTCCAAACACACACACACACACACACACACCTATATGGAAGGAGCTTGTTTCATGGCATGGTTAGGAGGAATCAGAAGCCTCCAAACACACACACACACACACACACACACACACACATTCTCTCTCTCTCCCTCTCACACACACACACCTATATGGAAGGAGCTTGTTTCATGGCATGGTTAGGAGGAATCAGAAGCCTCCAAACACACACACACCTATATGGAAAGAGGTTGTTTTGTGGTATAGTTTGGAGGAATCAGAAGCCTCCAAGTCTCTCTCTCATACACACACACCCATATAGAAAGAGGTTGTTTCATGGTTAGGAGGAATCAGAAGCCTCCAAGTCTCTCTCATACACACACACACACACACTCTCTCTCTCTCTAACACACACACACACACACACACAAACATACAGAAACATACACATACACACAGACAGAAACATAAATACATACACACACACAAATGGAATAAATTACCAGAAGAAGTGGTGTGTGTCAAAAACATACATAACTATAAAGAAAAATATGGTAATTGTGATTTAAAATACGGGACATTACGAACTTGACTCAATCCTGTAAAGATACAAATAGGTAAGAACACACCACACACACACATAAACAAACATACAAACACACACATACAACAACATCCGTAGAGTCAACAATGGTGTAATAATGGTCTGATGGTATTACTGTTTTTCTATGGAGCCTGTCAAGGATTACTAAGTGTACAGTTGTGGTCAAATATAATCATCCATATAGGGGTAACTCACGTAAGAGTTTGACAGCTTCCCTCTGTTCCTTAGATGATAAACTTTCCAATAAATAGATTAACTACCATCTTTTAATTTAATACAAGCAGCTACACACTACTTAAAACAATAACACACACACAGACACACACGTTAACTACCATCTTTTAATTTAATACAAGCAGCTACGCACTACTTAAAACAATAACATCATATGTGAACGTGAAAACATTAGACAGTAAATTGTTTGAGATACCCATATGTGGATGATTATTATTGACCACGACTGTATGTATATATGTGTTTGAGATACCCATACGTGGATGATTGTTATTGACTGTGACTGTACATGGTTGGACTTACCGAGTGTGGACGGGGGGAGAGTGAAGGGAGAGTGACAACTTCATTACGGTACTGATCTTGATCCCAGGGAAGGTGGCGTTCCTCATGTGTCCACCTTGATGCTGAGGTATACCATGGATTGGTTTAGTATTTATATTCTCGTACACACACACACACACACATTTACTCTGTCTCTCTCTCTCTCTCACACACACACACAACATAAATTTAGATACTAATTTCCACATTCTCCAAAATCAATAAGTAACCTGAGGACTATTCCTAAAGTTTGTCCCATTGGATCACACTCCAAAAAGAAATAATATCAATATAATAGAAAAAAAAAAAAATTGTGTGTGGGAAGACAATACACATGTAGTTAGTTAGTGTAGTGTACAGTCATGAGCACTAATAAGTATACAGCTTTAGTTGAAGTGTTAAACAGGTCCAATTTTAACCATGAACTAATTCCAATGGAGATGTTATTGTGCATTTATTTACTGTCTCTATAGGTATTCCAAGCACACCTGGATACTTATTAGTGCTGGTGACTGTACCTAATGAGTGTGTACAGAAAGACAATAGTGTAGTTTAAGTAAGTTGTGTGTATGTAGAAATAAAATAGTACTGTAGTGTGTGTACCTTGTGTGTGTGTGTGTGTGTGTGTGGGAAGACCCCTAACACATCCATCCACCACTTGGCCTCCTCCCTACACGTTCCCTTGATGAAGGTGACGTGGTCTGGAGAACTGGTCACCGGTCACCTCCTCTGTTTGTGTCACCTCCTCTGTTTGTGTCACCTTCACCACCACACCCTGGGGTATGGTGGCTGCCTGCAAGGATATCAGTGGAGGGTCAGTTGTGGCTGAGAAAATGTACAAAGTGAGGGAGAAAATACACAATACAAAGGAATAGTTTGAGAAAGAACCAGAGATATTATGGACACACACAAACAAAGGAAAGAATGAATACTGTACAGCCACAATCAAATATCCACCAACAATATATATCCTTCCATCGTAGTAAATATCTTGGTAATAAAGAACAACACGTGTATGATATTGCAGCACCTCATAATAATAATAATAATAATAATAATAATATTAATAATAATAATAATAATAATAATAATATTAATAATAATAAATATCTTGGTAATAAAGAACAACACGTGTATGATTTTGCACCACCTCATAATAATAATAATTGCGAGGGTTGAGTTGACATAAGGTGTTGTTGTATGATTATATATTGATATGATACTGATTTATTTGTACGATGGAAGGAAAGTGTTGGTGGATATTTGATTGTGACTGTACATAGGAGTCAATAATTAATAATAGATAGGAATGGTTAATGTTTTGTTAGTAATGATAATATAATGTTGACAGTGTAAGTACAGTACAGTATCTCTGTCTCAATAAGCTTCAATACTAACCAAACTTATAATACATACAATACGACAAAAGATATTATGAAAAAAAAAAAATATAAAAACAATGGCCTGGGGAGTCTATTATAAAAAGGAAAAAAAAAATTACAAATATGAATTAAAAAAAAAAAAAATGATAGTGTTTTAATGGTGTGAATATAAGTCCCGTACCCTTGTCATGAAAACTTCAATATGTACACTCGCGGTCAGAAATTGTGTCCCGATCCCCTGGCAAGATGAATCGCAAACAGCCTAGCTTTGAACAATAACTGTGCGTCTCCCTACAACACACATTGGTTCCAATCATCAAAGCTTGGCTGGTTGCAATTCATCGTGCCAACGGATCAGGACAAAAATTTTGTTTATATAAAAACAATTTATTATATAAATAATTTTTTTTTTTTATATGTTACTGGACTGGAAGACCTACATCACACCACAACTGCTCGTTGCCTGGTTCGACCCCGAAAATGATGCGAGGAGAGACCAAGACCTGGTCGGTTTTTGAGTGTACAGTGTGTTATGAAGGTCCAGATTCCCTCTTTAACATATTGGGCCGTCTGTACCAATCAAGGATCATTCCAAGTTTACAAGATAGCCAATCCTTGAGTGTTGTGGTTTTGACGTAGGTTTCTCAAAGAGTATATATAGCGAGAAAAGCCGGTGCTCAATGTCATTCTTCCAGCATTTCTCAAATTTAATTGTTCTGTGTGAGGCCCATTTCTCTCCCTTCTGTAACTGGACTAATTGTATCAGACTGGCATTAATTCGGTTAAGTATTATTGTTACTATAAAAAAAAAATTTATATAAACTTTTATTTATATAAATTTTTTTATATAAAAAATTTTTCATATAAATTTTTTTTATATAATTTTTTTTATATAAAGTTTTTTTATATAAAAATTTTTTTATATAAAAATTTTTTTATATAAAAAATTTTTTATGTAAAAATATTTTTATATAAAAAATTTTATATAAATTTTTTTATATAAATGTTTTTATATATACATTTTTTTATATAAAATTGTTAAAAAAATTTTATATAAAAATTTTTTATATAAAATTTTTGTATATAAAAATTTTTTATATAAAATTTTTTATATAAATTTTTTTATATATAAAAAATTTTTATATAGAAATTTTTTATATAAAAATTTTTTATATAAAATTTTTTTTATATAAAATTTTTTATATAAATATTTTTTTTATATAAAAAAAAAATTATATAAAATTTTTTGTATATAAAAATTTTTTTATATAAATTTTTTTTTAAATAAAATTTTTTTTATATAAATTTTTTTTTAATATAAAATTTTCTTTATATAAAATTTTCTTTATATAAAATTTTCTGTATATAAATTTTTTTTTATATAATTTTTTTTATATAAAATTTTTATATAAAATTTTTATATAAATTTTTTTTTATATCAATTTTTTTTTATATCAATTTTTTTTATATAAAAAAATTTTTTATATAAATTTTTTTTATATAAATTTGTTTTTATATAAATTTTTTTTTATATAAATTTTTTTATATAAAATTTTTTTTTATAAAAAAATTTTTATATAAAATTTTTTTTATATAAAATTTTTTTATATAAAAAATTTTTTATATCAATTTTTTTTTATATAAAAATTTTTTTATATAAAATTTTTTTATAAAAAAAATTTTTATATAAAAAAATTTATATAAAAAAATTTTTATAAAAAAAAATTTATATAAAAAAAAATTATATAAAAAAAAGTTAATATAAATTTTTTTTTTTTATTATAAAATATAAAATTATTTTTATATAAAATTATTATATAAATTTTTTTTTACATAACATTTTTTTACATAAATTTTTTTTTTATATAAAAAAATTTTTATATAAAATTTGTTTTATATAAATTTTTTTTGTATAAATTTTTTTTTATATAAATTTTTTTTTATATAAAAATTTTTTTATATAAATTTTTTTTTATATAAAATATTTTTATATAAAATATTTTTTATATAAAAATTTTTTTATATAAAAAAATTTTATATAAAATTTTTTTTTATATAAAATTTTTTTTATATAAAAAAATTTTATATAAAAAATTTTTATATAAAATTTTTTTATATAAAAAAATTTTTATATAAAAAATTTTTTATATAAAAAAATTTATATAAAAAAATTTTTATATAAAAAAATTTATATAAAAACAAAATTATATAAAAAAAAGTTTATATAAATTTTTTTTCTTGATTATAAAATATAAAATTATTTTTATATAAAATTATTTTTATATAAATTTTTTTTATATAAATTTTTTTTTTATATAATTTTTTATATAAAATTTTTTTTATATAAAATTTTTTTTATATAAAATTTTTTTCATATAAAATATTTTTATATAAAATATTTTTTATATAAAAATTTATTTATATAAAAAAAATTTTATATAAAATTTTTTTTATATAAAATTTTTTTTATATAAAATTTTTTTTATATAAAAAATTTTTTATATAAAAATTTTTTTATATAAAAATTTTTTTATATAAAAATTTTTTTATATAAAAATTTTTTTATAAAAAAATTTTTTATATAAAAATTTTATATAAATTTTTTATATAAAAATTTTTGTATATAAAAATTTTTGTATATAAAAATTTTTGTATATAAAAATTTTTGTATATAAAATTTTTTTTTATATAAAATTGTTTTATATAAAAAAATTTTTATATAAAAAAATTTTATATAAAATTTTTTTTTATATAAAATTTTTTTTATATAAAAAATTTTTATATAAAAAATTTTTATATAAAATTTTTTTATATAAAAAAATTTTTATATAAAAAAATTTTTATATAAAAAAATTTATATAAAAAAATTTATATAAAAAAATTTTTATATAAAAAAATTTATATAAAAAAAAATTATATAAAAAAAAGTTTATATAAATTTTTTTTCTTTATTATAAAATATAAAATTATTTTTATATAAAATTATTTTTATATAAATTTTTTTTATATAAATTTTTTTTTTATATAATTTTTTTTATATAAAATTTTTTTATATAAAATATTTTTTATATAAAATATTTTTATATAAAATATTTTTTATATAAAAATTTTTTTATATAAAATTTTTTTTATATAAAATTTTTTTTATATAAAAATTTTTTTATATAACATTTTTTTTATATAAAAATTTTTTTATATAAAAATTTTTTTATATAAAATTTTTTTTATATACAAATTTTTTATATAAAAAATTTTTTATATAAATTTTTTATATAAAATTTTTTTTATATAAAAATTTTTGTATATAAAAATTTTTGTATATAACAATTTTTGTATATAAAATTTTTTTTTATATAAAATTTTTTTATATACAAATTTTTTTATATAAAAAAATTTTATATAAAATTTTTTTTTATATAAAATTTTTTTTATATAAAAAATTTTTATATAAAAAATTTTTATATAAAATTTTTTTATATACAAAAATTTTTATATAAAAAAATTTTTATATAAAAAAATTTATATAAAAAAATTTTTATATAAACAAATTTATATAAAAAAAATTATATAAAAAAAAATTTATATAAATTTTTTTTCTTTATTATAAAATATAAAATTATTTTTATATAAAATTATTTTTATATAAATTTTTTTTATATAAATTTTTTTTTTATATAATTTTTTTATATAACATTTTTTTTATATAAAATTTTTTTTATATAAAATATTTTTATATAAAATATTTTTTATATAAAAATTTTTTTATATAAAATTTTTTTTATATAAAAATTTTTTTATATAAAATTTTTTTTATATAAAATTTTTTTTATATAAAATTTTTTTTATATAAAATTTTTTTTATATAAAAATTTTTTTATATAAACGTTTTTTTATATAAAAATTTTTTATATAAAAATTTTTTTATATACATTTTTTATATAAAATTTTTTTTATATAAAAATTTTTGTATATAAAAATTTTTGTATATAAAAATTTTTGTATATAAAATTTTTTTTTATATAAAATTTTTTTATATAAAAATTTTTTTATATAAAAAAATTTTTATATAAAATTTTTTTTATATAAAATTTTTTTTATATAAAATTTTTTTTATTTAAATTTTTTTTATATAAAATTTTTTTTATATAAAATTTTTTTTATTTAAATTTTTTTTATATAAAATTTTTTTTATATAAAATTTTTTTTATTTAAATTTTTTTTATATAAAATTTTTTTTATATAAAATTTTTTCTATAAGGTTTGAATAACTGTGCGTCTCCCTACAACACACATTTGTTCGAATCATCAAAGCTTGGCTAGTTGCGATTCATCGTGCCAAGGGATCAAGACACAATTTCTGACCACGAGTGTACTAACAAAACATATCATACAAACAGAACACACATCCTTGCAACATCAGGAGTCAATGGAGGCTTTGTTTGGCAATTCTTCATACTCTATGTTTAGTATTCAACAACAACAACAACATAAGCCAAGTGTACAGTCATCCAAAGAAGATTATGATTATGGTCGGGTTTTCAAAGTGGTCTGTCTGATCATTAGTATATTCTTGATCCATGCAAACTATTCCAAGCAAATGATTCCTCCATGCAAACTATTCCAAGCAAATGATTCCTCCATGCAAACTATTCCAAGCAAATGATTCCTCCATGTAAACTATTCCAAGCAAATGATTCCTCCATGTAAACTATTCCAAGCAAATGATTCCTCCATGTAAACTATTCCAAGCAAATGATTCCTCCATGTAAACTATTCCAAGCAAATGATTCCTCCATGCAAACTATTCCAAGCAAATGATTCCTCCATGCAAACTATCCCAAGCAAATGATTCCTCCATGTAAACTATTCCAAGCAAATGATTCCTCCATGCAAACTATTCCAAGCAAATGATTCCTCCATGCAAACTATCCCAAGCAAATGATTCCTCCATGTAAACTATTCCAAGCAAATGATTCCTCCATGCAAACTATTCCAAGCAAATGATTCCTCCATGCAAACTATTCCAAGCAAATGATTCCTCCATGCAAACTATTCCCAGCAAATGATTCCTCCATGCAAACTATTCCCAGCAAATGATTCCTCCATGCAAACTATTCCCAGCAACAGACCACCAAGTGCTACTTCTCCCCATATTCTTCCATACACTTTTGTACGTTTTTTTTTTTTTTTTTTTATAAATTCCTGCGGCACATATTCGTGTATCTTACACACACACACACACACACACACACACCTACACACACACACACACACACACCTACACACACCTACACACACAACTGAACTGGGATATTGTGCTGAACGGACGTGCTTGAGACAGCTCCGGTGTTGAGTGCACTCTTTTGTCTGAGCCTCTACACACTGAACATATCTTGCATATAAGAGGGAAGTTTAGACACCTGGCAACATCAGTGGCTTATTGCTGGAGCGAAATGTGTATCTAGAGTGACTTTATTGAAGGTAACTCTTGAGAACATTATCGTATTGATTTGACTGTCGGTAGTAAACAAACAGCTGTGGCAACTCGAATACCTACCCACCAACTCGAGACCTTGAATCCAGAGATCATACAGACAGTATAATGGCACAGGAGCAAGGGTCAGGATTGGAGAATCTAGTGAAGACAAAGGTAGAAGAAGAACTTGCGAATATTACTAGTATTATTGAAGCGAAGGAAACCAGGAGTGTGAGCAAGACGGTCAAGGATGTGGCAGCCGTGATATTGCCTGGCCTGGCTAACATTATAGCAGTAGCTGTGGCCACGGCAGTATCCAGTGTCATCAAAGAATTTAATGATAGGCTGGAGAGTAAGGCAGCCGAAATGCAGCGGATATCCCTCCTTAACACATTTGAAAATGACAAGTTGGAGCAGTACAGTCGACGGGAAAACCTGCGTATTTCTGGGCTGGAGGAAGAGGATGATGAAACCGAGGAAGTGCTCGAAGCCAAAATCATTGAACTTGCTCAGGATATTGGAGTGAAGATCAAGTCGAATGACATATCGTTGGCTCACCGTATGGGGCGGAACAGAGAAGAAGGTAGGCCCGTGATTGTGAGACTTTGCCATAGGAAAAAAAAGAATGAAATAGTGATCAACAAGAAAAAGCTTAAAGAAAAACATAGAAAGGTGTATGTAAACGAAGATTTAACCTCGTTGAGGGCTAGAATGATAAGTGTAGTAAAGGAGCATGAAGCAGTGAAAAATGTGAACACAAGAGATGGGAGCATTTTAGCCTCCATGGCTCAATAGTGGAGGCAGACCTGTGGTTGTAAATAATCCTTTTGATTTACATAAGGTGGGAATTGCCTCTCCCGACTGGAGGAAGCTTAATTTGGATCACTTAATCAAGTGCTAGGATAGTGCTGGTGCACAGCATAGACCTGGGCACAATGTTGCCCATGCTCCACTTCAAAGAAGACCTATACCGTGTGGTCCACACGAATTATATCTTGATGTGTTGTCTCTCAACGTTTGTGGCATTAGGTCTAAGTTTTTATCAGCTGAATTTGTAAGATATATCCAAAGTTATAGTATACTTTGCGTTTGTGAAACGAAATGTGATGATACTGATATGGTTAATGTGAAGGAGGAAATGGAAAATATTGGTTATGACATTGTATTTAAAAACAGACGTAAATTAAGCAGGTATAAATCTGGAGGTTTGCTTATTGCAGTCAGGAAGAATATGAACCTTAAGTGGAGGCAAATTAGCACCAAATATGAGTCCTTACTCACAATTAAAATTGATAAAGATAGTTTAGGCTCAGATACAGATTTGTTGGTAAGTTGTGTTTATATTCCACCTTCTCACTCAAGGTATGGCAAAGTGGAGCATTTTGACGAACTGGATAATTTTTTACTTTCTTTTACTAAGGATGACTACATGCATATACTTTGTGGGGACTTTAATGCCCATACTCTAACTATGCCCGATGTTGCTGTTGGTGACAGGGATAATGAGCATGTGTCTGTTGAGGTAGTACCTTATACAAATTTAATTGGCATAAGTGAGAAGAGGGCAAACCAGGATGTAACCCCGGATAGGAATTCTTATGGAAGAAAACTGGTGGACATATGTAGAAATCATCAAGTGTATATTTTTAACGGAAGAATGGGGAAGGACGACGGTGTTGGTAAACCTACAACCACACATGATACAACCATAGATTATTTTTTGGGTTCACCAACAATAATGCAGCGTATAGTGGATTTTATGGTACTTGATTATGATCCATTGTTATCTGATGTCCATTGTGGATTACATACTAAAATAAGGTTTATAGGGTCAAGTATGATCACCCAAGTACACACAAATGTCGGTGAAGCAGCCCAGGATAAGGTTAGGCCAGGAAAATGGAATCTGGAGAAGAAGATTGATTATGTGAGGAATATTGATGTAGGCAAGGTAAATGGGCTGATTGCAAGGATGAATAACCTTTCGGTGGAGTGTATTAACCAGGAGCTAACACGAATCTTGATTCAGCCTGCTTATTTAACTTTCGCACAATTTAAGAAAAGAACATATGTTAAAAAGACCAACAATGCTTCTTTAAAAGGTTATGATAGACAAAGCTGGAAATCTAGGAGAGATTACCACAGAGCCAGACATAAATATCACTTGCACAGGAACAGGGAAAATTTTAACAGCATGATTATGGAAAGTAAGAGATACAAAGGAAATTTAAAAAGAGTTAGGAATAAAGAGAGAGATAAATTGATTGAGGAACTCGGAAAATTTAGACACAGTGACCCTAAAGTATATTGGAAAATACTAAAGGGTCAGAAAAAAACGTGCAAGATCCCTATTGTGCTTAATGATTTTTATACCCATTTTACACAGCTAGCCAGTGATGATAATAGTAATGATGTTGAGGCAGATGCTGTACGAGTGGAAAATAACGATCAAACTGACCCCTCCCCTATACTGAACGATCCTATAACCAAGGAAGAGGTAGAAAGAAATATTAAGAAATTAAAAAACAACAAATCCCCGGCAACTGATTTGATATTAAATGAATATATAAAAAGTACCCAATATATTCTCTGTCCCTTGTATGTTAAGTTCTTTAACAAAATTCTTGATACTGGTGTCTGGCCATCTGAGTGGTTGGTTGGTACTATAGTACCCCTTTATAAAAATAAGGGGGACATAAAAGATACCAATAACTATCGCGGTATTACTTTACTTAGTTGTATGGGGAAACTGTTCACCTCAATACTCAATGAGAGACTTGGTCAATATGCTGATGTTATGAACACAATTAGTGAGGCACAAGCAGGATTTAGGCAAGGCTACTCCACATTGGATCATATTTTTGTGTTGAAATGTGTAATAGATTTGTTTCTTTGGAAAAAAAGGAAACTTTTCTGTTTGTTTGTGGACTACAAGGAGGCTTTTGATATGGTATGGCGGGAAGGGCTGTGGTTCAAGTTGGTGAAAGAAAAGGTTAATGGTAAAATACTTAACGTAATAAGAAATATGTATAATAACATAAAAAGTTGTGTAATGTTAAACCAACAAATTTCAGACACCTTTAAGTGTGATGTGGGAGTAAGGCAAGGTGAAAACCTATCGCCTATGCTTTTTGCCTATTATGTTAACGATATAGAGAGCAATTTAATTGAACAAGGATGCAACTATGTAAATTTTGGTGATGAATTCCTAAACTCATATCTAAAACTATTTGTTTTAATGTACGCAGATGATACTATTATTTTATGTGATAATGAAGAAAGAATGAATAAGGTATTGACTTCTCTGTATGATTATTGTAATGACTGGAAATTAAGGCTTAACTGTAATAAATCTAAAATAGTTGTGTTTAGCAGGGGGAGAACTCGCATAGATAATATTAATTTTCACTTTGGTTCCGAGAACATAGAGGTAGTTTATGATTATAAGTATCTTGGTGTATTGTTTAATTATAATGGTAGGTTTCACAAAGGAGAGATGGAACTAACAGAACAGGCCACAAGAGCCATGTACTCAGTAGTAGGTAAGTGTACAAAGTTGGATTTGCCAGTCGATTTACAAATTGATTTATTTAGTAAAATGGTATTACCAATACTGACGTATGCATGTGAAATTTGGGGTCATTATATTGTGAGAGAGAGTGAGTTACTGTATATGAAATATTTAAAACAGATACTGTGTGTTCATAAAAATACGTGTAATGACATACATGGTTTACGGTGAACTTGGAGTGTTTCCTCTTGACATTCACATAAAAAGCAGAATGGTTGGGTATTGGGCAAGAATAATCTTAGGTAAGGATACCAAATTGTGTCATGTAATGTATCAATGCTTATTGCAACTGGACAGGTCAGGGATTTACACCTCCCCATGGATACTATGTATTAAAAATATCCTTAATGAGTGTGGTATGTCAGGATTATGGTTGTCTCAACAGTTACCTAACACAATATGGATTAAAAAAGCTGTAGAATTAAGGTTGAAAGACCAATGGATTGCTAAGTGGAGGGCCAACATAACAACAAAATTGATATGCTGCAACTATAGGATATTTAAGTTTGATTATGGTATTGAACAGTACCTTGTTAAGCTGCAAAAGAGAAATCGAATTATCGTAACTAAACTTAGAACTTGCAATAATAGATTACCTGTGAATGTTGGCAGACAGGTTGGTGTAAATAGGGACGATGGTGTATGTAGTAAGTGTGATGCTGGTAACATTGTTGATGAATTTCATGTTCTATTTGTTTGTACTAATGAAGAAATAATGAGGTTACGTCAAAAATATATACCAAATTATTATATAAGAAGGCCTACGAATTTTAATTACATGTTGTTAATGCAAAATACAAATATAAATGTTCTGAAGAATTTTTCCATGTTTGTTAGATCAGTTCTGAGAATGTTCAGATGAGTCATGTCATATACATAATTGTTATGGATTATATTGGTAGAGAAAATATATTATTTTATATGTGGATGTTGCTGGATGCGTAGATAATAATGTATGTGTTGATAATATCGTATATTGTATGTGTGGATAATACTATCTGTGTGTAAAATATTGTATGGTGGATGTGTATACGGTGTTGTATATGAAGATAATATTGTGAGAGCAGACTGCATTGTATTCAATTGTACGTGTGGATAATATTGTGTGAGTAGATAATATTGTATGTGTGGAAAATATTGTATATGTATGTGAATGTGTACTTGATGATGTATGTGTAGATGGTATAGTGTGTGCAGATTGCATTACATATAGAGACAGTAGTATATATGTATATGTTACTGTATAATATGTTCATAAATTGCAAGTGGATACAGTAATACTGTACTGTAATTTTATAGTTAGGCCCAAATATGAATGTATACTGGGGCTGTGCTCCATACTTTCCTGTCAAAGTCTGAGCGATTAAATAAATTCAATTCAATTCAATTCAATTCAAACACCTACACCTACACTCGCCCATAATACTCACCATCACCACTGTTATATTATTACTACACCTTCATACTCCTACCTTTCCTATAGTTACCACTGTATTACACCATAGACAACACTCTAGCCTTACAAACAATATCTTCCCCCTCCATCACTTAATTAAGGAGGAAATTCAGTGTTGGTAAATTTGGAGCAACTGAATCCTCCAAACTATTCCAAGCAACAACAGAACACCATTATTTTTGCACTTCTGGTCCTGTTTCCTGACATACTTTGGAGGAATCAAGGCACTCCAATGTAATAAAAGTGAATTACCACCTTAATGCTGTCATTCCCTCACACCCACTACTTGCTCATTACATAATAACATCACCTCACAATCACCTTATGTCCCACCTTTCTCACTTAATGTTTAATAATGTTAATATAACCAGATAATATCATTTTGTACCAGTTTTTATTCCAACAACATACATAATTTACCATATGAGAACTATATTATATATCTCTGTATTAAAATTGTATTACAACATTACCATAGTTAATACATACACAGGTGGAAATGAAGGGAACTAACTTATACTGCCAACTGTACACTCTTGGTTCCGACCAGGAGTACAGTCAGCAGCATAAGTTGGTTTCATTTCCACCTGTGTATGTATTAGCTATAGTAATGTTGTTGTAATACAATTTTAATACAGAGATGACAGATATAGTTCTCGTATGGTAAATTACGTATGTTGTTGGAATAAAAACTGGTACAGAATGCAACTACTTGGACTAATTAGCAATATTAAGTACATGAGATGGACGGTAATATATGCTGCTGACAGTACCTGAAGGCCTCACAGAAGAAAAAACTCACATGGAACCCTGCAGCAGAGTCAGCCTTCAGTGAGGTGAAAAATAGGCTGTCTGACTACACCTTCTCTGTGTAACCCTACCTACTTACACACCTACATCCATATATAGACTGTCTGACTACACCTTCTCTGTGTAACCCTACCTACTTACACACCTACATCCATATATAGGCTGTCTGACTACACCTTCTCTGTGTAACCCTACCTACTTACACACCTACATCCATATATACTGATGATGTATCCAATGACACCAACAGCAGGACCGGCTTCAATCCACTTTGTTGTACCAGGCTTCAAATTGACCCCCCACACCCTTGTCTCCCTCCATCTGAAAAACACATTTAATTAAGGGGGTGCGGGAGTAGGGGGACAGGCTTGGGAGGGGGGTATGGGAGTAGGGGGACAGGCTTGGGTGGGTGGGTGGGTTAGGGATGTGTGGGAATAGGTTACAGGCTTGAGGGGTGCGGGAATAGGTGGAGAGGCTTGGGGATGGGTTAGGGGGGGTGCGGGAATAGGGGACAGGCTTTCTACCCCAGCCCCAAGCCTGTCCCCCTATTCCCGCACCCCCCAAGGCTGGCCCCTACTCCCGCACCCTTTTAATTCATTCTACCTATGTATGTTATCATTTTGATATGCCTTATACATGTTGAGGGATGTATAATTTATATCAATCAATCAATATATATATATATATATATATATATATATATATATATATATATATATATATATATATATATATATATATATATATATATATATATATATATATATATATATATATATATATATATATATATATATACACACCTTATACCAATTCTCTGTACAATTCATTCAGTAAATATGGAAAGAATTATATACCGTTATTGTGTACGGTTTTCCTACCTTCATTACCCACTTATTTAGACCATTCTAAGACTATTTTATGCTATGGCATTTCCTCCATAAATTTCCAAGATAGGGCATATTCAAATGGGGCATTTTGAAATTTGCCTGACCTTACCTAACCTAACCTAGACCACATCCGACTACCGGGACCTAACCTGGGCAGACTACCGGGATATAACCGTTATAAAGTACAGGAAATGACCGGGGCAAAATACTGGGACCTAGCCGGATCTGGCAACACTGCTACAAAACAGTAATGCTTTCAATAAATACCAATAATTCCTCCAAACTATTCCAAGCAACACAACACTATTATTTTTGTTCTTCTGGTCCTGTTCCTGGCATACTTTGGAGGAATCAAGGCACTCCAATGTAACAAAAAAGAATTACCACCTTAATGAACCCTGTGTGTGATGTAGTAAGAAAATTGGAGGTTAGTGAGTGCTTCAAACATTGCCACCAAACACACACACACACCTATATGGAAGTAGTTTGTTTTGTGGAATAGTTTGGAGGAATCAGAAGCCTCCAAACACACACACACACACCTATATGGAAGGAGTTTGTTTTGTGGAATAGTTTGGAGGAATCGGAAGCCTTCAATTTACCAACATGATAATCTCACTTTAATTTATTAATTAATTACCGTGACACACTCCATTGGCGGCTGTGTGTAGGTACTGGCGGCTGTGTGGCGGCTGACACACTCCATTGGCGGCTGTGTGTAGGTACTGGCGGCTGTGTGGCGGCTGACACACTCCATTGGCGGCTGTGTGTAGGTACTGGCGGCTGTGTGGCGGCTGACACACTCCATTGGCGGCTGTGTGTAGGTACTGGCGGCTGTGTGGCGGCTGACACACTCCATTGGCGGCTGTGTGTAGGTACTGGCGGCTGTGTGGCGGCTGACACACTCCATTGGCGGCTGTGTGTAGGTACTGGCGGCTGTGTGGCGGCTGACACACTCCATTGGCGGCTGTGTGTAGGTACTGGCGGCTGTGTGGCGGCTGACACACTCCATTGGCGGCTGTGTGTAGGTACTGGCGGCTGTGTGGCGGCTGACACACTCCATTGGCGGCTGTGTGTAGGTACTGGCGGCTGTGTGGCGGCTGACACACTCCATTGGCGGCTGTGTGTAGGTACTGGCAGCTGTGTGGCGGCTGACACACTCCATTGGCGGCTGTGTGTAGGTACTGGCGGCTGTGTGGCGGCTGACACACTCCATTGGCGGCTGTGTGTAAGTACTGGCGGCTGTGTGTAGATGAATCAAGCCGCCACTTACATACATTCTGTAACAATACATTATTAAGAGGTTATTTGAATGACACCACTGCCTGTGTATTTTGGCCGCCACACAGCCATTGGCGGCTGGGTGGCGGTGGCGGCTGGGACGGTGAGCCAGCCAGCCGCCGCCATTAACACACTCACAAATTGATCTATGTAATCAGAAACTATTATGGTGGTATTCAAGAACATCCGTGGTGTATACGATGGTGTGGTACTGTACGACGGCTCTGTTGTTTGTCTATGGACCCATCGTATCGGTACCATGCATAGTATACACCACCAACGTTCTTGAATAGCATATGAACAGACGACTTGGACTTACCTCTGAGTCTCTATAGTAAATGCTAAACACAATACCTTAGATTATCAAAAAGTTTACCATAGATTTCCTTAAATTATCAAAAGTTTACCTTAGATTTCCCCAGATATAATGGGTTTGTAGCTCTGTGGTTGAATGCCGATTTTCCTTAGATAGTCAAAATATTACCTTAAATAGCCCAAAATTACGATACTCTGAAGTAATTACCTTAAGAATGAAAACACTGGTAATGGTCGAGACAGGCAGGGTTGCAAAGCCGACATGCCCAAAGTAAATATATAACATCCAAGATAATTAATTATTTTTTTAAATATATTATTTTAATTAAAATCAGTATAATAATTACATTTTTTTTCTAAGGTCAAACGAGTACGTAAGTTCTAAATTATCATTATATATATAGCTAGACCGTGATATATAACATCCAAGATTATTAATTCTTTTTGGGATATATTATTTTAATTAAAATTAGTATAATAATTATATTTTAAATTTTATACTCTTATTTATTTCTACTTAACTCATAATAAATAAATAAAATAATAATAAATAAATAAAATAATATAGTGAATTGCCGACCTGCACAAAGTATCGTACGTATACGACTGACTAAATTATCGATTTTTCAGATTATGGTACGCTGTATTAATCAATTATGGTACTATTATTTTACTACTATTACTAATATTATTGTACTACTATTACTACTATTACTATTACCAATATTACTACTACTACTACCACCACCAATACTACTACTACTACTACTACTACCATAACCACTACTACTACTACCAATATTATTACTACTACTATCAGCACCAATATTACCACTACTACCACCACCAATATTACTACTATTACTTTTACCAATACTACTACTACTACTACTACTACTACTACTACTACCACTATTACCACTATCCACCGATATTACTATTACTACTACCAACACAACACTGAATTATCGTACGCATGGCAACTCTTCAACGTTTTTCGACTAGCAATCAAATGACGACATTTATTTTATTATTTATCGAATTTATCATCTATATCATTATTCCTTCGCTTCCCACAGTGTGATATACCGATAGATAAATATATAAACTATATCTCATAGCCACATGGACTTACCTAAGCTTCCAATATTTGAATAATTACGATAATACGCAAGGTTCCCAGACACCACCGCCATATTTAAAACGAGCGGGCAAATGCTGTTTTTATATATTATTTTTCTCTTCTATTTCTTATCTATAACTCCCCACGGTGGGTCATGTGGCTAAATTAATCTATTATCTACACATAAAAATTAGAATGAACTTACCTAAGGCTGTAATTAATGATTACTGAGTCGATAATTGACAACCACTCACCTGCGTCAAACCGCGTTAAAATGGCGCCACACATGCGTAACCTTACGTAACGAATCTTCTAAGTTGCCAGATCCTGTTGGCAATGAACCCTATGATCTAACATCAGTTTTTCCATTTTAATATAAAAACTACGATGTTAATTCGTCGGGTTTGTCTTAAATTAACGACTATTTACTAAAATACAATTTCTCAGATACTAAGAGCTGCTGTTGATTGGTTATTTATTTAGATATTTACCATTCTAATTAGCCACATCACGTACTAATACATTTTGATTTTGAGTTGGTAATAATAAGTTAGGTTAGTTAGGTTTCGTCCGAATCATCTCCTACTGACCTTCGTATATACATTTATTTAAATTATTCACTAACTACTATTCGTACACAAATTATTTTAATTTGATAACGTAGGTATATTTTTACGCAAGGCTGCTATAGTAAAAAATTAACAAATTCGTAATGTTTTAATGTCAATATTTAAACCTACGTCAATCTAGTTAGCAGAATCGGACCGTGAGGTTTATTCTTTTTTTCTAACATTTCTAACGCCTTCCCATTCTCTAATCAAAAACCTTCTCATTTTCTATGACTTTTAAGGACCGACTATTTTAAAATTTAATATATTTTTTAATGATGGACTATTTTAAAACCCAGTATATTTAAAATTTTCGTTTTCTATTCAGTCAACCGCCTACTCGAACCTCGTTATTATGTTCTACACCTTTTAAAATTAAGTTAGAGGACGGAGGAAGCCTTAAATTGACCACAGGATGAAGGAAAAAGGAGTTGGAGGACGAAGGAAGCCTTAAATTGACCACAGGATGAAGGAAAAGGGAGACAATGGCGATTTATAACGGGGTACTTGAGAGTTAGACACTCTCTCTCTCTCACACACACACACACACACACACGGACACTCATTTTTTTTCTCTCTCTCTCTCTCTCTATTCGTTGGCTCCGGCAAACAGTAATGCCAATTTGACGGATTTTCGGCTAGATCTAGCGGATTTGAAAATTATCTACTGGGAAAAATATTGAAATTTACAAGCGGATTTTACAAGAGGATTTTACAAGCGGATTTGAAAGGCCAATCTAGCGGAAAATTGTAAGAGCCTTACCTATAATATAACGGATTTTCTTGACTAGTCTAGCGGATTACAAAAATTTGAGTTGGCATCATTGCAGTTAACAGTTAAGGGGGTGCGGGAGTAGGGGACAGGCTTGGGGGGGGGGGACTAAGGGGGTGCGGGAATAGGGGACAGGCTTGGGGGGGGTTAGGGGGGTGCGGGAGTAGGAAGACAGGCTTGGGGGGTGCGGGAGTAGGGGACAGGCTTGGAGGGATTTAGGGGGGTGCGGGAATAGGGGGACAGGCTTGGGGTGGGTAGAAAGCCTGTCCCCTATTCACGCACCCCCCCCCCCTAGCCTGTCCCTACCCACTACCCACTCACCACCCATCCACTACCCACTCACTACACACCCACTACACTCACCACTCATCCACTACCCACTCACCACCCATCTACTACACACCCACTACCCATTCACCACCCATCCACTACCCACTCACTACACACCCACTACACTCACCACTCATCCACTACCCACTCACCACCCATCTACTACACACCCACTACCCACTCACCACACACTCTTCCAAACTATGTCAGGATGGTATTGCCTGGGTGACCGAAGCCGTTCCCAGGTTCTCGTGCCCCAAAATAGGGCGGGGGGATGTTGTGATGGTTTGGCCCCCATAGCTTCCTTCCTTGGGAGACATATAAGAAGAGGCTGGATGGAACCATTGTAGATACCTGTCCAGGATGTAACACAACACTTCATTCTATTAAACACATTATTGAAGACTGCAACGCACACACCACACTCGCCAACAACACAACATACACTCTCTGAGGGCATTGTGGGAAAGCCCAGTTCAGGCCATGACCTTCCTCAGGAGCTCGGGGCTGCTCGGCCAGACACCTTGAGGAACTTCAACAACAACAACAATTACAGTAAGTCCCCGTTGAACGAACGTCCATTGAACGAATCCCCGCAATAGCGAAAGGCAAATTTTACTACCATTTTTCCTTGAACGAAAGGCTGATCCAGTATAACGAAAAAAAAATTTGAGTTTTTAATATACATATTAATATATATAAATCATAAGCAGGCACCATTATGAAAAAAAAAAAAAAAAGTACGATCATTGGGCCGGTAGGGGGCAGCGTCTCTCATTCTCCCGCTTTGAGACACGTGTGTCCACTGTCCTCTGTCCCCGCCACTGTGCCGCGCGTTTTGATCACCCGTACCGTTGTTTACGTACATTCCACACTTCTGAATTCTGACGATGGCCAAGGGACCTGCAATTTCTCCACCTGCTGCAGCCCAAACTCCAAAGAAAAGAAAAAGAGTGTCTCTTGCCGTTAAATTAGACATTATTAAGCGTAATGAGTCTGGGCAGGGGCCATCAGAAATAGGCCGTACTTTGGGCCTAAGTGCATCCACTGTGGGAACTATTTTAAAGAATGCCCCAAGACTGAAGGAAGTTGGTGAATCAGTGACTCCTACGACAGCAACAAAATTATCCCGAAGTCGGGACTGTGTTATGGAAAATATGGAGAGGCTGCTTAGCACATGGATCGAGGACTGTAATCAACGGAACATGCCACTATGCTTAAAATTAATTCAGGAAAAGGCTCTGTCACTGTGGAAGGATTTGCAAGAAAAACAACAACCTTCTGAGGATACACCCCAGGCAGCTGAATCCTTCAATGCCAGTCGTGGCTGGTTTAATAGGTTTAAGAAGCGTGCTAATCTCCACAACATTAAAGTGACTGGTGAGGCTGCTAGTACAGACTTGGTAGCAGCAAATGCCTACCCTGCCCAGTTACAGGATATAATTGAGAAAGGTGGATATAGTGCAAAACAAGTGTTCAATATCGATGAAACTGGTTTGTGTTGGAAACGTATGCCCTCCAGAACCTACATTGCACAAGAAGAAAAAACCGCACCTGGTTTCAAGGCAGCTAAAGACCGTCTGACACTTCTTTTGGGAGGGAATGCAGAAGGTGATGTAAAGTTAAAGCCTATGTTAATTTATCAAAGTGAAAATCCACGAGCATTAAAGGGCATAGCTAAGAACCAGCTGCCTGTAATCTGGCGATGCAACAAAAAGAAAGAAAATAAGAGTCGATCGAAAGCGTGGATGACGAGCTATTTGTTTGAAGATTACGTGAAAGGCTACTTCTCTAACTTTGCAAAAAAATATTGTGAAGAAAATAACTTGAGAAACAAAGTGTTATTGCTAGTGGACAATGCACCAGGACACCCAGAAATTTGCAAGGATTGGTGTGAAAATGTTGAAGTTCAGTTTCTGCCTCCGAACACTACATCACTGATTCAGCCAATGGATCAAGGAGTTATTGCTACATTTAAAGCATACTACCTACGTCGCACCATACAACAGCTGATAAAAGAGACAGATCGTGATAACAAGCTAAGTGTGCAACAATATTGGAAGAACTTCAACATAAAAATATGTTTAGACAACATCAGAGAAGCCTGGGAAGAAGTGTCACCCTCGACAATGAATGGTGTCTGGAAGAAAATACGGCCTGAGTGTATTTACGGGTTTAAAGGATTTCCTCAACAATCCATATTAACGAAGGAGATTGTGATGTTAGCTCAGCAAGCTGGCTTTGAAGAAGTGGATGAAAATGATGTGACAGAGCTGCTTGAGTCACACAATGAAGAGTTGACTAACGAGGATTTGATGGAACTAGAGCAAGAGAGGGCTCATGAAGATGATGATGATGATGACCAAGAAGAATCAGTGCCTCCTAAACCAAAGCAACTGACCCTCAAAGGTGTTAGGAGGATTTTAGACTTGCTAGGCCAGGCAACTGCTGCCATGGCTGAGGAAGATCCTAAATAAGATAGAGTAGAAACTATCACTGAAAATATTAGTAAGAACATCTCTTGCTACAATGAAATTGAGAAAAACCTCAAGCAGCAGGCAACCCAGCCATCTATCTTATCATTCTTTCAAAAGAAAAGTGCCGCCACTACCAACACGGGTACGGCTGCCTCACCCTCCACCACCACCACCACCACCACCACCAAGGCTGCCTCACCCTCCACCTCCACCACCACCACCACCACCAAGGCTGCCTCACCCTCCACCTCCACCACCACCACCACCAAGGCTGCCTCACCCACCACCACCACCACCACCACCACCAAGGCTGCCTCACCCTCCACCTCCACCACCACCACCACCACCAAGGCTGCCTCACCCTCCACCACTGACTCAACTTCCAGTGAAGGCATGGACAGCAGTGACGAGGCTGGCAGTGACTGCAGTGAGGAAGTCGATAATCCTGCTTCTAACAACTAACGTCTATTGCTGGTGAGTACGGTTTAGGCATGATCTAATTATTGTTATAGCTCGCAGTTTAAACTCCCCATTTTTTCTTCTTTATCTCTGGGTGGTTCATATGCTGCTCCAGTGATTTGATAGTTTTTCAGTGTTATAAACATTCTATTTTAAATAAAAGAACAATGAATGTTAAAATGTACTTAGTTTGCACTCATATAACTTAAGAGCTGTTGTTTCTTTCATTAACAGAGAATGTGGTGCGTGTGGCAACACTTGGAACTGTTGTGACAGGCTGGGGCTGGGAGCGGCCAGCTGTGATGTCCATTAGAGAAAATGGTGGCCGTGGCCGATCATCCGTATTCCTTGTCATTTTCAAAATAAAACTTTTATAACATTTCTTTGTTTGATTATTCTTATTAGAGATACAAAATGAGTTCTGGATGATATTAATAACATATCAGTATAGATGTTACTATTTCAACTGTGAATAACTTAATATGGCATACGAACGAAAATAAAAGAAATGACACGTAGTTGAAAGGGGAAGATGGGAAGATTTCAGTACTTTCCAGTACAAAATGCAATTCTGTAGTGTTATGCTATGCTTTTTTGTAATATGAGGTGGTATTTACATGATGTCAGGACCACATCTGGCCATATCTAGTTATTTTAAACGGGGAAAATGGATCCGTTGAACGAAGATTCACGTAACGAAAGCCTTATATTGGAACGTATCCCTTTCGTTCAACGGGGACTTACTGTACATACATACACACAGAGAAGTACAAAATATATTGTTATGAAGAGTTTCTTGAATAACATTGACTCAATACTGAATTAAATGTGTAGTTGAGTCAGGAGGAATCAGAAGCCTCCAAACACACACACATTCTCTCTCTCACTCTCTCTAACACACACACACACACCTATATGGAAGGAGTTTGTTTTGTGGCATGGTTAGGAGGAATCAGTAGCCTCCAAACACACACACACACATTCTCTCTCCCTCTCTCTCTAACACACACACACACACACCTATATAAAGGGAGCTTGTTTTGTGGCATAGTCAGGAGGAATCAGTAGCCTCCAAACCAGGGGTGGATCAAATACAATTGTATTAGTATTTGAATTGTATTTAAATACAATTTTAATCTATTTGTAATTGTATTTTGGCATCCAGAGAAAAAGTATTTTGTATTGGTATTTATATTTGAGTCAAAACCTGCAGGGTTGGATCAAATACTGATTTTTTACAAGTCAAATATAAATACTTTTGTTCGGGATTCCAAAATACAAATACAAATAAAAATACAAATACTCCTATTCCAAAGATACAAATAGAAATACTCCTGAAGTTATACAAAAAAATATATATAAAAGACTAGGCTGGCATGAGTGCAAAACAACTTCGTCTTTGGCAAATTATGGCAAATTAGGTTGCCAATTTGTTACGTAGTGATGTAACAAAGCTGTAAACAGGGGTAGTCAAGATGTGAGTGAGAGAGGTTGTTATCTTCACTTGGGGTTAGTGGCAGTCAGTTGACATCTCTCTGTAGGCTTTGGGGTGGGGTTAGGGGGGTGCGGGAATAGGGGGACAGGCTTTCTACCCACCCCAAGCCTGTCCCCCTATTCCCGCACCCCCCAAATTCCCCCCCACAAGCCTGTCCCCCTATTCCCGCATCCCTCAAACCCCCCCCACAAGCCTGTCCCCCTATTCCCGCACCCCTCAAACCCCCCCCACAAGCCTGTCCCCCTATTCCCGCACCCCCAAACCCTGTCCCCCTATTCCCGCACCCCCTCCCCAAAGCCTGTCCCCTATACCCCCGCACCCCCTTAAGAAGATTTTGAAGCACTTTGCCAAGAAAAAAGTATATGTTTATATTTTTTGCATAATTTCAGGAATATTTCCATTTGTATCTTTGGAATCTGGAATAGGAGTATTTGTAATTTTTTGAACCAGTATTTGTATTTTTAGATTCAGGAAAACCAGTATTTGTATTTGTATTTTGGAATCCCAAACAAAAATATTTAAATTTGTATTTGACTTGTAAAAAATCAGTATTTGATCAACCCTGCTCCAAACCCCCCAAGCCTGTCCCCTACTCCCGCACCCTCCTAAACCCCCCCAAGCCTGTCCCCCTATTTCTGCACCCCCTTAACAACCAAAAATATTTACCAGGGACAGAAACTATGATGTGGGATATTGACAATAATCAAATACCAGACAAAAGTCACTGGTTATAAGAGAGAGACAAACATCTTCCACCTGGGGCAGGGGAAGGCAGGACCAAGTAAGGAGGGAGTGTTGGAACAGGGAAAACTGGAAACACTTCTGCCGTGGACATCCCCTTGGAGGGAATGAGGTGTCAGAGCTATAGATAGATAGATAGACAGGTATAGTTGTCACCATCCTCTGGTTTCACATGACCCAGACACAAGTGTCTTCTAGTACTATCAAGTATCCAGATGAAGGAGGATAGTGGCTCTCCATCCTCAAGGAAATATAATACAACTACAATTTCTAACTACATTGGTTCCTTGCCCAGGTTTATACAACAATGCTCTAACATTTGTCCATTCTGTTCTCAGAGAGGGTTAGTGATGGCATTTTCCATCTACATAAATTATACTTGAATGACAATACTGTAGTATATTAATATTAGTGATATGACTATCCACCAACTATGTACTGTCATTCTATGAATCTAAAATGAACACACACTGAGTGAGATAAAGAGTGACTGATGAGTGTAATGAGACAACAAACCCTACATACAGAATGAGGCAAAAAACACACCTTATGGGGCTGTGGGAATAGGCTTGGGGGGGTTTAGGGGAGTGCTGGAGTGGCTTGGGGGGGTGCGGGAATAGGGGGACAGGCTTGGGGGGGTGCGGGAATAGGGGGACAGGCTTGGGGGGGTGTGGGAATAGGGGGACAGGCTTGGGGGGGTGCAAGAATAGGGGGACAGGCTTGGGGGGGTGCAAGAATAGGGGGACAGGCTTGGGGGGGTTTAGGGGGGTGCTGAAGTAGGGGACAGGGTTTAGGGGGGTGCTGGAGTAGGGGACAGGGTTTAGGGGGGTGCTGGAGTAGGGGACAGGCTTTGGGGGCTGTGGGAGTAGGGGGACAGGCTTGGGGGGGGGGGGTTAGGAGTGTGCAGGAATAGGGGACAGGCTTTCTACCTCCCCCAAGCCTGTCCCCCTATTCTCGCACCCCCCAAAGCCTGTCCCCTACTCCCGCACCCCCTTAAGCCATGTAAAGGATGGAGGTGGATGAGCTGTGATGAGATAACAAAGTATAACAGGTTAGTTCACAACTACTACACTCTCTATCACTGAGAGCTATATGACCTCGCTGTTGCAACGCCTAATATCAATCAATCGACAATCTCTATCACTGGGTCCTTCATGTACAGTCGGCAACATAAGTTCATTTCATTTCCACCTGTGAATGTATGAGCTATAGTGATGTTGTAGCACAATTTAAATACAGAGATGACAGATACTCTTCTCATGTAGTAAATTAAATATGTTGTTAGAATAGAAACTGGTTCAGAATGTAACTATCTGGTCATATTAACATTTTAAGTACATGAGATGGATGCAAATTGATGCTGCCGGCTGTACAGTTGTCATCAGATGCTGCTGTTGTATCTGGTAGCAGTGTAATATATAAACCGGACCCAAATTCAGTCGTCTGCTCGGGTGAAACAAACTCAGTGTTAAGGGGGTGCGGGAGTAGGGGGACAGGCTTGGGGGGGGGGGGGGGGGTTGCGGGAGTAGGGGACAGGCTTGGGGGTGCGGGAGTAGGGGGGACAGGCTTGGGGGGGGGGTTAGGGGGACAAGCTTGGGGAGGGTTAGGGGGGTGCGGAAAGAGGGGACAGTCATTCTACCCACCCCAAGCCTGTCCCCCTATTCCCACACTCCCCAAGCCTGTCCCCCTACTCCCGCACCCCCTTAACTAAAATATGGCATGAACAATAATCAATTCCTCGTTGGTGATATTTCTTATTCACTAACTTTCCTATGCCACTATGTTAAAATTTCCAGGAATATATTTCCTTCTTACTTCTCTGTGACTTATTGTGTTGCACTCAGCCATGATGTGGATACCTGTCTGGGATGTAACACAGCATACCATTATATTAAACACATTATTGAAGACTGTAATACACACAAACTCACTCACCAACAACACAGGCCATGACCTTCCTTAGGAGCTGAGGGCTGCTGGGCCAGACACCTTTAGGAACAACAACATGGAGTGAGATGTACTACTACAATGTACCAGCTTCATTGGTTGTCATCCACCATCCTCACCACTCATATTACTCACAACCAGACACTGAGGTTCCCTGTAACATGGAGTGAGTGACTTTATTACAATTGGTCTCATACAAACATAGAACAAATAACTTTCAAAACATTAATTTAATCTATTTGTATCACAGAAAATATAATGTGCAGTAAAATTATCCTTAAAACAAGTTATTAAACTTGGAATTAATTATTCTGCACTTTTTTGGTTTTTAAAGAAAAAACACAACTATTAAAAGAAAATTGTAAACATTATGTAGCAAAACTATAACACTCATAATGGAAAAATAGGTTTGTTACAAGGAAATGAAGGACTGAGGAAGGATATCAGAATATGTACAGTCTCCTCTACTCCCGCTTTCACCAGTTCAGCTTTGCCAACGTATACACCCGGCATCGTGTGAGTTACCAGTTCCGACTCTCACATCTGAAACACCTGCCAGTAAGAGTAAGGGTTGATGGTGATGGAGGGGTGGTGGGGGCTTGGTGTGTGGAGGCAGAGCAGGCAGGGAGGGAATGTGGAGAAGAGGGGCAAAGTTTAAAAAGTAGTGAATACACCTTATATTTAATTTTTGTCATGACACACACATTACATTGCAACACAACATTGTGGTTGTAATGATATTTCGTTACTGTGATTTCTATGTTATTGTAACAGTCACATTACAGACATTAGAGGCCATAACTTCTGCAAGGGAGTTGGATTCAATCAATACACACCTCCTTGGAATGCATGTTCTGTATAACTCATTATATGACATTGTATGGTGTAGGAGACATAATACAAAATGAAGGTCGGTTCAATGCACAAAAATATGTGGATATCTTGGAAAATTTCTTGCTAACATCTGTGGCTAATAATCCCTTTTCATTCCTGCCTGGTCCCATACACTTTGTCCATGATAACTGCCCAGTCCATATGTCTAGGGTTGTTCAGGATTGGTTCAGCACTCACAACTTGGAGGTGCTACCCTGGCCAAGTAAAGGTTGTGACATATTTCAAAATGTTTGGGGGTCAGTTGTCAACTCATGGGAGGCACAGTTTAAGAGGATGGCAGAACAATTATTGGACCACACCACACCATACCATAATGGCAGTTTGAGAGGATGGCAGAACAATTAATGGACCACACCACACCATACCATAATGGCAGTACAATTATTGCACCACACCACACCACACCATAATGGCAGTTTAAGAGGATGGCAGAACAATTAATGGACCACACCACACCATACCATAATGGCAGTTTGAGAGGATGGCAGTACAATTATTGCACCACACCACACCACACCATAATGGCAGTTTGAGAGGACAGCACCACAATTAATGGACCATACCACACCACACCATAATGGAAGTTGTTCCTGGGTAAACCACAGATGATGAGGCACTATGGTACTTCCATACAAGAGTGGACACATTTCTAGATGGATCTATGTGCTGCCAGGAAGAAGATTTAACATTGTGTTGGTAACTGTAATAAATTGATTTTACACTTGTGATTCTAGTCCATTTCACGACAGAAAAGAAAATAGTACTAGACAACTTACTTTGTAATATGTAAGACTATTCAATAATTGTGTCGGACAATACCATACAAGTTGTCTAGTGACATTTTATTTTTTTGCCGTGAAACTGACTTTAGTCATTATGCTGATATTATATTTGTTAACCTAATATTTTTACTGTATGATTTGTAACAATCATTTATGAATTAGATGCCTGAAAACCACTGGTTATGTGGTCTGTAATTCATAACTGCTATAGAAGGAGTGCATATAGTATTTATGCACAGTTCGTCATTACTAAATATTGCATAAACATTTATTATTATTATTATTATTAATATTATATTATTATTATTATATTATTATTATTATATTAATATTATATTATTGTCATTATTATTATTATTACAGTAACATCACGTCAGCCATTAATGGAGTGTTTAATGGTAAGGTTAGCAGCAAGGCAATAATATACTTTGTGCCTTCAACTGTGTATTTTTACCTTCAACTTGTAACAACTGTCTGTAGCTTGTGTAATTTCTTGACATTATTATAAAGTCTGTTTATCAGAAGCTATTCTGACTGACTAATGTCAATAATTCATAATTGCCAGTTTTATATTATTGTGATATAAAATAATGAACGAAAGTGAGTGGCAATATAATTGTGTAACATCTACGTATAAAGAAGACTATAGTTAACTTTGAAGGTAATTATGTTGCAATATGTCTAGACCAAGTAAATACACACTGAAGTTTATGAATATAAAGTGAACATTATGACAGTGTAAACTACTCCTCATAATAGTCTGCCATTAAAATGTTACAAATTATTATATATCATTAAAATGTCAATATAGTATAATAATGAAAACATTACAATGAATAACTTAGTCGGTGTTGTTTGGTGACAATGTTTGAATTACTCACTAACCTCCTATTTTCTGACTACATCATCATACACATACAGAGGTCCTTAATATCAAATGGTTTAGTAGAAGTAATTACCTTAGGGGCTACCACTATGGTTATGTTGTTAGGGGGTCATCTTGTGGGTCCCCTTGGTACCCCTGCTATGGGCCCCACATCAGGTTAGGGGCCACCACTATGGTTATGTTGTTAGGGGCCCACATCAGGTTAGGGGTCCAAGGTTGTAATAGTGATGGGTTGGGTTGGTCATTGCTGTAACACTCTCCACATGTTGTTCTGTAATCTGTAGGGATAAATACATACATTAATACAAGGATACATAGATAGATACATAGACAATTTTATGGGCAAAAAGATGGTGCAAACGGAAAATAGATTGATAGAAAGACAGCCGAGTAATTAGAATAATAAAAAAAAAAATTGACAAACCTTGTGAAGGTTGCTGTAACACTCTCCACATGTTTTGTAATCTGTACACATAAATACATACATTAATACAAACATACATAGATGAATAGATAGACAATTTTATAGGGAAAAAGATGGTGCAAACGGAAAATCAATAGATAGAAAGACGGCCGAGTAATTAGAAGAATTAAAAAAAAAAAAAAAAAAAAGGTATACAGTATATTTATACACAGAAATACGCACACACATATGAGTATTACAATGACTATGTCCTGTAGAGAGAGACCTAACCAGGCCAAATTACCGGGACCTAACCTGGTCAAACTACCGGGACCTAACCTGTGCAAACTACCGGGACCTAACCTGTGCAAACTACCGGGACCTAACCTGGCCAAACTACCGGGACCTAACCTGGCCAAATTACCGGGACCTAACCTGGTCAAACTACCGGGACCTAACCAGTACAAACTACCGGGACCTAACCAGTACAAACTACCGGGACCTAACCTGGCCAAACTACCGGGACCTAACCTGGCCAAACTACCGGGACCTAACCTGGCCAAACTACCGAGACCTAACCTGGCCAAACTACCGGGACCTAACCTGGCCAAACTACCGGGAATTAACCTGGACAATCTACCGGGAAAGAACCTGGACAATTTACCGGGAATTAACCTGGGCAAACTACCGGGAATTAACCTGTGCAAACTACCGGGAATTAACCTGTGCGAACTACCGGGAATTAACCTGTGCAGACTACCGGGAATTAACCTGGACAAACTACCGGGAATTAACCTGGGCAAACTACCGGGAAATAACCGTAGTAAAGTACAGGAAATGACCGGGTCAAAATACTGGGACCTAGCAAGATCTGGCAACACTGCTACAAAACGGTATCTTTTCCTTTGGTTCAGATTCCTCGGGTTCTTCTAAATTATAAATGGTAATATTATTCCTCTTTCTCTCTTTTTCCTCTCTCTCTCTTTCAAATCTTCAACCAATTCACTTTTTAGTTTTCCTGTACTTTCATTATCTCTATTTTCTTATCTCTCTTCTTCATTTCGGTATTTATTGAAAGAATTACCGTTTTGCAGCAGTGTTGCCAGATCCGGCTGAGTCCCAGTATTTTGCCCCAGTCATTTCCTGTACTTTATCACGATTATTTCCCGGTAGTTTGCCCAGGTTAGGTCCCGGTAGTCTGATGCGGTCTAGGTTAGGTTAGGTCAGGTCAGGTAAGGTCAGGCTAATTTCAAAATGCCCCATTTGAATATGCCCTATCTTGGAAATGGGGCATTTGCGGAGAAAATGCCATAGAAGAAAATAGTCTTAGAATGGTCTAAATAAGTGGGTAATGAAGGTAGAAAAACCGTACGCAATAACGGTAATTCATTCAATATTTACCGAATGGTCTAATTAAGTAGGTAATGAAGGTAGAAAAACCGTACCCAATAACGGTAATTCATTCAATATTTACCGAAAGAAAAATATATATATCTTAAATGGGCCGTATTCAAGAACATCCATGGTGTATACGATGGTGTGGTACTGTACGACGACGGCTCTGTGGTTTGTATATGGAGTTATCGTATCGGTACCATGCCATCGTATGCACTACAAACGTTCTTAAATATGGACCATGTGTTGCTTATTAGTGCTTACCTGTTTTTTTTTCTCTCCTACTTTTGTAGTCAGTGTTGCCAGATGGCTTTGTCGTCGTCAGTGTTGCCAGATGATACAGTTATCAGCGTTGCCAATAGTATGCTTATTATAGCCAAGTCGAGATGAGCTGTAACGGCAATAGCCCAAGATATAGCCCAATAGCCCAATTATATCATGCTGTCGATAGATAGAATAAAAATTAGTTATATATAACTTATGTAAATCAAGATTGAATAAATTAAAAAAAAGAACACAATTAAAGGAAGAGTCATGGAACTACAGCAAAGGATAAAAATTGAAAAGTTACACACCTAATATATAAATAAAACAGACTGCTGATATGAGGATGAAAATATATGTATGGTATTTGTATTTGTTTCTTTTATTACTTTGATGACAGTGAAGTAAGTTTATTACATATATAAACTAATTTACAGCAATTTCTGACTTATGCTGTTATGGAAATCAGTCTTTAATTCGTGATATTATTACTAAGAGATGTAAATCATATTTAAATAAGTCATCATTTGTAGACATTTTTAACCCCACCACCTAAACTATTCCAAAATAGCCCCAATTTTAATTAAACAAATAAATTAGAATGATTGTATCGGTGTTCAGACTAAGTAGCCAAATTGGGCTTTGAAACCGCGAATGTTGCAACACTGTTATAATTTTATATACACATTCGTATCGGCTCTATAGCCTTAATAATGTAATTATTATCATATTTCACAAAGTAAACAATATATGTATAATACTTGATATATCCTTAGCTTTAATGTTTTATAATAATATTACAAAAAAATAAGATTTTTTTTATTTTTGGTGACACACACAGAGCCGAAATGAACAAAAAGAACCGAATCATCCAAAAAAAATTCCTAGATCCTGGGGTTTTCTTTAATTAACTTTAACTTAATTACCAGGTATTTAATTAAAATACCTTGAATCTTGGAAATTTCCTTAAAATAAATCTCTAATTTTGTAAATACAGGGAAATATCCTATATTTTCATTCAAAAACACAATAATTAACATCTTTTCTATATCTAACTATAATATAGATACAAATATCGGTGCTACTATAGCGTGAGGTCTACCACCATATGTCGTCTACCCAGGTGCAGCGTGGAGGTCTATCGTGCCCCTCCCCTCACTGTACTTTGGGGTGGAACGGCGTGATCGAAACACTCTAATCCCTATTATTGAAAGGGAATGTGCAAATGGTTCGGTGATACATTCAGATGAGTGGCCTGCTTATAGTAATCTAAATGCCATGGGTTACCAACATTCAACAGTGAATCACCAGTGACATTATGTGGATCCAGCGACAGGAGCACACACTCAGGCAATTGAGCGATCGTGGTTGGATGCTAAAACGATGATTCTCAAGAAAATGCGAATTGTTGGTAGTCAGCTGTTCCAGTCACATCTTGATCATTTTTGCTAGATGATGAGAAAAAATTCCAATGATCTATTCGTGTCATTCCTAGAAGATATATGAAGTGTTTATCGCTACAATAAATGTATGTATTGTATTTGATAGCGTGTTTATTTTTACCTCTCTGCCTTTAATATAAATATAAATAGTATGTAGATATATAAATGATAATATAAGGTTTAAATATATATGTATACACATACAATATTATATTATAGTTCGATGCAGCGGTAGACCTCACGCTATAGTCGAAAAGGGAGGTAGATCTCAAGCTATAGTAGCACCGGCGTCTTTTTGTCGTCCAAGCGCAGGATTGGGATACGAAGACCGTCTTGGGGAGGCTTGGGTATCGGCCGACAAACTCTGACTTGGATACGTACGACCTGGTGTCGTCAAGCGTGGGATTGGGCAGAAAGGGATTCGAAAGTTCGTAAATTGTTGTTGAGTAGAGCCGAAAGACAATTATTATTGTTGAAACAAAATACTACAAATTAGCCTACTTTTTCTTTACTTTTCTCATATTATGAAGCGAATATGTGTCCTAAGTTGCATGTAGGCCTATTAGTGGATAAGAGTACGGCAATAAAGTCAATAATTTACAAAGCAGACCACTTACCTTATCAGCCAAGACAATGGTCTGAATCAACCAAGACATAAGCCAATGGTCAGAATATGTCTGCAGCTACTTCTCTCTCCACACGACGCTACCACAGCAGGCGGGTTTACCAACTACAAGGTGCTTCTTATCCCACAACCTAGTGTACTTACCAAATATTTTGTTACCGTGTATTCGAGTTTGTTCACCCCTTTAGTAACACTGTCCCTAGTGTTTACAGTACCATTGAAGAAGTGTGTGTTTCCTGGCAGAGTTTGGAGGAATCAAGAACCCTTTAATTCACCAACAAGAGAATCTCCCCTTAACCAATAAACTAAATCAGACCAAATATTATGAGTAAAATACTTTTACGTTACTTATATAAATAAATAAATGACTTACTTACATGAATGAATTGATAAATGACCAGGTATAAAAGTGTTGTTATATGTGATATCCTCATAACAATCATCATCATCTTCATCTCACCATTTAGTTGTAACTGTAGTGATGTCAGCCAGTCAGTGATGAGGTTCCAAGGTGATGTATGTGTGTGTGTCTTGATAACAACTTCACTACACATCCTGCAATATAACAAAAGTAGATGTAAGTGTCAAATATTCAACTTTAATCAACTCATTTCTTTCATCAATAATAAATTGCCAACACTCTTTCACCTACACTCTGTAAAGTTATAAAGACATTAATTCTCTCCAATACTTTTGACACTTGAAAATAAATACTGAAGACCCTCGATATACAATGAACAAATCCTGTAGTTATTTTCCATATTTATATCTTATTTTTGTTGTTGTTGTTGCTATTGTTGTTGAAGTTCCTCAAGCTGTCTGGCTGAGTAGCCCTGAGCTCCTGAGGAAGGTCATGGCATGAACTGGGCTTTCCCACAGTGCCCTTAGAGAGTGTATGTTGTGTTGTTGGTGTGTTGTTGTGTGTATTGCAGTCTTCCATAATGTGTTTAATAGAATGAGGTGTTGTGTTGCATCCCGGACAGACATCCACAATGGCTCATCCAGCCTCTTCTGATACGTAAGAGTGGCAGCGTCTACGTCGTGGGACCACCCCTCAGGGCTACCAAGGAAGGAAGCTATGGAGGCCAAACCGTCACAAAATCCCCCCCGCCCCCACCAAGGGGGCGCGAGTCCCTTGGAATAGGTTCGCTAACCCGGGCAATACCTCTTATTCTGGGCAATACCTCTTTCTTTGCAATATATTTTCTTTATTTTTTATCATGGTTTTGCAATAAGAGTAGGCCCTTAATACAAAATGAATGAATTTAACATAATCCTTTTAACACAGGCCCAGTAGATCACTTAGTGTGTAGGGTATTAATAACACACGCCTGGGAAAACATTTGGTGGTCTTCAATAGGGGACTGACTGTTAATGGAAGTGGTGGCTGATGACCAATAAAAGCCTGGGAAAACATTTGGTGGTCTTCAATGAATGTATGAATGAATGTATGTATGTATGTATGTATGTATGTATGTGTGTGTGTGTGTGTGTGTGTGTGTGTGTGTCTCCAAAAGAAATTATCCACCTCCACACAATCTCTCTCTTTTATTTTGTACTGTACTGTTGGATAAACCTATATTGATGGATGATAACCTCTGCCATTACTAACCTGATCCTTTGTGTAGGTCATTTCCACCGGGAGCCTACCAAGTGAGGTTGACTTACAGTGGTGTTATAGACGTGTGTGTGTGTGTGTGTGTGTGTGTAGTCTGTTCCAAATATAGTGGCTACACCAAAATTCTAGCCAGACACAGGCGATCGTACAGTCGGCAGCATAAATTCGCGTCCAGTCCACTTACTTTATACTGTTAATATGACCAGATAAGGTTACATTTTGAACCAGTTTCTATTCTAATATGCATAAGAAATTTTACATATGAGAAGAATGTCTGTCATCTCTGCACTTAAATAGCGTTACAACATTACTACACTCATACTTACGCTGTTACAAATGAAGCGAACTTATGCTGCCGACTGTACAGTACATAGGGATTAATGTGACCTCACCCAATCATTTTCCAGCACCTTTTTCTAGTGGTTCCATAAGAGTGTTTTAATTCCCTGTTTATCAAATATCACCCCTTTTTTAGCTCGTTTGGTACACTCGCAATCCAAAATATGTATCCAGGTTTGCTTCTAATAGCCAGATCGAGTATTAAGCGAGCTCAAGCAAATATGAAACAATATAAGAGTTGTAATTGGTTCACTAGTCTGTCAAATGATTCGAAACTTCAACAAGACCTGGATACTAATTTTGGATTGCGAGTGTACATAAGGTTGAGGGAACAAGGAATAATTAGTAAAATATAACCCACAAGTGGTGACATCAAGGATATGAAGAGCAGCAGCGATGGAATAGTACCGAGTGGGGAGGTAAAATAAAGACCAATATAATTTCCTTCCTCTATGCTATTCTTTACAAACCAAACATGGTAGAACAGAAACACATGGATACAAAACTCGTATGATTTAATCCATAGAACTCACTTACAGAAAAAATATCCTGACGTCTAAACAATTATACTCCCTGTAACGTATGGACCTAAAACACAAAACTTAGTAAACTTAGCAACACTATATTAATACAGCAATATACAGTAACACTCTATAATTATACAGTAACACTCTATAATTATACAGTAACACTCTATAATTATACAGCAACACTATATTAATACAGCAACACTCTATTAATACAGCAATATACAGTAACACTATAATTATACAGCAACACTCTATAATTATACAGTAACACTATATTAATACAGCAATATACAGTAACACTCTATAATTATACAGTAACACTCTATAATTATACAGTAACACTCTATAATTATACAGCAACACTATATTAATACAGCAACACTCTATATTAATACAGTAACACTATATTAATACAGTAACACTATATTAATACAGCAATATACAGTAACACTCTATAATTATACAGTAACACTCTATAATTATACAGTAACACTATATTAATACAGTAACACTATATTAATACAGCAATTCTCTATAACACTCTATATTAATACAGTAACACTATATTAATACAGTAACACTATATTAATACAGTAACACTCTATAATGATACAGTAACACTCTATAATGATACAGTAACACTCTATAATTATACAGTAACACTCTATAATTATACAGTAACACTCTATAATTATACAGTGGCACTCTATATATTAATACAGTAACACTATAATTATACAGTAACACTCTATATATTTATACAGTAACATCTATTATACAGTCTAGTATTTATTTCTATTTTTTTCTTTCCATATTTTTTCTTTTAATAAAAAATTTCTATTCCTTATTAGCTGTTGAACAATTTTTTTTCTTTTCATATTTTTTCTTTTATTAGCATTTTTCTATTCATTATGGCACGGACGGTTTGACTAGAATTCCTAATGGGGAGAGAATAGATATACTTTTTTTTTTTTTTTTTTTTTTTTTTTTTTGAGGGGCGGGGTACATTGGAGTGCCTTGATTCCTCCTCCTATGTATAAATAAATATGCCAGGAAACAGGACCAGGTGAAAAAAAAAAAAAAAAATTAATGGGTCCTGTTCATAGGAATATATTATTATTATTATTATTATCATTATTATTATTATTATAGTTTGGAGGAATCAGTTGCTCCAGATTAACCATTATTTTATGAAGAAGGATAATGCTTTTTTTGCCACCGGGTACGATTAATAATTATCAACATTACCATCTTGGAGAATTGATGATGCACAAACAACTTCACGTTAAAGGACCCTGTTTTGTAGTCAGAAAAAAATTGGAGTAAAAAAAGTCCTTCATATAATGTCACGAAACACCACTTATAAGGAAGGAGCTCGTTTCGTAGTGGCATGGTTAGGAGGAATCTGAAGCCTCCAATTTTCATATACGATCACAGAGTCTTTAATTAATAAGTTATCACACCAACACACTTTTCCTCCTTTGTTCTTCAGTTTGTTTCTCTGTGGATTATGGACAACACACACGGGAGTCTATAAAATGGGTTAATTATGTTCCCGAATTCTGAGGTTGAAGATGAAGGCAATTTATGTGTTCGTGTGTCAGAATCCATTACAAAATAAGCATTAATATTATTGTAGTATTGTAGGCGGTCATTGACATCACTGTAGCCTTCTGTTCCATTCTAATTATACCACTCTAACACAGTTACCTGATGACACACGTATATGTTACAGTCATCAATACCATCACAATAACACTCACTATAGCATCACTGTAGCCTTCACATCACTGTAGCCTGCTGTTCCTCTCTCATTATATACATCTCTGACACATTGCCTGATGCCACACGCCTCACGAATTACAGTCACCAGCACCATCACAATAACACTCCCTATAGCATGGTTCGGTTCTCAAACAAATACATTAAAAACCCAGAATTTCGGGTGTCATGCATCTAAGTGTGGCTGTGTAAATGTTAACTGCAACATGGTAACGTCATTTAAGAAACCTCGTGATGTCGACTGAAAATTTGAGGTTAGAGAGTCCTTCAAACATTGACCACGAAACACCACTTAGATTGAAGGAACTTGTTTCGTGGCATGGTCAGGAGGAATCAGAAGCCACCAAGTCTCATACACGATCACAGGGTCCTTAATAGAAACGTTATCTAATAATGGGTTGTGGGGACATGATAATGTTTAAGGAGATATCAACATGCAGAGTAGGAAAATTAAGTGACACATTTGTCATGAGAAAACTGAGTGAAGTGAATATGATTTCCATGATACCATTGTAAGGATTAAACTAAGAGTGCCACCTGTGTTATGGTATGAGTATGGATGACACATTAGTTCCCGCCTCTCCTCCAACACTTGACACTTAGGAAGGGAAGGGATAGGGACACAAGGCACCTCAACTCTGTTTTACACCACAGCAAAGTCGTAACATTATTTGCACTATATATGAGGATAACTGTTCGTCAACCATAATAATCTGCAACACGTATATATTACTCTGTTTTCATCACAGTCGGTCATCAGGATTTGACCTGCGTGTGGTGGTGGTCCTGCCAGGGGCTGGAAGACTCAGACCCCAGCAGCAGCGCCACAGCCTCCGTCTCCGACATGGGAGTCAGGTAGGAGGACTCTAGGTTGTCCTGCAACACAACGGCATCACTCATGTTGCACAAGAGAGTGACCAGTTCGGTGTCCTGGTCAGGGCAAAGCCTCTGGTCTTGGAGGGGGTCCTCCTGGCCAGACAGCTGGGGGGAGGGGTCTTCAGTGACTCCGGCGTCGGCCAGGATACTGGAGAGGACCCACGAATTGTCCTGACTCTCGGCACCATCCAGGACGTCCTGCAGAGACCTAATGTAGGCTGAGGCCAGCCGCAGTGTTGTGATCTTGGTCATGTCTGCTGCAGCACGTCGACTGCACACCCACGCCGGCAACACACCTCGCAGACTCTCGAAGGCGCGGTTGATCTGCCGCATGCGGTACCTCTCGCGAGCGTTGGCGGTTTTCCTTCGGTAGCGGGAGAGAGGTAGTGGCCGTGGCTTGTGTCTCATTGAGTCCTGGAAGTCCCACTCACTGTCGGAGCGACGGCGGGCCTGGAGAGCCCTCGGTCGCAGTTGGTACTTCCCACCACAACCGCCAGCATCCTTGATATTGTCGCTCCTGGTACTGGTATTACTGTTGCTGGTGTTGTTGTTGGTGTCAACAGGACTGCCTTCCTTGCCCCTCACGTCCTGTTCTGACTTGGCCATGGCTACTGCTAGTGCTACAGTACACTGGCCTTCACTATTCTGTTTTTACCATCACAATCCTACCAGCACCCACTCACAGACACCGTCAAGATTGAGTACTGTAAGGTATTGGGTACTGTGCACCTCGATGATAACTAACGGCTGGTATCAGTACTGTTGTGGACAAGCTGGCAGTTGGAATGGGTCAGTGTAGTGGTAAGGAGACAGTTGGAGGTGGGTACTGAACACACACTGACAGCTGCTGATGGGTACTATGCGTCCAGGAGAAAGAGAGGGGCGAACACCACATCAGAGAGAGAGCTGCAATACACTGAGGATGGGAAGAACTGTGGGGTGAGGGCAGTCAGTGAGCAACCTGTTTGGAGACATGCCTCATGCATGTTGCCTCCACTACTCTGCCGTTCACACTGAGCCTCTGCCCTCCTCTCACCCGCTCATACCTTCACCTCCTCCACCTCAAACGTCTTACTGTACGTGGTAGTACATACAACATTTGTCACTTTTCCACCACTTGACTGGATCCTGGAATATAATTTTGACCACCAGGGTATAATTCAAGGGTCACACTATGTCCCTGTGACCCTATCTAACCCCTAAGGTGATCTGGGAAGGTTCAAACAGCACCGACGGTCACAGATTTGACCTGGAACTGGAGGTCACCGCATCCTTGACTCTCAGCTGGTTGAAAGGCAGTCAACCCCACCCCTCCCCTCTCCCTCTACCACCCTCCAAACCGCCTCAACTCTCCATTCTCTCTCTCCAACTAGTCATATTCTCTCTCCTCCAGCCTCCCCTTTCTTCTATTCTATCAGTCTCTCCAATTCCCTTTCTTCAATTTTCCTGTCAGCTACACACTCACCATTCCTTCTCTTCACTTCTTGACTCCTTCCAACTAATTCCTTTACGACACACAGGTTGAGGTCCTGGAGAGTTGGGAAGGAATCTATGACTTTACTGTCCCTCTCTATTTTGGCTTAACAACAAGTTAACTTCTATACTACTTCTTTGGCAACAAAAAGTAAGACTGGAGCCAATCATACAGACCAGCAAACACGAATAAAGGGATCTATGGAACTATGTAAATTTCATTATATAATGCAACAGTTAAATTATGCATCGTATTTTGCATTCATGTATCAGTGAAAATGACATAAACAGATGATCTTTACAACTGTGTAATTATAAAAAATAGACACAATGTCCCACTATCAGTTCTACACACACACACACACACACACACACACACACACACACACACACACACACACACACACACACACACACACACACACACAGACACACACACACAGACACACACACCTGAACATGCACCTGCATACAAAACAAACAAGACAATATTAATACAATAGAAAATAAAAAGCTCATTTGGGTTTGGTACAAATCAATGAATAGATGTGGGTAAATATCAAGATCACGAATGCTGTCGGACCGTCACCCAAATGGAAAGTTTTAAGGAGATAGATAGATACACCGTAGAAACATAGAGACAGACACTAACACACACAAACGGACACGGAGACGAAAACAGACACCAACAGAGAGAGACAGATATTAAAGATAAACAGAACCTAGATTGAAACAGATAGAGACAGACAGGGGAGAAGATGGATGACTCGTTGCAGTGAGCATTCCAATGTATGTTGTGGCTTTTCTCATGTGGCGAATCTCAACCAGTTTTTATACTTTGGACTCCACCGTTCGTCGTTGTAGCCCCACATGTTTTACACCACCTGGGCCTGAGTTTTAAAGACCCTGTGATCGTGTATGAAAATTGGAGGCTTCTGATTCCTCCTGACCATGCCAAGAAACAAGCTCCTTCCATATAGGTTTGTGTGTGTGTGTGTGTGGTTCGTGGTAATATTTGAAGGACTCCTTTATCTCCAATATTTTCTGACTACATCACAGGGTCCCTTTAGGGGAGAGAGAATATACGTTTGGTAACATTAGAGTGACTTGATTCCTCCAAAGTATGCCAGGAAACAGGACCAGATTAACAAAAATAATGTTGGCCTGTTGCTGGGAAGAGTTTGGAGGAATTATTATCTCCCAAAATGCCAAAACTGTAGTACCCTCCCCTTAAACGGGTGGCATCTCTCGTGGAAAAATAAATTAGATGGCTATATGATTCTTCCAAACTATGCCAGGGAACAGAAAGCCTCACTATTTATTTATTTTTTTATATAGTCGAGGAAATCTGTGTTTTTTTTTTTTATAGTCGAGGAAAGGTGTTTTTTTTTATATATAGTTGAGGAAATTTGTGTTTTTATTATATAGTCGAGGAAACCTGTGTTTTTTTTATATAGTCGAGGAAACCTGTGTTTTTTTTATATAGTCGAGGAAATCTGTGTTTTTTTTATATAGTCGAGGAAATCTGTGTTTTTTTTATATAGTCGAGGAAATCTGTGTTTCTTATCATAGTTTGTAGGAATCATACAGCAACCCTCCATCCAATTCACCCATCGACGAGAAATTAATACCCCCTCCCCCTCCCTTCCCCTCATAAAAGTATATATATAAACATTTTATAATCCCTATTTATTTATATACTCGTAAGTGTTCTGGTTCTTCCTGCAACACAATGCAATTAATTAAGGGAAGGAATTAAGGACCCTGTGATCGTGTATGAAAATTTCCTGGGATACCTAGGAGGAATCAAGGTACTCAAATTCACCAAAAGTACACTATCTCTCCCCTTAAGGACCCTGTGATCGTGTCTGGGAATTGGAGGCTTTTGATTCCTCCTGACTATTCCACGAAACATTCTCCTTCCATATGGGTGGCGTTTCGTGACAATATTTGAAGGACTCATTTATCTCTAATTTTCCGACTACAACACAGGGTCCCTTAAGGTGGTAATTCTTTTTTGGTACATTGGAGTGCCATGATTCCTCCAAAGTATGGCAGGAAACAGGACCAGATGAACAAAAATAATGGTATTCTGTTGCTTGGAATAGTTTGGAGGAGTCTTATTAAACCAGCCTACGGGATGTCCGTGTTCTTATTTCACTCGTATTTGATCTCTCCTAAATTATATTGTGGTTATTTTTTCACACTTATGGTCACATAACAATAACAATTAGATTTTGACCACAAAAAGCACAGATAATGACATATGAAACGTACAGCAGTTTGGGTTTATGCCTGGTAGAGGGACAACCGATGCAATTTTTATTGTTCGTCAATTGCTGGAGAAATACGGGGAAAAACAACAAAAGCTCCATCTAATTTTCATAGATCTAGAAAAGGCATATGACAGAATACCTAGAGGAGAAGTGTGGAGATGTCTGAGAGAGAGAGGAGTGTCGGAAAAGTATGTTAGACTAGTGATGGACATGTATGAGGGAGTGAGAACGCAAGTACGAACATGTGTTGGAGTGACCGAGAAGTTCCCGGTAACAGTGGGACTTCACCAAGGCTCCTCCTTAAGCCCATACATCTTTGATTTAATAATGGATGTGCTAGGAGATGGTATCATTGCACCAGCGCCATGGGACATGCTATTTGCAGACGACATAGTCCTCATAGATACCACCAAGGAGAGAGTGCAGCAGAAGTTAGAAAGATGGAGAAGGGCGATGGAAGACAGAGGGTTTAAGATTAGCAGGGCAAAGACAGAGTATATGGTTTTTAATGGAGAGGAAGAAATCGGAGATGTGATGCTGGGGGTTGAGAGGCTTAAGAGGGTCAACACTTTTAAGTATCTTGGCTCAAGTGTGGCATCGGATGGAACACTCGACTATGAAATAAATCATAGAATTCAATCAGGGTGGAGAAATTGGAAAAACACCTCGGGAGTATTGTGCGACAAAAAGATCAGCGCACGAGTGAAAGGAAAGGCATATAAAACTGTGGTGAGACCTGCATTTATGTACGAAGCAGAAACCTGGCCCATCAAAAAGGCTCAGGAGAAGAAATTGGAGGTGGCAGAAATGAGGATGCTAAGATGGATGTGCGGAGTGACGAGATATGATAGAATTAGAAACAAAGGGATAAGAGGAACAACCAAAGTGATTGAAATATCAAAGAAAGTGCAAGAGCGAAGGTTACAATGGTATGGTCATGTGATGAGGAGGGAGGATAATAACATAGCTAAGAAGGTCATGAATATAGAAGTAGAAGGCAGAAGGAAAAGAGGAAGGCCAAGAAGAAGATGAAAGGATTGTGTGGATGAAGACCGTAAAGAGAAGAATCTGACTGGAGACGAATATGGCGACAGAGGACAGTGGAAGCGACTTACCAAAAACAGCGACCCCGTATAAAGACGGGAAAAGCTGGGGAAGAAGAAGAAGAAGAATGATTGATTGATTGAATTTATTTAGCAAGAGTGACATACAGGACAGGAATCATACAGTGCACAAACTTGTAAAAGCCAACCAGACCCACATGATCACTCCCACAAGGATAACCTACAAAAGTTAAATATATAACTTATTTCCAGTAGGGTCCCATTATGTGAGACAAGACAACAGTCTAGGCGGGAGTAGAACATCTGTGTTCTAGGAAGATTCCCCACTTTTCACACTACATTTTCCTCAGCATTATAAATTACAATATTCTTATCCATAGCTATGTACTATATAGCATTTATAAAAATCTATACATATTTACACTTAAAAATCATTTCCTAAGTATAACATTTAAATCGATAACCTTGTTGGTGTTCCCATACAGTACAGAATTAGTAGTATACAAAGTTAGACATTTCTCTCTCTCCACTTTGTTCAACAAGGTGTCTCTTCACTGCTGTTTTAAATCTACCACTTGCCTGGATACCTTGTATGATGTTTGGCAGTTCATTCCAAGCTTTTATAGCTGTGTAATAAAAAGAATGCGCGGCCGATCCTGCAATAGCTGGAACTATAAAGTTGTGCTCACTACGTCGAGTTCTTATTGACTGTACATTTCTATTCCTGTAAAAGTTATCAGAAAGATATGGTGGTGCAGTATTATTATAGACATTATGTACATGATTTAATTTAAGCTGTTTCACTCTGTCTTCTACTTTCAGCATGTTGACTTTCTCGAGTTCCGTCATCCCAATGTGACTTCTTGGACCCAAACCTAAAATAAATCTGACCACTCTGTTTTGTGTTGTTTGCAGTTGATTTTTAGCTTTTCTGGACAGTCCTGAATACCATGATGAGTAGGCGTAATCAAAGTGAGGTTGGATTAAGGCTGAGCTTAGTGTTTTCTTGACATCTTGATTAAAAGAGATAGCTTGTCTATATAGGAATCTTATTCTGGAATTTACTTTCTTTATGATGGACTGAAAAATTAAATCACCAGTTAAAAATTGGTCCAAGGTTATTCCTAAATATTTAACTGATTTTACACCTTTGATCACTTGATTATTGCAACATATTGAGAAGTTCTTTACCCTTTTCTTGATCCTACCAGCATGGTCTCAGTCTTCCCTAAGTGAAGAGACAACTTGTTATCAATCATCCATCTGTTACAGGATTCAAGTTCATTTCCTAATTTATTTGATACTACATCTGCATCTTTGTGTGAAACTAATAAGATGCTGTCATCAGCATATAAGAGTAAATTACATGTTACACTGATAGACATGTCATTTACATAGCACAAGAAAAGTAAGGGTCCTAAAATACTACCTTGCGGCACTCCGCATGTTATAAAACCGGGGTCTGAAATACATCCATTTACCTCTACAAATTGCTTCCTGCCAGTCAAATATGAATGAAACCACTCCACGGATTTTATTCCCATAGCCGTCAATTTATTACATAATATCATACGATCTACTGTATCGAATGCTTTCTGTAGATCTAAAAATACAAGTCCTGTGAGTTTACCTTTAGAAATATTTTCCTTTAACATGTCGGACAGATATATTAGGCCAGTATCTGTGGAATGATTTCCTCTAAAGCCTGACTGAAACTCGTATATTAGATTATTATTGACCAGGTAGTTGGAAAGCTGATCATGAACTGCTTTTTCTAATCATTTTGAAATTACATTCAAAATTCTTACTGGTCTATAGTTCCCTACTTCTAATCTGTTATTTTTCTTATAAAGGGGTTTAACTCTTGCTACTTTTAACCCTGCTGGAACCTCACTAGTTCGAATTGAAAAATTTATAATATATGTTATAGGCCCTTTGAGTACTGTAGCTCCATCCTTTATAAATCTAGCTGGTAAACCATCAGGCCCAGTGCTCTTATTTACCCCTAGTTCCTGTAGTAGTTTGAAAACATATTCCACTGATACTTCCTTAATGCTAAATTCATTTTCAGTGACTCCTCTTGATCTGTAGAATTCTTTAAACGCATAATTGTTAGTGCTAAAAAATGAGGGGGCTTCCGGTAAATTTCTAACTAATGCTGAGGCCACTGTCGTAAAAAAATTATTAAAAAATGAAGCTATCATATTATCATCAAAACATATTTCATTTTCAATCTTCAATGTTAGTTTTGCTTCCTCTTTAGTTTTCTTTGAGTAGCCTAGGTTTTTTAGTTGTTGCCAAATTTTTTTGCTGTTTCCCTTGTATTCTTGTATTTTACTTGACATATATTCTGTTTTTGCCTTTTTCATTTTTCTTTGAGCGATGTTTCTAGCTATACAAAACTTCTTATATTTTTCATGATTCTGACTATCTTTTCTATATATGTCAAGGAGATGATCCCTTTCTTTTAAACTTTCTAAAATATTAGCGTCAATCCAAGGTTCAGTTCTCTGTTTTATTCTAATTTCCTTTGTGGGAGCTACTTGATCAATAACTTTGTTAAACATATTCTTAAAGTAATTCCAGGCCTCATCCACAGTTTCAAAGCGGTACATTTCACTCCAGTTTATCTTTGCTAACTTATCATTAAGAATTTGGGGGCTATAATTTTTTAATGACCTGATCTTAATTGTATTATGGCTGCTTACAGACTCTTTTACAATTTTTCTGGTACAGTATGTAACATAGTGATCACTTATCCCTACTATCAAAACCCCACTTTGACTTATTGCCTCTTTTCTACTACAGATGATGTGATCAATTACTGATGCCGACGTACTAGTTTCACGGGTTACATTTTCAATAATTTGTTTCATACCTAGTCTATCAAGCATTTTGGTATAGCTGTTATACAAGAAACCAGATTTCTTTCGAACACATATATTCATGTCTCCCAGAGTTATCACTTCGAACTCAGAGCCAATACCCGCAAGGCACTCCTCTAGCTGTTCCAAGAAACCATGCTGATCTGGAGGTCTATAGCAACATCCAATCACCATGGGTTCCGTTTTAGGCAGAAGAATGCTACACCAGACTGCCTCCAATTTGTCTCTCATCAGATCTTCCCTATGGCTATATGCCAATTCTGTTTTTATATACATACACACGCCACCCCCATTTCTATCTTTTCTTACTACATTGTATCCTGGAATATTTATTTCAGAGTCCTCTACTGATTTGTCAATCCATGTTTCTGTTACACACATCACTGAAGCTTTAGTATTCATGGCTAGTATTTTCAACTCCTCCATCTTAGATAGCATGGATCTTGCATTTATGTGAATCATATGTAAACCTTTATTTTCAAAACAATTATATGAATGTATTTCTGATCTTGTGGGTGTAACAATATCAAAAAGTTCTACATTTTCACTTTGAGCAAGGTTAGGCCAATTCCTATCTTCTTGACTCGAAAAAGGTAGCTCTTTAAATATGCACAAATTGCAATATGAATCTAGTTGACCTTCCCCATGAATTGCTTTACTACTTTTTGAACATTTAATATGAAATAGGTTATCACACAATTTACACCCAGTAATCTTACTATTTTTATAAATCCTACCTTCACAATAGCCACATTTATTTCTTTTCCTTTCCTTTGGTACAGATAACATTGACTCTAGGCCTATGCCACTGTAAATTTGTCCACCCTGTTTACATACTGTACACTTGAAACTTAATTTGCCTACCCTTTCCATCATGGCTTGTTTGTTATACTTTCCATTATTTACGCATCGAATATGTACCTTTTCACTACAATTAGTACGAGACACAGCCTTACTGGTACGAATGACCCCTTTACTGCAGACAGCACATGGGTGTTTTGGCTTCCTCTTCTTTTCGTGTTGTCCTTGGGCTAAGCCTATTTCGTCTCTTGTTGGAGTTGTAGGCCCTGGATTGGGGTTGACATCACCACATTGCAGTAGACCAATTAAGATTATTCTTGTTGTGAGATTATTTCCGTCCACTAGAGAAGGTCGTCTGGTTTGTTTACATCCTTTTCCACTCCCTCCAAACGCCCCACTCTGTCGCCACTGCTGATCTAGTTGGATAAGTTCACCTCTATTCACAGTTTTTGCTAAAATTTTACTATTATGAAGCTGATATTTGCTATTCAGAGCTTCATTGTAGACTGTCCTTTTGTTTTGAAAGTTGTTGGTGTTCAAAGCACCTCTAATGTTAACGAAAATTAGATAAAATAACAGAGCTGCCGCCACTCCTCTACACCCGACCGCCATTTTGTATGACATATGAAACGTAAAAACAAGAGGAAAATTAATTTGAAAATATTCTAGCACTGAGTAGGCATGTACAGATCGCTTCTGGGACCCAAAAATATCGAATTTTCGGGTAATGAAAACTCCAGAAGATAATTACTTCAGCTTTGATTTGCCGCCTCCTGGCATGTGGTGAATCTGCTGGACGTGTATCAAGGTGTGGAGTTGGCTAGTCAGGTGATTCCCTAAGAAGGCCATGGTAGGAAGACAGAACGATTGCATTTGAGAATATTTATTGATATATGTAGATAGATTATAGAATACTACAATGACAGCACAAAACTTAATAATAATAATAATAATAATAATAATAATAATAATAATAATAATAATAATAATAATAAATAAAATATAAATAATAATAATAATAATAATAATAATAATAATAATAATAATAATAATAGTAATAATAAATAGAAATAAATAAAATAATAATAATAATAATAATGAATATAGGAACTTAAGCTTACTTTATGCTAAACAGAATATCAAGGATACAATCATTAGTGTTGTAGTAAAAACAGAGAGACATTGAGCGAGAATAATTAATTTAACAATATAAAAATTGATTGAGGATGAATGAAAAAGGAAGGAAGGAAAGGGACAGCAATTACAAAGAAGGAAATATAACGGAAGGAAAAGAGGGGGCAGGGAGAAAGTGATAGAGAGGTAGGACAGACAGCAAACACACAGAAGGAAATAGAACGAAAGGAGTGACAGGCAGAAGGAAATAAAAGGAAAGTAGAGATATGGAGAAGGCAGTAGCAGAGTGGAAAAAGTGACGGACTGCGAATGGCAAGGGCCCAGGTTCGAGTCCACGAGAAATGTCTGGGATTTTTCTGAGGTGATCTGATGGGTCCAGCTGTTCGTCAATTATCCTGGCTACGCCGACACGTCAAGAAAATACTCCCTACATCGTCGTCAACTCACAACATAGAAGATGCCCAACCATATTCCAAGATGCTGTGAGTGACGGTGTAGCTGCTCTCTCCTGATAGTGGCGTGTATAAATAAGGTGTCGTTATCTAGTGGGACAGAAGAGAAGCTACGGTACCAACATCACCACGAAGCTCCACTGTCTCATCTGGTGTGTGTGTGTGTGTGTGTGTAACTCCTCTTGTCTCCTGATAGTGACGTGTATAAATAAGGTGTGGCCATCTAGTGGGGCAGAAGAGAAGCTACGGTACCAACACCACCACGAAGCTCCACTGTCTCACCTGGTGCGACACCCAATAATCTCGGGGCCTCGCGAGAATCACGGGCTACTGACAGCCTACAATCCCGAGGTTGAGGTATAAAAAAAAAAATGAAAAATAAAAAAAATAAAAAGTAGGGGAGCAAAAAGGAAATAGAAGGAAAGGAAGGGACAGCAATCTCACAGAAGGAAACAAAAGGAAAGAAGGGATAGGAAGGAATTAGATAGAAAGGAGGGACAGGGACAAAAAAGAAAAGAAAAGGAGGGACAGGAAGAAAAAAATAGAAGAAAAGGAGGAATAGGAAGAAGGAAATAGAAGGAAAAGAGGGACAGAGAGAGAGGGAGATAAAGGTGGGACAGCAAGCACACCGAAGAAAATAAGGCAAAAGAAAGGAAATTGAAGGGAAGGAAAGGAAATTAAAAAGGAAATAAAAGGAACTAGAAGGAAATAGAAGGAACTAAAATGAAAGGAGGAACAGGGAGGAGGAAATAGAAGGTAAGGTGGGACAGGGAGAGGGAAACAGAAGGAAATGTGGGACAGCAAACACACACACGGAAACTGAACGAAAGGAGGGACAAGGAAAAGGAAGGAAATAGAGGGAAAGGAAGAAAGGTGGGACAGCAAGCAAACAAAAGGAACTAAGAGGAAAGGAGGAACAGCAAACACAAAGAAGAAGTAGAATGGGAAAAAGAATGTAAGAAAAGGACAGGGAGAAGATGATAGTGAGGATGGAAGGGACAGGGAGAAGGAAATACAAAAGAAAGGAGGTACAGGGAGAAAGGATATACAAAGGAAAGGAGAGACAGGGAGAAGGAAATAGAAAGGAAAGGGGGTACAGGGAGAAGGAAATAGAAAGGAAAGGAGGTACAGGGAGAAGGAAATAGAAAGGAAAGGAGGTACAGGGAGAAGGAAATACAAAGGAAAGGAGGTACAGGGAGAAGGAAATACAAAGGAAAGGAGGTACATGGAGAAAGGAAATACAAAGGAAAGGAGGTACAGGGAGAAGGAAATACAAAGGAAAGGAGGTACAGGGAGAAGGAAATACAAAGGAAAGGAGGTACAGGGAGAAAGGATATACAAAGGAAAGGAGGTACATGGAGAAGGAAATAGAAAGGAAAGGAGAGACAGGGAGAAGGAAATAGAAAGGAAAGGAGGTACAGGGAGAAAGGATATACAAAGGAAAGGAGGTACAGGGAGAAAGGATATACAAAGGAAAGGAGAGACAGGGAGAAGGAAATACAAAGGAAAGGAGGTACATGGAGAAAGGATATACAAAGGAAAGGAGGTACATGGAGAAGGAAATAGAAAGGAAAGGAGAGACAGGGAGAAGGAAATAGAAAGGAAAGGAGGTACAGGGAGAAGGAAATAGAAAGGAAAGGAGGTACAGGGAGAAGGAAATACAAAAGAGAGGAGGTATAGGTAAAAGGAAATACAAAGGAAAGGAGGTACATGGAGAAGGATATACAAAGGAAAGGAGGTACATGGAGAAGGAAATAGAAAGGAAAGGAGAGACAGGGAGAAGGAAATACAAAGGAAAGGAGGTACAGGGAGAAGGAAATACAAAAGAAAGGAGGTACAGGGAGAAGGAAATAGAAAGGAAAGGAGGTACAGGGAGAAGGAAATAGAAAGGAAAGGAGGTACAGGGAGAAAGGATATACAAAGGAAAGGAGAGACAGGGAGAAGGAAATAGAAAGGAAAGGAGGTACAGGGAGAAGGAAATACAAAGGAAAGGAGGTACAGGGAGAAGGAAATACAAAAGAGAGGAGGTACAGGGAGAAGGAAATACAAAAGAGAGGAGGTATAGGTAAAAGGAAATACAAAGGAAAGGAGGTACATGGAGAAAGGATATACAAAGGAAAGGAGGTACAGGGAGAAGGAAATAGAAAGGAAAGGAGGTACATGGAGAAAGGATATACAAAGGAAAGGAGGTACAGGGAGAAGGAAATACAAAGGAAAGGAGGTACAGGGAGAAAGGATATACAAAGGAAAGGAGAGACAGGGAGAAGGGAATACAAAGGAAAGGAGGTACAGGGAGAAGGAAATAGAAAGGAAAGGAGGTACATGGAGAAGGAAATACAAAAGAGAGGAGGTACAGGGAGAAGGAAATAGAAAGGAAAGGAGGTACAGGGAGAAAGATAGGCTAAACAAAATAAAGGAGAGACAGGGAGAAGGGAATACATATAAAATAAAGAACAAATTATATATACGAGTTATATTCTTAATGCCTTCAACTGGTCGACACTCTTGACTCCCATTGCTTCCATCATCTCTCGAAACACTGAAGTCTGCCTCTGCATCAATTTTACAGGGGATCCAAATTCAACAATCTGTGAGCAAGAGGAGAAATGGAAACAAAATTATGACCCAAATTGGACAGACAGATTCCCACCCTCTGCTATATAGGTGACCCAAACCCATACAAATATTATTAATTATTATAAAAAGAGAAGGAGATATACGAGTAGAACCAATTATGACCCAGATATGTACACCATAAACAATTTCCTACTATTTTTGTTTTTTATTACAACACAATTCATACAAAAATTCCAGAAATGAAAGAGAAATTCAATCAATTATAATCTAAATAATTACACCACAATTCCATACAAATATTAAGAAAACTACAGAAAGGAAAAATATATAATTACAGAAAAATATATACAAATTCATAAAGAAGAAGAATTATCTAAAAAATTACATCACATTTCCATACATTATAAAAAGAGGAGAAATAGAATGATTATGATCCACATAATTATACCACAAACAATTCTATACATATATTATGAGTGTAGAAAGATATTAATTAAGAGGAAGGAGGAACATTCATAACTCATATATTCAAACAATTTCATACATAAATTTTATTATTACAGAATGAACTTAAGAGGGTAATGCACTTTTAATACAATGGTGCACCTTGATTCTTCCAAAGTATGCCAGAAAACAAGCAGGAGTAGATTAATTAAAGTTATGGAGGCCTGTTGGTTGTTTGGAATAGTTTGGAGGAATCAGTTGCTCCAGATATACCACCAACAATGTACTACACCCTTAAGTATAGAGAATGAGGGAAAATTAAACTACATAGGGAAATTAGATATGGGACAAAAAGCTATTATTATTATTTATTATTATTATTATAATTATAATTATTAATATCATTGTCTATTATTATTAGCCTATTATTATTATTACCTAACCTAACCTGACCTAACCAAGCTATCCTCACTCGAGTACCTTTCCAGCTTTCAGTACCATAATCCTGTCATATAGAGCGTCCCGTCCCGAGTCATACAGAACACTAACTAACCGAACCGAACCTAACCTAACCTCACTCACCTGTCCAGCTTCTAACATCATGATCCTGTCATATATAGCGACGGTGTTGAGTCATACAGAACTCTAACTAACTGAAACTAACCTAACCACATCTCACCGAACTTCACCTCTCCTTATCTGTCCCGCCCCTTCGGCCCCAGCTACTAGCTTTTAGGTCTTCAACTGTCCCTCTTTTCTTTATATTCCCTTCCTGCTTGCTGTCTCACCTCTCTATCACGTTTTTCTGGCGCTATATGGCCTCGCTGTTGCGGCGCCTCATATCTATCAATCAATCAATCAATCCTTACCTGTCCCAACCTAACATAACATATAACCCAACCCAGCCTAGCCCCACCTAGCCCCATGTGTAAACACACATGGCTCGTACTGGGGAATACTTTTTATGTGTTTTTTAGAGCCTTACATTTTGGTGTAATATGTCAAGTGAGGAGAATAGAAGCATGTGAGGAGCAAAGAAGAAGGAATGTAGAAGATGTGGTTTTAATGGCAAGGTCAATGATGATAAGCTGTGTGGGAAGTGTGAGGATGATGTACGGGCCAAGAAGGAACTCTGTGGTTTCTGTAAGCGGTGGGTGGATGATGACGGTGTTGGATGTGACGGGTGTGGTTTCTGGTTTCACCGGGAATGTGAAGGTATGGACCAAAGGGTTTTTGAAGTAGTGAAAAGCTTGGAGACGTGGTTCTGCAAAAGCTGCAGCCGTAATGCAAAGAAGAATATGGAGGAACAATACAAGTTGAAGCAGGAAAATAGCAAGATGAAGGATGAACTTAAAACTTTGGAGGATAAAAATGCTGCAATCTGCCAGAGGTTGGAGAATATAGAATGTAAGGTGAATAGGCCTAGGCCTACACCAAATGTAAGTGGGGAAACAAATCAGAATGAAGGAGAAAAGGATGAAATAAATTAGTTAAGAGAGGAACTGAGAATGCTGAAGGTAGCAAATGATGAGGTAAGGGATATGATTAAAGACCTAGACAAGAAGTGGATAGAGAGAGAGAATGAGTTGGTAAGAAAGGTTACTGAGAAGGTGATGGAAAACATAGAAGAAATTAGAGACCAAGAAAAACGGAAGAACAATGTGGTGATGTTTAATGTACCGGAAAGCAAGAAGGAAGAGCTGAGAGAGAGAGAAGAAGAGGAGAGAAAGTTATGTGAGCATGTGTTTAAAGAAATCTTGGATGTGAAAGACGCTAAAGTAGAGAAGGTCATCAGAATGGGACGATTTGTGAAAGAAAAAGTCAGACCAGTGTGTGTAATGTTGAATGAAGTAGGTATAAAGTGGGAGGTAATAAAGAAAGGTAAAGAGTTAAAAGAAATAGAAGACCCGGTAATCAGCAATATATTTTATAGCTGTTGACCGAACAAAAAAGGAAAGAGAAGTAGATGCAAAACTTAGAGAAGAGCTAAGAATTAGAAGGAATGAAGGGGGTAAGTGGATTATAAGGAAAGGCAAGATTGTACAACTAGATAATCAGAAGAGCAGAAACAACCCATATGGGAATGCTGTGTGAATCAATAGAGGAAATAAGATAAGTAAGGAGGAAAGCATAATTATTAAGGTGATATATATAGAAGGATTGTCAAAGGCTAAAGCTAAAGAAGTTGAAGAATTGGTAGGTAATAATAGTGTACTATGCTTAACGGAGACACAAAAGAAAATTAGGGATATAAATTTTAGTAAGAATATAAATATTGTAGAAGGAATGAGAGAAATAAAAGACCAGAGGGGGGAAGGACTTATGATATTATACCGGGAACATCAAGGCATAACTTTCAACAAGGTGGAGACAAAAAGTAAAGATATACTACATGTAAAGGGGAATAAAAGAGGTTGGGAATTCAAGATGATAGTGGTATATTTTAGTGTCAGTGAAAAGGGTAGAAATAAAGTTATGAAGGAGGAGATAGAAAATATTCTAAAGGATGCCAGTGCAGATGATCCTATACTAATATTAGGGGACTATAATGGCCATGTAGGTTTTAAAGGTGAACAAAAGTTAGATGAAAATGGAAGAATGATAATTGATTGGATGGAAAAGTATAAATTAATAATGTTAAATGATGATACCAAATGCGAAGGTGAATATACATGGAGTAGAGGTAGGTTGAGACTGCACTAGTAACAGAAAAAGTGTATGATAAGTTTCTAGGAATGAAAATTGATGAAGATAAGGAAAAAGTGGATATTAGTGATCATAACTTGATTGAAATAGAAATGAAGGCAAAGATGGGATGGAAAGTTAATAATTGGAAGGATTGGGTGGAAAGGGATTATTATAAAACTGATAAAGATTCATTAAAGGCATTCCAGGAAGAACTGGAGAGAAGCATAACTAGAAATGTAGTTGCCAATATTAGTGATTTAGAAAGAAGGATTAAAAGGTAAATATAGGAAAAAGGGTAGGTGTTATTAAGGAAGAGGAGGAACCAATTTGGATTACAGAGGAGATAAGAAGGGAAATAAAGGAGAGGAGAAGAATAAATAGAAAGAGGGGGAATGCAATGAATGAAGGGGAGGAAGAAAGATTGAAGAAGTTATATCAAACACAAAAGGTGAAAGTACAACTACTAATTAAAAGGGAGCTAAACGCACATGAAGAGAAAATAGTGAGGGTTATCAAGAAAGATAAAGGTAATGGTGTAGATACCTGGAAATATATAAGAATGTTAAAAGGGGAGAAAGAGAAAGGAAAAGAAAGCTTAAAATTTAATATATGGAGAAGATGGTAAAGAATTAGACAGGGAAGGTGTGAAGAATGAGGTGACAAAATTTTGGAGCACTGTATATGAGAGGCATCCAAACGAGATTAGTACAGTATGGTATACAGAAAGGAAACAAGAATACGAGAGAGAGATAGAAAACAAGAGAGAACAAATAGATAGAGGAGAAGAACATAAAGTGATAAAGGAGAGAGAAGGGGAAGAAGATGGAAATTACAATGTATGTACCAGTACAGTATGTAGATATATGTGGAGAAAGAGTAAGAGAGCATCTAGAAATGGCACTAAAAATAAAGGGAGGTATAGTATACTGTATATGGAAGAGGAGATAATAAGTGAAGAAAGAGTGAGGAAGTGCCTTTTAAAGATGAAAAACAAAAAGGCTGCAGGTCCGGATAGGATAAAGACTGAATTCTTTAAAATATTTATGAACAGTGAAAAACTAATGAAAACACTGGTACAAGTACTGAAGCAGGTAATGAGAACAGGGGATATACCGGAAGGATGGAGAGAATCTCAAACAGTAGTGATTCCCAAAGTCAGGAAACCTAAGGCTAGTGAGTTAAGACCAATAGCCCTTACCAACGTAGGATATAAGCTGACTATGGCAGTTATTAGATTGAGTTTGGAGGAACATATATATAGGAATGATATGGGTAAGGACACACAGGCAGGATTTACAGCGGGGGCAACAATAGAAAACAATTTACTAGTTCTGAAATACTGTATATACAGGTCATTTGAGATGAGGAAAAGCTTGATTATAATCGCTATTGACTAAACAAAGGCTTTTGATAGCATTAGGAGGGAGACAATGATAGAGCTACTAATGGAATATGCAGTAAACCCACAGGTGATAAATATGATTGCAAACTTGTATGAGGGAGACAAAACCAGGGTAAAAATAGGAGAGGATGAAGTGACACTACCAGTAACAAGTGGAATTAGGCAGGGATGTACCGGTTCAACTATATTGTTTAAGATAGTTACTTTCAAAATAATACAGAAGTTGGAGGAATTAGATAAGGGTTTTAAGGATGAGGCTTTTAGAATAACTTCCCTATTCTTTGCTGATGATGGAATGTTATTAGCCAACAATATTGAGGATGCAGAGAGAATAGTGGATGTTGTTATGAATATAAGCAGAGTGTGTGGACTAGAAATAAATAAGCAAAAGAGTCAGGCAATAGTATTTAATATGAAGGAAAAGCCAGAGGAAATTGCAGGAATAAGAGTTGCTAATTGGATAAAATACTTAGGAATAACAGTAAATGACACTATAAATTGTTTTAAGGTACAGAAGGAGTTAATGATAGAAAAGGCAGTAAGAATGGCGAATATGACATACTCAGTAATTGCGAGAAGTTGTTCAAGGATTTTAATAGAAAAGGCTTTTTGGAAGTGTCTGGCTCTGCCTGGAGTACTGTATGGAGGAAATATTGTAGACTTTAACAAACAAGAGGTTGAGAAATTGCAGAGGCTGGAGAATAGTGTGGGGAGACAAATACTAGGAGCACCTAGATTTGCACAAGAGGCAGCTCTAAGGGGAGAGATAGGTATATCTAGTATGAGGGCAAGAATAATGGAAGGGCAACTGAAATATTTACAATATATCATAAGAATGAAAGGAAACAACTTGCTAAGAAGAATAGTGGAAGAGACGAAAGAAAAGAAAAATAGATGGATAACAGGTATATTGGAAAATAGAAGGATGATTGGGATAAGAGGTGAACATGTGAAAGATGAAGAAATTAAGAGGAAAGTAAGAGAGTGGGATACGAGAGAATGGAAAAAACAGATGGAAGAAAAGTCAAGCCTGAGCGTCTACAAGCAGTGGAGAGAAGAGATTGGAGGACAGGATGGGATTTATGACAACGGGGAATCGTCAGTTATTTTATTCAAGTGCCGGACCAATAACCTGAACTTGGGGGATAGGAAAAGATTCACCGGAGAGGATACTGGGTGCATTATGTGTGATTAAGTATACGAGAACCTGAAACACTTTATCCTTCACTATCCGGCATACAACGAGAAGGCCACAAGTACTGTACCACAACAGCCATACCAAGAAAATGAAAATAATCTTATTGGGGAAATACTATTTAAGAAAGAAAATATTGAACAGACAAAATTAGTAATATATAAGTTTTGGTTAAAGAGAAATAAAAGATACAAAGACATAAATAGATAAAGAGACCCGACCGCAAGACCACATCAGGGAGAGCCGTTGAAAAGGCAATACTCCCGAAACTCGACTCAACTCAACTCAACCTAACATAACCTCACATCTCCTTACCTGTCCTAACCTAACCTAACCCAACCCAGCCTAGCCCCACCTAACCTAACCTAACTTAATCTAATCTCACCCAACCTCACCTTTCCTTACCTGTCCCAACCTAACCTAACCTAACCTCATCTCAGCCAACCTAACCTAACCTAACCTCATCTCAGCCAACCTAACCTAACCTAACCCAACCCAGCCTAGCCCCACCTAACCTAGCCTAACCTAACCAGACCTAACCTCACTCACCTGCCCGGCTTCAAGTACCATAATTTTGTCATATATAGCGACGGTGTTGAGTCTGTGAGCGATGGTAAGTACTGTAGAGGTGTTGAAGGCTTGTCTAATTGTGGCCTGAATCACACGGTCTGTTTCCTGGTCTACTGAGGCAGTTGCTTCGTCCAACATTAGGATCTATAAATGTAGGAGGAATAAGTAGGTTATTTTATTGTAAGTATCGGAGGGTTAATAAGGATTACAATTGTATAGGATTGAATCGGATTGGCAATAATAATAATAATAATAATAATATAAACTCACTTATCTATTCCTCATCAAAGCCCTATAATCCTTTAAAACCAGACCAAAAAACTCGCCTTAAATAATAAACTTACCTTACTACTCCTCAACAAAGCCCGGGCCAGACATATGAGTTGTCTTTCCCCAACAGAGAAGTTTTTCCCTGCCGCTTCCACCTTCGACATGAGTCCATTATCCTGACAGCTTACAACGTCTCTGAGGTGAGCCTGTTCAAGGGCCTCCCATACGGCTAGGTCTGTGTATTCCCCAAACGGGTCCAAATTGTATCTGAGGATAATAATAATAATAATAATGGCTTTAAGAGAAAGCCGAAACGTCAGGCCAATAAACTCTCTTGGTAATTTGCTTTTCCATCTCCCCAGCAATACTAAGAAAATAATTCGTAAATTAGAAAAAAAGAGTTGCTACAAAATTAACAGCGCAGAGCTCTCAGTTATCTTCAACAAAACTTGCATTAAAGAGGGTTTCCTCCCCAAATAATAATAACAATAAGCTACTACTACTACCACTACCACTACTAATAGAACAACAAGTACTACTACCAAAGAGTATGGAAGGTAAAGAGGGGACACTCGCGACCGCCCCTATGGGGAGAATGTAACAGCGGGAACAGTGGCGCCGCCCGACGGCAAGCGCGTTAAACTACACGTCAACACGAATGCCCAACGCTACTTGTCTTGTTGTTATCGCTTATGAAGATTGGAAAAGTACTTTTCAATTTACATTATGCACATACATATATCGATGTACTTACCTGTAGAGCTTCCTTAGTAACTTCCAGATGTTTTTTTTTTTAAGTAGCCTAACATTTTAACTCGTCACTGACATTCGACACGCTCACGTCCCTACTGCTGTAATCCTGTGAGGAGTCCAAGAATACTTCCCTAGTGTTTTTACATGGCGTAAAAAGCTATTAAAAAGTCCCAATTTATACAATTACCTATCAGACCATTTATGTTCATATGCCAACCAAGGAAACAAGGCAGTTTACGAGGACCCAATGATTTTGTATTAGCGAACCATGTCAAGCAGCCAGAAAGAAATTCCTTGTGACCTGAATATACACTAAATGCATGTCTCATTTAAAATTTAGCGGCACTGGTACGAGATCCACTATTAAAACAGTTGAATAATTGGTCCATCTTTTCAACAAAGTCTGCAGTGTACAGTCGGCGGCAAAAGTCCTGTCGCCTCACCTGCTACACCGAGACAAGCAGTGTTCATGGACTCGAGAAATACGCACGTTTTCTACACTTAATAATCTCGAGTCTATGAACATCGCGTGCCTCCGTCGGTGAAGCAAGTGAGGCGACAGGAGTTTTGCCGTCGACTGTACTGTGCTTCTGCTGGTAATGCATTAAAAGTGTGTACCGACCTTGCTGTTTACCAAGATCTAGAATACCAGGTCTGCTCATTTTGTAATTTGTAATTTCTCGAAAACTTCCACTGAGAACTTTCGATACCTACGCTTTTGAAGAAATTTTAGTAACAAAAACGATTCACCTGCACAATCTAAACCATGAATTTTGGCAAGAAAGTAAGGCAATTTGTCACTGAAATGCGAGGGGCCGCTAGTATTGACCCGTATGTACCCCGATCATAGAGACTACTATCCCGTCCCATATTTGACAGACATGGGAAGCCTCAGTTTGGAGGCCAATCGACGTAGATGCGCAGTGAGGTGACAGTTGACGAGCAGACCTGGTATTCTAGATCTTGCTGTTTACCACGCCAGTGACGCCACAACTTGAGTTTTACGGGCTTCTCACTTGTGACGCCACCGTCGCTAAAATAACACAAGAGCGTGTGGAGTGTCCCCTCTTTACCTTCCATACTCTTTGTTACTACCATTAAAACTAGTACTAACACCACGACAAATAAATTACAAATCACAAACTGTAATAATATACCCAAGGCTCTGGTCACATGAGTCATTTTCGAACATGCGTTTAACACTGAAATGTACACTCGTGATACATAATTTCTGACCAGAGTGTGAGGAGCAGAAAGCTTCGAATCGCTTGGTATTGCTCATTTCCCCACCCAGTACAACCATAGAGGCTGAGTTCGAATGCTGGGTATGTGTGTGTGGTGCCTGCCGTTCGTCTCTGGTCAGAAATTACGTATCACGAGTATACGTATACTCGCAATCCAAAATTTGTATCCAGGTCTTGTTGAAGCTTCGAATCATTTGACATACTAGTAAACCAATTACACGCTTATCCTGTTTCATATTTGCTTGAGCTCGCTTAATACTCGATCAGGCTATTCGAAGCAAGCCTGGATACATATTTTGGATTGCGAGTGTACATATAGATTGTAGAGTTACCAAGGAGTTGCCATGGTTACTAAAGCATTGCCTAGTGTCAGCCAATAAGGTGGCATGCAGCTTTCAAAACGCCGTGGTAACCATATTCTGTGCTTACATTGCTATTCTTTTATATGTAATTCGCAAACACGCGTTGTGAGATGGGATCTTGTTACTTGCACGTTATGGGTACCACCGCGTTAATGTGTGAACGTTTCCATAAATTGCCATTGACTTTGGAAATTCAAATCACATACTTCCTAACTCAACACCAGTCTATGGAGTCGTTCACATGTAAAAGCGGCAGTTCTCAAAACGTGCGAGTAGCAAGATCCCCTTCGCAAATTACATATAAAGGAATAGCAACGTACACTCGTGATACGTAATTTCTGACCAGAGACGAACGGCAGGCACCACACACACATACCCTGCATTCGAACTCAGCCTCTATAGGTGTACTGGGTGGGGAAATGAACAATACCAGGCGATTCGAAGCTTTCTGCTCCTCACACTCTGGTCAGAAATTATGCATCACGAGTGTACCGGTACACACAAAGTGGTTACGCCCACGGTTTGAAGGCAGCAGGCCAACTTATTGGCTGATGCTAGCCAATGTGATCACCACCACTTGTTAATCATGACAACATGTCATCACCCACAGTCCCCTACTCCCGCACCCCCTTAATAATACAGCTCACCTCAGAGTGCCTTGGAACAGTACAGGATCCTGTGGTATGACTGACAGGTTGGAACGTAGTGTGTGTAAAGCCAACGTGCTGATGTCAACACCATCCACCAGTATTTTACCCGAATCCAGTTCACACAGACGCAGTAAAGCACACATCAGGGACGATTTACCTGTTAATTAAGGGGGAAGTTTTATTATGTTGGTAAATCTGGAGCAACCGAATCCTCCAAACAAACTATTCCAAGCAACAGACAGACCACTATTATTTTTACTATTCTGGTCCCGTTTCCTAGCATACTTTGGAGGAATCATGGCACTCCAATGTACGAAAAGAGAATTACCACCTTAATGATAGAGTGTATTAATGATGATGTTAGTAAATGAGAGAGAGAGAGAGAGAGAGAGAGAGAGAGAGAGGGAGTAAGGAAGGAAGAATGGAGTTAGGGAGGAAGGGAGAGAGAGTAAGGAAGGAAGAATGAAGTTAGGGAGGAAGGGAGGAAAGGGAGAGAGTGTAAGGAAGGAAGAATGAAGTTAGGGAGGAAGGGAGGAAGGGAGAGAGAGTAAGGAAGGAAGAATGGAGTTAGGGAGGAAGGGAGGAAAGGGGATTGTGTGTGTAAATGGGAGTGTGTGTGTGTGTGTTTTCTTATGTCAACGCTATCCACAAGTACCCCGAGCCCTTTTCACAAAGACGTATAGTAACGGGAAGATATTCCAACCAACAGTATTATTGAGTATGTACAGTCGCGGTCATATATAATCATCCATATAGGAGTAACTCACGTAAGGGTTTGACAGCTTCCCTCTGTTCCTTAGCTGATAAACATTCCAAAAAAATAGGTCAAGTATCATCATTTAATTTACTACAAGCAGCTACACATACTCAAAACAATCACACACACACACACGTTAACTACCATCTTTTAATTTAATACAAGCAGCTACGCACTGCTTAAAACAATCACACACACACACACACGTTAACTACCATCTTTTAATTTAATACAAGCAGCAACACACTACTTAAAACAATCACACACACACACGTTAACTACCATCTTTTAATTTAATACAAGCAGCTACACACTACTCAAAACAATCACACACACACACGTTAACTACCATCTTTTAATTTATTACAAGCAGCTACACACTACTTAAAACAATAACATCATATGTGAACGTGAAAACATTAGACAGTAAATTCTTTGAGTTACCCATATGTGGATGATTATTTTTGACCACGACTGTATGTGAGGTAGGGTAGTAGTGTATGGGTGTGGGATGGAGTGTGTGTGTGTGTGTGTACTAATGTCTACAGTCTCTACACCATCCACTATAGTACTGTACCGAGCCTAGTTCCCTCAGACGTAGTAAAACACACACAAGTGATGACGGTTTACCTGTTAATCCAATTTATATCAGTCTAATCCACCCCAATCAAATCAAATCTATTACAACACAATCAGTGTGAGAGTGAGTCAGTGAGTAACACGGGAGGGAAGGAGAGGTATGATTTTTTTTTTTTTTTTTTTTTATGTGTGTTCCGACACTGGACATAGGCTTCATCAAACCCGTTACCGTGGCCCAGGTCTACTGCTACTCACACACACACACGTCACGACTTTCGAACTGGTACCCAGCCACAGAGGGAGGGAAGTAAGGGTAATTCCCAAATACTGCAGCTGTTATGGTACCAGAGTGAGTGAGGGAGGAAGAGATTAGGTGAGTGAGTGAGTGAGCGAGGGAAGGAAGGAGGGAGTGAGGGAGGGAAGGAAGGAGTGAGGGAGGGAGGGAAGGAAGGAGTGAGGGAGGGAGGGAGGGAAGGAGTGAGGAAGGGCGGGAAGGAAGGAGTGAAGGATAGAAGGAAGGAGGGAGTGAAGAAAGGGGAAAAAACTATATTAATCGTGTTGGTTATTTGATTCCTCCAAACTATTTCAAGCATCAAAAACAGGCTATCATTAAATTTGTTCATCTGGTCCTGTTTATTTCCTAACATACTTTGAAGGAATCATGACTCTCCCGTGTATTACCAGTCTAATCCAGTACAAACCAATCTAACCCAATCCAATACAAATCAATCTAATCTCATCTAATCTAATCTAATCCATCCAATTAAAATTCAGTCTAATCCAGTCCAATCTAATCCAATACAAACCAACCCAATTATCCCTAACCAATTTAATTCAGACCAATCCCCTCTCACCTGCCCCCGTCCAGCCAACTATACCAATCTAAAAATATAAGAAATACAATTAAATACAAGCCACTTCTAATCCAACACAAATCATTCTAATCAATCTAGTCTAATCCAACCTCATCTAATACAAACTAACCCAAAATAAACCAACCCTATCTACTCCAACCTAACCTAACCTAACCCAACCCAAACCAATCCCACTTGCCCCCGTCCTGCCAACAATACCAATCTACTCCAATTCAGAGCAACCCAATCCAATACAAATTTATTTAAGGGAGAAGTACAGTGTTGGTAAATCTGGAGCAACTGACTCCTCCAAACTATTCCAAACAACAGAACACCATTATTTTTGTTCATCTGGTCTTGTTTCCTGGCATACTTTGGAGGAATCAAAGGGCTCCAATGTAACAAAAGTTAATTACCCCCTTAATTAACCCAATCCAATCCCATCTCACCTGCCCCAGTCCTGCCCACGATACCAATCTTGTGTGCGGGTTTGATGGAAGCAGTAATACCGTGAAGTACCGGGGGAAGGTCAGGTCGGTATTTGAGTGTCACCCCCATCAATTCAATACCACCTTTGGATGGCCAGTTGTTTAATAGTAGTGGTTTAGTACAGTAGGGGGTCTCTAAGGCGGCCTCACTCTCCACCTCCTATAAAATTAAATGGGGAAAATTAATTAAAGAGAGAACCAAAGTAAGGTAATCAATTTAGTAGTGGATTAGTCCTGAATATTACGATGAAGGAAATTATGGGGGCACTGAGGTCGGAAAGAAGAAAAAAAAAATAGTATATGCAATTAAGAGCTGAAATTTGTAGGCTTTGTTAACAATATGATTTCCTATACTGTGAATGCAAATAAATGTTTTGCATGCCTGACGTCATGCAGGAATTTTATTAAATATGCCATAGCGACCTTAATATTTGTTATTATGAAACGTGATGATGCATGTACAGTCGAGGTCAAAAATAATCATCCTATAGTGGTGACCCACGTAAAGTTTTGACAGTTTCCCTCTGTTCAATTCGCTGATAAATTTTCCAATAATTAGGTTAAATAGCATCTTCTAATTTTCTGGAAGCAGCTACACACTACTGTAAACGTGAAATATTGGACAACAAATTGTTTTGAGTTACCCTTATGTGGATGATTTCTTTTGACCCCGACTGTACATACGTATATATTATAAAATTCGGTGTACAGCATAGACTTTTATTTTTAATTAACTTAATGTTATGAACTGTCATGGCTGCATGACGTAAATATCACACGATTAAGCAATTTTTGCATGTTTTTTATTTCCTTCTGAATGCTTTCCATCTGCTTTTTGTCGAGAAAATCGTCTATACGTTTTTTCGTTACATCAATAGGTACACCATGTTTCACGTAGATATAATGCATTTTGCCATTTTTCTGAATATTTATAGTATAAAAATCATGTTTTGAGTAATTGCCTTTTAAAGTTTTGCCAGGACTATATCCGCTATTATTTATTTCCTAATTTGGATCATTTTTACAAATGTTACTAATGAACTTTTAGTGATATTGCACCACAAAAGTTATGTAATTACAATATTTACTACTAATTGCCAGAAAGTACAATTTTGATGTGAAATGGCAATACCTTTCGCCTTTGCTGGTAAATTCGTTTTACCTCACTGCTGGGGATCATCAGAATATCATTTCATAGTTCATAGAATGGGGGTTTATTTTTACCAGAAGTAGGGGCCTTCTCTTTTCTCCTTAGACCACAGGTGATGACATAAATCGACACCACCAACATGTGTGAGTAACAGAGGGTGACGACATCAGTCGACTGCTCAGTTGTGAAATTTGTGCCCCCCCTGACATGCTTGAATAGGCTCACAACAGAGGGTGTGTGTGTGCCTAGGGACTCCCACGAGTCACACCATCCACTGGCAGTCAGTGTAGGAAGAGCTTTGAGCATGTGAGGATGTATTTTCAGCACTCGGCTTTTATGCTAATTGCCATATATGTACATTAAAAAAAATAGTAATGGTTTTGTCCCCTAAGGAGTCCCTAGGGCAGCCTCACTCTCAGTCTCCTTGAAAAATTAATTGCTTAAATTAAATCTTCGTGCTTGCTGAATTGAATAAAGATGAAATTGGATGTCCACTGTTTACGAGTAATAGTAATTATTTTTTAGTGTAATAAGGAGTCTATAGGGCGGCCTCACCCTCCACCTCCTGAAATAATAAATGGATGAATTAAGGGGAAATTGAAGTGCTACTGAATTGCATTAAGGGTAAATTTGATGTCTACTGAAATGGCTAGTGGTTTAATTATAGTAGTTTATTTTGTTCAGTTGGGGTTCTCTTAGGCGACCTCACTCTCCACCTCCTGAAAAATATTATTTGGAAAAAATAAATCTCCTTGTGTAGTGAATTGAAATATGGGTATATTGGGATGCTACTGAAATGAATTGAGGGGAAATTAAAGGGCTTCTGAAATGAATTAAGGGGAAATGGGGGGCCTACTGAAATGAATTAAGGAGAAATGGGGGGCCTACTGAAATGAATTGAGGGGAAATTAAAGGGCTTCTGAAATGAATTAAGGGTAAATGGGGGGCCTACTGAAATGAATTAAGGAGAAATGGGGGGCCTACTGAAATGAATTGAGGGGATATTGAAGGGCTACTGAAACGAATTAAGGGTAAATGGGGGGCCTACTGAAATGAATTAAGGAGAAATGGGGGGCCTACTGAAATGAATTAAGGGAAAATTGAAGGGCTACTGAAATGAATTAAGGGGAAATGGGGGGCCTACTGAAATGAATTGAGGGGAATTTGAAGGGCTACTGAAATGAATGAAGGAGAAATTAGGGAGCTACTGAAAACGATTAACCCCTCCTGTCCGGGGAGCATATTCGTGAACTCTATACAGGTATATGTCAGTGCTTGATTTGGTTAGGTTAGGTTAGGTCCAGTTTAGTTTAGGTTAGGTTAGGTCCAGTTTAGTTTAGGTTAGGTTAGGTTAGGTCAGGTTAAGTTAGGTTTATTTATGGTAAAATAAGCTGGGAAAGAGAATGAAACTATTTCAAAGATTATCCCATGGTTGGTTTTATCGTTATAACCCAAACGTTATTCTCCTTCCAACCACCACCATTTTGGCCCAGCAGTAAACGGTGATGACACGTAGCCCGCCAGACTTCACGAAAATGCGTCCGGGGATAGGCATGTGCCGACTCTGTGAAGTTGCCCTGGGATCTGGATATGACGACTCTTTAGCGCAGGGCTCTTCAAACTTTTTCAGTCGTGACCCAGTTTTTACTATGACATCATTCTCGCGACCCATACAGAAAGATCTTTTACAAATGACCAGAATTATCAACGTAAAAAATACAAGGCCAAAATGAACTAAAATAATGGTGGCCTGTTGCTTGGAATAGTTTGGAGGAATCATTGGTCCAGATTTACCAACACTGCACTTCTCCCTTAATTAAGGCACTCCAATGTAACAAATGTATACTATCACTTTAAATTATACGTACAAATGCGTATTCAATGATGCGTTCAACAGATGTAAGGCGAGACATGATATCCGCCTTTCTCTTCATAAGGAATGGAAGAATAGAACACACCTGCAAATGAAACCAGGCATTAATTAAAAGAGTTAAAAATACATGTATAGTAAACTCGCTGACCAAGCCCGAGATATTGAGCAGGTGGTTTCTAGACAACAGCCCACCCAAAGCCTCCATTGGTGTGTGTGTTCTTACCTATTTGTTCTTACCTATTTGTATCTTTATATGATTTAGTCAAGCGCGTAATGTCCCGTATTTTACAGTAAAACCCAATTATTATATTTTTCTTTAAAGTTGTGTATGTTTTTGACACACACCACTTCTGGTAATTTGTTCCATTGATCTATTACTCTATTTGGAAACTAAATTTCTGTACATCTTTGTCTCCTCTTTTTTTAAATATTTTCTTACTGTGACTTCTCATTGTAGGTATTCCTACAAGTTTTCTATATCTATCATTTCTATTTCTGTGACCATGACTATTTCTGTGACATTTGTAAACCATAATCATATCTCTTCTCTCATCTTTCTTCCAGTTTAGGTAACTTTAGTTTCTTTAATCTTTCTTCATAGTTCAGTTTTCTTAGACTTAGTACCAATCTTGTTGCTGCTCTTTGTACTTTTTTCTAATTTGGTGATATGTTTCTTTAAAATATGGGTTCCACATTGCTACAGCATATTCCAAGGTAGGCCTTATAAAGGATGTGATTATTTTCATGACCATTTCTTCGTCTGTATAAGTGAAGACCACTAGCATATTTGCTAACAATGTATACATGTTTCTCACTCTTTCTTTCTCTTCTTCATTCAATACTTTATTTCCAAGCTTGTACTGCCAAATTGGTCTTCTTTCACTTCTTCCAAACCTAATAACATGACACTTATCTGCATTAAACTCCATCTACCATATATTACTCCAGTCTACTATTTTGTCCAAGTCTTCTTGTAACTCTTTACAGCAGTCTTCATTTTTAATTGTTCTTTGTACCTTTGCATTATCAGCAAACATAATCATATAAGTGCAATCTGTATCATTTACCTCTATATTATTTATATAAATCAAGAACATTATTGGTGCCAATACTGAGCCCTGAGTAACTCCACTAGTGACCTTCAGCCATGGAGAATAGTTCCCTCTTAAGGCCTGTCCACACGAGCGGACAGCCCCGACGGGCAAACAAGTGTTACCAAATCACGGTGTGGACAACACAAGTATGCTAATTATTATATGCAATGGTCGATGGGATCTGCCGATCTGGTAACAGTGATGAAAAGCGAGGGATATTTCTCACAGAAAGTAATAGCCGTCGGGGCTGCCCACTCGTGTGGACAGGCCTTTAGTACTGTTCTCATGTTTCTTCCTACTGGGAAATCTTCCATCCATTTTAGTAGTTTTCCTTTCACTCCTCCTTTATGTTGTGATTTCCATATAAGTCTTTGGTGCGGAACTCTGTCAAAAGCTTTTTTAAAGTCTAGGTAAATACTATCCACCCATCCTGCTCTTTCTTGGATTTTTTCTGATATTCTCGTATAATAACTCGGTAAGTGTTCAACACAATTTTTTCTTATAATCTTTTCCATAATTTTACACACTAAATTTGTTAGTGATACAGGTCTGAAGTTAAGTGGGTGTTGTCTATTTCCTTTCTTAAATAATGGGACTATGTTTGCTTGCTACCAACTTTCTGGTACTTTTCCTTGCTGTAATGATTTTTTAAATATATAAATAATGGCTTACTTAATTCTTTAGCACATTCTTTCAATACCCAATTTCATCTGGTCCGCTTGCTTTAGTTTTATCCCCATCTTCCAACTCACTTTCTATTTCTAATATGCTCACCTCAAACTCCCTAAGTTCACACGTGTTTATGTTTGTATTTTCCTCTCGTGTGAATACATTTTCCTTAGTGAATACAAGCTGGAATTTTGTGTTTAAAATTTCGCAAATTTATTTTCCTTCATTCATAATGTTTTGAATTTTGTCCTTCACTTTGGTTTTGCTTTTAATGTAACTGTTTCTTACTGTTATTTATAATGTCTTTCTGATATTCCACTTGGACTTTTCTTATCTTGGTAAGTTGGTATATTAATTTCTTGCATTTTTATATTTATTATATGCTCTTTCACCTCCATCTCTTCTGAATCTGTTACATAAGGTGTCTCTCTCTTTATTGGCTTCCATAAAAATTTTTACTCCTTCATATATTTTGCAACAATTTAAATATTGATCATTTTTGTTTTCACCATCCATCATATCGTTCCAATTAATGTTTTTTATATACATTTTTTATTCATTGTAGTTCCCTTTTTTTAAGTTTTTTTTTTTTTTTATCTTGTTTGATATCTCTTGGACTTCTATTATGTCATGTGATACTAAGAAATCCCATTTTATCATAACATGATCACTTTTTCCTAACGGTGGTTTATATTCTATATTATTAATTTCATTTTCATTTCTGGTAAATATTAAGTCCAATAGTGATGGTTCATCACTTCCTCTTATTCTTATATTTTGAGTACTATGTTGTGTTAATAAGAAGTTTTAATTAAATCTAGTAATTTACTGTTCCATTCGTTTTCTGTTGCTCTTGCTTCAAAATTTCTCCAATCTATATCGGTGTTAAAGTCTCCTGTTAATACTAACCTCTGAGATTTATATTCCATCTTTACTCACTATTAACTCAATATCAATAATAACTCTCTTTCTCACTATTAGAAACAATAATTATAATTTATCTTGCCATCACTCACTTTTAACAAAATGTCAATAATAACTTTATATCAATATTAGCTTCATCAATAATAACTACGTCAAAATAACGCATATATATCACTACTATAAACAAGCATTATATTTCTATCTTCCCATCACTACACTTGAATCAATATATCACAATAGTAATTTTTTTTATTTTTTTATCATACCATCATCCACATTTAATTCAATATACAACTGAATTAAACAAACATTATTTCATTTGTCTTCCCATCACTCAATTTTAAATCAATATGTCACTATTTTATAGACAAACATTATATATTTTCCTACTATTACTGACTTAATTCAACATATCACTATTTTCTACACAAACATTATTATAATTATTTTACCAACAGTCACTTAACTCAATTTCGGCTGTATGCAAGAACATCTTTGGTGTTGACGTTGGCGTGGTACCGATACCATGGCTCTGTATTGTGCCTATGGAGTCATCTTACCGGTACCACACCATCGTCAACACCACGAATGTTCTTGCATACTACCCAAATAGTACATACATCACTATAGAATGCAAACATATATTTTAATTCATTTTGCTATCACTCACTACACTTACCCTATTCAGAGATGATATGGCCAGTCCAGCACTAGCCATACTAACGATGCCTTTAGTAAACACACAGATTATGGTGATGGTTAGGGTGGCCATGAAGGATATGATGTTCATGCGATACACAAACCACACGTTGGATTGTTGGTACAGTAACACCGAGGCCAGATGTTTGTCTATGTAGTTGTACATTCTTAAAAAGAGGAGAAATAAAGTTAGACATCTTATTAATCTTTAAACGAGAATTTTCGTCATCAGTAACAAGTGTGGAGGGCCGCAGGTGATGAGAATTTTCGTCAAAGCAGTTTTTATATTTGTGCTGTCCCTATCAAGCTAGTTTCGGGATGGCAACACTGAGGGTGAGAGCCAAGGGACAACCCCCAGCCTGCCCAGCTACCACTACTATACGTTTCAGCGCCGGACAGACGGTGTTTTTCGTAAATATCTCTTAAACGAATCGTTGTATCAATATAATATTTCAGCACACTGTCTTTAACACCCGGGCGTATTTTATGGCTGACATACCATATTACTATATGTGTTATGTTAGGAGTTTACTGAGTGATATTAAGCCTAATCCAGTCATCATATCTAAGGCGTTATAGAGAATGGGACGAGTGTGGGGTACTCGTGTAACCCCTCCACCAACACCCCGAAATCCCCCCACACCATTCCTTCCTTCCCTACCCCAATATCTCATTATCCCCCTCCCCGTTTCACTCTTCACCCCCCTATTTACACCATCCCCCTTCCATTTTTTATTTTTTTTATGACAGTATGTATATACGTATCGTTCATTAGTAATATTGTTTAATACAGTTACCGTTGTGTGTGGACATGAAAACCAGAGTGGGTCAAACGACCATTAAAGCAATAGCTAATCCCGTTGTTAATGGCCGTATAGCCGGATAATAACCCACGTGTCTAAGGCCACCAGAAGGATGAAGTCAATTTTGGTTTTGGCCAACCAAATAAAATCGTTCATGGTTGTTTCATGTGTTCTTTACCTTTTTAAATAAACTATTTATGCCTTAATTGAATATCCACAGTCTCCCGTATCCCCTCCACCTCTCTCTGAGGTATGAGGTACCCAACAGTCCGAGGCTATGACACAAGTAGTGACAGGGTAGAAATCATTGACTGCCGAGGCGCACCTATTAGCAACAATGTTGTCCATTTGCCCCTGTGGATGCAGGACAGCGTTTGTTCTTCGTCTTGCCACATTGTACAAACGTGAAAGCCAGTGATGATGAAGACGATGACGTTTTCCTTGACAGTGATTGTGAATAAATTTTGTTTTATCATGTTTGCATAATTAAATCCTACACTTATATATATATATATATATATATATATATATATATATATATATATATATATGTAATTTGGTGATAATATAAATATAAAAGGGACAAGTCAACAAAATAACATTAGCCTATATTAACTGGACCAAGCTGACATTTTATAATGAATAGGTACACAGTATCTAATAACTTTTCCTTGAAGGTCCAGACCACAGGTAATGCCAGTACATCGTGTTCACTTGCATGGTTGACCATAAGGACTGCAAACATGGACCTTCTACATACTACATGTATGTAAACATGCTGTTGTACAGTAATTATCAAAGTGAAATACGTCTTGCCTCTATAGAATTGTACTGTACCATACTCTTAGTTAATAATCATATCTATACATATACATCTACATAACATTCTAATATATAATACAGTGATGGAAGAAATAGGGAGGGACACGAGTGATGAGGGAGGCGAGGAGCTAGGGGGAGAAGAGGAGGAGGGAGGGGTGAGAAGGGGGGGATGTAGTTGTGGTTAGGAATGGTTTGGGAGGGTGTTGGGGGGCCACACTTTCCTTCGAATGCGTCAACATGACTGGCGAGCTTTGTGCTATTTTTCACGAGTAAACTCCTCGCATAACACATATAGGAATATGGTATGTCAGCCATAAATTACGCCCGGGTGTTAAAGATAGTGTGTTGAAATATTATATTGATACAACGATTCGTTTAGGAGATATTTGCGAAAAACAGCGTCTGTCCGGCGCTGAAACGGATAGTAGTAAGTCTTACTCAAACAGTGAGGGTGGAAGGATATTTTTCATCACTCATCTTTTCCTATATTTACCATATATGTATGTAAAAATTGCAGTTACATTATATTTTATAATGTGTTGAAAATATGATTTTGACATGTTTTATAACGAAATTTGAATGTGAAAACATACTTAGATATGTTAATAGAGTGTAATAGTGAATTTTGAGTTGATGTCAGTCTGAGCTGGCTACCCATCCTACAGATGGCAGGCCTTCTACCTCCCACTCCTCCCGTCATTTGAATGATTTATTGTTTGTTGTTTAATTTCATCATAATATTTTACCATACTAAGTGGTTAACACAACATACATGTAAAAAATATAATCATAATGCAGTTCTGCACTGATATCGAGCCATTGAGTATTCATCTAACTAAAAAACACAATAATATTGCCGATACAGATCACGTAAATACCGTAAATACAGATCACGTAAATACTGTATTGTAATGCCACGAAAATGTATCTAAGGGATAACATGTCTTTAGGGTTAAACAAATTATATTGTATATATGTATGTAGGGTTTGTATTTGTTCTCGTTAGGAAAACTAGAGATATTATTGTATAATTGTAGGTAGGGTTTATGTTTAGGGTCGTTATGTGTATGTGGTTGACGTGGTAAAGGAGCAGCTGCGCGTGACCAGAACGGAGTCTGGTTCCCTGCTTTCATATAATATTATTTCAAAGACGCATAGTAACGTAAATTCATCCTTTGTGAAACCATCAAATAACTATAAAATTTTAATAATCGTCGTCTCGTTGTTAAAATGGAATTTTCTGCGTGTTTTAGTAAACAAAAGGGGGATGATAAGGTAGTAATGAGTAATTAAAGAGTGTTCGCTCGTCTCTGTTGAGTCAGGGGTCGAGACATGGGATAGTGTTGAGGAGGAAGGAGGAGGCAGAGAAGCCATTACGCAGGATTACGGTTTAGCCTACACCTTCTCCTCGTACAGGTAAAGTACACTCGTGATACATAATTTCTGACCAGAGTGTAAGGAGCAGAAAGCTTCGAATCGCCTGGTATTGCTCATTTCCCCACCCAGTACACCTATAGAGGCTGAGTTCGGATGCTGGGTATGTGTGGTGCCTGCCGTTCGTCTCTGGTCAGAAATTATGTATCACGAGTGTACGTGGAGACAATGCTCTCCCTTTCATGGTGATAGAATGGTTTGTGAATATTATTACAAAACAGGAGAAAGTCCTCAATATTTTATTCATGAAATAATTTGTGAGTAGAAGTTTATATATAAAGTAACTAAATAATTGGTGATTTTAGAGATATCAACATTACGGTTTACACCTTCTCGTACAGAGACGTAGCCATTACGGTCTACACCTTCTCCTCGTACAGAACCGGCAAGCCACTTGGTCGAACCCACATACTGTTATGACCGTTAATGATTGTCTAAGGTTTTATATGCAAGAGATTAACGCATCATTACAAAACAGAAAGGTGAGAGGAACAGGAAAAAATTTACTAAATATAATACTTAAAAATTACACAAACATGAATTTGATCCCTATACAAAACAAGAGTAAATGCTTTAGCCCAATGAGAAGATGAATATTAGTAATTCTAGATAATAGTTAATCAATAGAAACATGGACTCGACTCAGTAATGAATGAATAATTACAATAAAGTTTAGTAGAGTTAATATAAAATGATACAGTAAGGTACGACTGTTACTCCCTGGTACACACCTTATTAAAGTTGAGAAATAAAGATATTTTACAAATTCTTACAAGAACCAACCCTTCTGGATAATGTTTACAGTGTTATGTGGAGTTAACAAATCAGTAGTGAGGAGCGATGTTTATCAATTGTGACGGTAGGAGCGATGTTTATCAATTGTATCACCGTCACCAGGAGAGGAAAATCACCAGCCAAGGAGAAGATAGAGACTGGCTTCGCTATCAAAGAAGATTTAGGGTTTTACGCCTATCGACTCATGGTGTTGGTCATTAAGTCAAGTCTTGCTACATCAACACATCTTCCCCCAGCCTACAAGGCTGCTATCCTTGCTCTTACAGCCGGGTACCTACTTACTGCTAGGTGAACAAGGACATAGGAAATTGGGAAAATTGTCCAACAATTCCACTGACCTAGGAATCGAACCCGGGATCTCTCGCTTGCGAGGCGAGTGTGCTAACCATTTGAGTGTGTCCACCTGAGACCGCCATGTTTAGGTATATTAGGGTGGTTAGGGTATCATTTGTTTCGAGGTAGAAAACCCATCACAACTCTGTTGAGAATTGAGCCAGTGTTTCCTCCAGGGTTGTGGTTGTGGTTGTAGTAGTGGTTGTGGTCCTACCATCATTTCACTTGTTTGGGTTTGTGGTATATATGTGTATTCGTGTTTTTTATGTAAGATCGATAGAGAGGTAGGAAGAGAAGGAACTTGTCTGTGATACCGTGGGGTTAGGGTAACAGAATAAAGATTGTTTGTGAGCCAATTAGAGGGAAGGCCAGCAGGTGAAGTCAGTGATCCCTTTTTAACATCTATAAAAGCCTCGGCCTAAAGAGAACCCCTTTCTTTCTTTTCACGCTACCATTTTTTTTATTAACATCTCAAATAGTTGGTGACGGATAGCTAAAAATACCAGCAGGCAGTCAGTGGGATTGTATAGAACGCCCTAGGAAAAAAAATTCTGAGCACTACACATATGCTTCTCTTCCTCTTCCTATTCTTTTTTCCTGGTGAAGGCTGGTTCTATCCAGAAATGTTGAATTTGGCATCCTCTACCACACCCTGGCCTGTTCTGTCTCTCTTAGTATTTCCCATTCCTTCTGGGTAGTTGGCGAGATCGCCCAATTGGGTGGCACAACAGGGGAGGCAACTGTTGATGGGTTCATTGGCTCGGGGGAACCATTGAGTGGCACAACAAGGGAGGCTATGGGTTCGTTGGCTTTGGGTACATGGCTGTGAGCCAGTTGTCCCCCCTTCTGTTACCTTCTACAAAACAGATCCCACTATCTCCCTGACTCCCTTTTGGGGTTCAGAGCATCTGCTCAGCTTCCGTCAACCAGATTAGGGACTGCTCAGCAAGACAGTCTGGGAAACTACAACAACAACAACATCTCCCATATATGCTGCATGATATAATCTACTGTATATGTCGTAACTGTTAAAAATGGTCAATCACTTTTTCTTTCTACATTGAGTTTTCTCTGGTCCTGGTTCTTTAATCAGAAAGGAGGACAGAACCTCGCCAGTTGACGAAAATCATACTGATGATCAGAAATATGGTCGAGACGAGTAAAGTGCTTTTGAGTTTTGCAAATAAGATTTGATTCATAAGCTTTAGATGGACAAGAGATCAGAGTAATTTGACGATAGTTGGTAGGGGGGTCACCCATCTTTGGAACTGGTTACATCAAAGTAAACTTTCAGCAGGAAGGAAAGGCATTGGATGACAGACAAAGACCAAATAAATTGTCTAGTCATGGAGTAACTTAATGTGGAAGAGGAGACTGATCCGGGGAGTGGGGGGGGGGCCTATGGTGTTGTCATCTGTTGTGAGCCTAATCAAGTATATCAGAGGGCGCGCATTATCTAAAAATGCGTCTGTTGACAAATGCCGACACCAGCGGTTACCCACACTCGGTACTGCCTTCGACAAATGCCAACACCCTCGGATTAAGAGTTAAGGTTCTTATGAGAGAGAGAGAGAGGAACGAAGAATGAAATAAAAGTGAAATAGCCCCCCTTAATAATATACTACTGCTATGTTACCCGTTGTGAAATCGGTGTTCCTTCCTCAAGGTTCGTATGAGATTTTTTTTTTTCTTTTTTTGTCAATTTATTTCACTCTTAAAGTGACAAACCAGATACAGTCATTATTCTCTATATATACAAAAAATCATTACCTTTAAGACATACTGTCATGTGCAGCAAAGCTATACACAAACACCACAATTACCACTTCACAAAGTGAAGTACAGTACATCATTATGCATTGTACGGCAATTTTTAAACACCCACAAAATGTGCAAGTCAGACTTGAACATCATCTAGGTTATTGTCAGCTAGCAGGTAGTGACATACATTGATTATGTCCTGGCCCATGGGCAACAAATCTCTCAGTAGGGGACACTGGAGCCAGTAGTGGTGGAGACTGTTGGTGTTACGCTGGTCACATAGCTTGCAGGTGCAGTAGTGAGGTGTGTACGTCCCCAGCCCTGGTGACCTACCACAGTGGTCAATATCCCAGCAGAGTGTATGATATTCTTATATCGAAGAGAGGTTGTGGCATCATCAAGCAGCGGCAGGTCGCAGGCAGTTTTAGCGAGGAGGTCCACTCTGTCGTTGTTAGTGCTCCCCACATGGGAAGAAATCCATAAAAATCTTATGTAGAGGGAGTATTCTTAAGCTGTGACCAACTGATGCAAGATCTGGTTGATAAGTGAGAGGTGTGTTGGTTGTGGAGACGAGAGAAGACTGAGAGTCACACATTATCACACCATTGAGTCACCGCTAGCAGAGTAGTCTAACAGCTAATTGGAGTCCTTGTAGCTCACAGTACATGGAGCTGGTCGAGTTGGGCAATCTGCAACCAACCCAGCCTCCCTCCAGTGGGTCCAAGTCCGCTGCCACTTGGTTGTACAGACCCGTCCACATAGAGGTGGTGCATGGCAGGGACGGAGGAAGATAGCATAGCAATATGCTCCACAGCTTCTGGAGGAGCGATGGGTCTTTCTTTGAGGTAGGTATGTAGTATACGTGTGGCTGGGGAATCCTCCAAGGAGGCGGTCCATGATCAACCTCGGCCACAGAGATGTCGAAATGATGAGGGTACGAATGCTATAATGAAGTGGAGGGCGGGGTGAAGCAGGGTCAAGTGTGGCTCTCAGGACTTGAGAATAGTGGAGAGCACGATGGGGAGAGTGGAGGCACTTTACACTGAAGCAGGAAACGATGGCGTGTATTCACTTATCAATTGAAGGAAAATTGAGTTCAGTCAATATGTTCATTATCCTGGTGGAGATGGGACATCCAAGAATGTGCCGCATAACTCTTTTCTGGAATTTTCTTAAGGTTCTAAGGAGGACCTAGAAAGCTGACAAAGGACTGGGGAAAGAAGATCTATGACTGACTGAATGAAAGAAATCTTGGATGATGGGATGGACACACTGCCGAGCAGGTATGGCTGGAATGATACGCACTGGGATTCCCAGGTACAGGTACTGTGTACAGGGCGGGATGACACTATGTCCAATACTGAACACAGTGAGTGTTCCGGGGCCCCGTGGAAAAAATACTCTACTATTGTCTGGGGAGAGGATGAGGCCACAAGTGGTGGACGACTCATAAATGGACTGTAGGAAGTGAAGTGATGGAGATCAGCAGCAGAGGTGGAATGCATACAGATGTCGTCAGCATAACAGGTGACAGTTGTGCCAGAAATTTTTGGAAGAAGAGTCAGTAAGCGTTGCATCAGGACATTGAAAAGTTCAGATGATGAGCAGGTGTTAGATGCCTCTGGAAAGTGAGGCCATCTTCAACAGCCTTCCTTTCTCCTTGGATAATGCGTTGGTCCAGCGTCCAGGCATGGGAGTCCTGCAGCGTCACTTAACATGTGGTCAAGTCACATAACAAGAAAACTGAAGATGTAAGAGATGCAGATGGGACGGTACTTCAGAGGAATGGTGATGCGGAGGCGAGTGTGAAAAAGGGAAGGTCCATTTGGCAGGATATACTGGAGTCAAAGAGCAACATGGTCTGAAAAGAGGGTTTGATTTGAAAAGTTTTTTTTCATGTACTACCACGAGGCCAGAGGTGATAATGTGGTCGAGAATATCTCCTCGTCTGTGTTCCCAGCAGGCCAGTAAGTAAATCAGTGATGACGGATGTACTCGAGGAGAGGCAATCCACTACGATTCAGGGAGGGGGAGACATCACCTATGTCAGGGTGCTGGGCATTGAAGTTCCCCATGTAAATGACGCTGTGAGTCGTTGTAAGGAGAGCAGGGAGATTAATCCTTCCTGGAGTAGAGCATACATTGCAAAGTTTCAACATCTCATCCCCCATGGTGATCTTAACGTGCTGATAGGTCATATCGTCAACAGTAGAACAGCGCAGGTGTTGATGGGGTATGAAAGAGTGAATATTGCTCACAAGGTCATTCTTGACATGATGGACATAGGAGATACAGACTGTTAGAGGAGGTGCATCTTTTCCAGGCCCATGGCAGCCTACAAAAGTGTTCTGTATTACATTTAGTTGGTGGCGCTGGTGTCGAAGCGGTGTAATTCTGAGGTGTGCATCGTGGTGGCTCTTTGAGAAGTTGGTCACTGATCCTTTCAAACTTAGTGGTGAGGGCTTCCAGTTATAGCATGCTGGGTGGTGTGACTATTGATATTAATCTCAATTGAGTCAAAACGTGCTGCAATGGGCGTGCATCGTGCTGTTAAGTTATCAACGTCCTCCTGAAGAGCAAGAACTTAAGGTAATTCAGTCTGGAGAGAGGCCAGAGGGAGTGAGGCGGTGCCTGGTCGCTGCCATGGTGGCAGTGGTGGCAAGGCATGAGACGGCATGTTAGCAGCAAGTGAAGTGGCCTCACGAGAGCATCTTGTACAGCTGTGCCAGGTTCATGAAAGCGGGATTATTTCTACTTCCATTTGTCTGGAACGGGTTGGGAAGAGTGTTCCAATGTATAGGCATTATTAATGATGGGAGGGTGTGCAGTGTGGGCAATTGCAGGATGAGTGAGTACCAGCACACCAGCCACACTTGTCAGATGGCACTAGTTAGAATACCGGGATATATGTCCAATACCCCAACACTTGAAGCACCAAGGCTTTTCATCTTTCATCCTTCTAAATTCATATGGTGGAAGACAAAGAAGAAAGCTGAAGCTGAATTCTGGTGGAGGTGCGTGTAGGAGGCTTCAGGTGACAACAAGCCAATTGATGGGTGTGTTGTGTTGGTGGACGCGACACAGTGTTTACACCAGTAAGATCTTTGGCCACAGTGGGCCCTTGTCAACAAGGTACTGGGTATCAATATATGTTGGGAACTTCCTTGCCCTCTCGATCGAGTCTTGAACATCAAGGAGATTGAAGGACAAAAATTCTCCAATTGTGATGCTTCCTACGATGTTGGCAGGTTTTCGATAAATATTGACAAAGCTGGATGTGACAGCAGACCTTTTTCACCTCGGCCAACTCTCAATCAATTGAGAATGCCTTCGAGGTATCAGAGAGCCAAAAAAGCTTCACTTTCACAGTTGCATTGTCACAGAAGGCACGCTTGTCATAGTCAGCCCTTGGAGCAAATGCAGGTCAGCCTGAGGAGATGATCTGTAGGTTTCAGGGCAAAGAGAAGAAGAATCAGTAACCATGGAATAAAAAATATCAGTATGCCTGGATGCTTAGGAAGCTGGAGAGGGTAATTCACTTGTATCATAAGCCTGGTCCATGGGTCGCTTGGAGGAGGTTGATGTTTTGGTGGCAGGTTGGGGCACATCAACTTGAGGCTGCAATGGAGTAAGGCCAGAATGTTGAGCCAGAATGCTGAGTATGGTGTGCCAGCCGGGGGCCAGTACTTATCTGTGATGTCTTCATTATCAGTGACAGCGAGTTCATCTTCAACGTCGACAAGGAAGGCAGGGCCAGACAAGAGAGGCTCTGACAGGAGGGGTTTGCCTATGAAAGTGACTTCTTTATGGCAAGATATTGGCTAATACCATAGGTCCTCAAAACGTTTTGTTGCTCAAAACTGATGACTAGTGCTTACTGTTGTTCTCAGACAAGGCTGGAAGACTGCAGCTTACTAAATCCACCAAAATTTCTCAAAAACAAAGAGAGCTCTTTCAAGGGTTTGTTTACACTCAGGGTCAGATATGTGAGAGAGAGTTGGAGAGAGAAAAAATAATAACCAAAGAATGTTATAATTGTGATATATTACCCCCTTAACCTTCTATGTGCAGGCATATTTGAGCTTGGCTGCTCTGTAGCGCGGCCATTATTATGCAAAACATAAATAAACCTTTGACGGCTAATAGCTTGTAAACTACTCATCCTACATGAAAAATTATATATGGTATTGAAATGCAAACCGTTAGTCGTCTCCTGATGTACAGTTGCGAGCTCATGACTCGAACCGAGCCGTTGCACCACCCTGTCGTGGTAAGGTGTACAATTTTTTCTGGCAACAGTGATATGGTCATGGATCTTCTCTGAGGGGTTCAATATGCTGTCGTTTCGAAACATCGTCACTCAGGTACACTGAACCCATAAGAGGAGATCCATAATGATATCACTGTTGCCAGATTAAAAATCCACCTTACCACTACAGGGTGGTGCAGCAGATGGCCTCGAGTCATCAGCTCGCAACTGTACGTACTTGCGAACGCTACATGGACATCTGAAGGACGGGTAGCCAGCCTTGAATGACGACAACTCAAAGCACACTTTTTACCTCCTCTGTCCACTCCAATGACGGTTCCATACTCTAATTTAGTCATTAAAAGTGTCAGAATCACATTTTCAACACCACAATGCTAAAGATAACGTCACTGTCGGTTTGTAAGCCTAAAGGTTGCGGCACACTAGGCAAATCTAGTTACTTAGCTACTGAGTTTTGCCACTTGTCCTACTAGCAAAAACTTGCTAGTCCATCACACGGTTGAATTTTTGTTGTCGACTCTTGGTAGCCTAGCGAGAGTAGCCAAAATAATAACAATACGTCCCGAGTACTCCCGACTCCCGCCATTTACTCATCTGCCTCTATTGTTGGTCACTTGTGGACCCTCGTGGATCAATATGTACCGCAATTGGAAGACTGTACAGACAATGAAGAATATTAGGAAGTGTTTAGTGTTTACTGTTTACATATAGGACTCAAGCAGCCATAGCCTACACCAGCAAGTCAAAGGAAAATCTAAATACTCATTTCAGAGTGTTCATATAATGCTTGGATAAATCTAATGAGTCATTTAACTACATGCGGTACTCAAATTTATTAATAAGCAATGATTTGCATGTTCAAAATTAGTTTTTATTTGTTTAAAACACACACGATTGGTGGCTCATTTGAGCACTATTCTGAGTATCAAGAAATTGCCATCCATTTCTGCTGACATGTTATCCAATGCTAAGATGTTATCAGCAGAAAGTTACTCAAAGTGGCTTTTAAAACACAACGCGAGTGGCAAAACTCAGTAGAAAGTTCCTCAAGCTGTCTGACCGAACAGCCCTGTGTTGTTGTTGTAGTTTCCCAGACTGTCTGGCTGAGCAGTCCCAAGTCTGGTTGACCGAAGCACCGCAGATGCTCGGACCCCCAAACGGGAGTCAGGGTGATAGTGAGATCTGTTTCTTCGAAGGCAACAGACAAGGGGACTGCTGGTTCACGAGCATGTACTGTACCTCTGGGCCAACATTCCCACCATCTATAGTCTTCCTTGTTGTGCCACCCAATCGGGCGATCTCGTCGCCTACCCAGAAGGATGAGAAATAGTATACAGAGAGACAGACAGAACAGGCCAGGGTGTGGCAGAGGATGCCAGATTCCTCATTTCTGGATAGACCCAGCCCTCACCAGTGTGTTGCTGGGTAGTTGAGGAGTGTGCTGGGTAGTTGGGAAGTGTACCATCAACACATCTTCCCCCAGCCTACAAGGCTGCTATCCTTGCTCTTACAGCCGGGTACCTATTTACTGCTAGGTGAACAGGGACATAGGGGGCTGGGAAAGTTGTCCAACAATTCCACTGACCCAGGAATTGAACCCGGGATCTCTCGTGTGCTGGGCGAGTGTGCTAACCGTTGTACCATCAGCACCCCGTCGAAAATAGTTGACACCTGCTTTTTAAGGGTTAATAATATACTACTGTTATGTTACCTGTTGCGAAAAAGGTGTTGTTTCTTCAAGGTCCGTATGAGAGAGAGACCCGTGATGGTAGATACAATGTGTTGGGTGACTGGTGAGCGAAGTATGTTGTCTAGGCGTTTAAGTTCCCTCACTCCAGCATTCATAAAGAGGTCCGTGAATATGAACAGGGCTGTTGGGTAGTTGGGGAATGGTGGTTAGTGTTACTGCTAGGAGAGAGAGAGAGAGAGATGGTGGTTTTGGTGGTAATTGAGAGAGTGTGTATGTGTGTTGTGTGTGTCGAAGTGAGAGAATGAGTAAGTGAACGTGCATGTTGTGTGTGTCGGAGAGAGTGAGAGAGAGAAAACTAATTTAGGTAAAAGATATTCCCGAGCTGATTAAATATTCATTAATCATAACCATATATCAATACTCTTGAGAGAAACTGTTCGTCGTATTCAAGAATATTGGTGGTGTTGACGATGGTGTAGTACCGGTACGATGGCTCTGTTGTTTGTCTACAGAGTCATCGTACCGGCACCACGGTTGTTCTTGCATACGGTAGGCAACTGTGAATCACGGTATTGTCACATAACACAATAAGAGTAATACATACAGAACATATAATTATAGCTTATAGCGATTTGTTTTTATATATCATACTAAGGATTAACACACACACACACACAACTTATCGAGAATAAATGCAAGAGGTATGATGAACTAACCATAGACACAACTAGTAAGTCTCTCTCTCTCTCTCTCTCTCTCTCTCTCTCTCTCATAGATACAACTCTCTTTCTCTTCTCTCTCTCTCTCTCTCTCATAGATACAACTCTCTTTCTCTTCTCTCTCTCTCTCTCATAGATACAACTCTCTCTCTCTCTCTCTCTCTCTCTCTCTCTCTCTCTCTCTCTCTCTCTCTCTCTCTCTCTCTCTCTCTCTCTCTCTCTCTCTCTCTCTCTCTCTCTCACATAGATACAACTCTTTCTCTCAGATGAGTGAGTCGGAATCTCTCTCTCTCTCTCTCTCTCTCTCTCTCTCTCTCTCTCTCTCTCTCTCTCTCTCATAGATACAACTCTCTTTCTCTCATGAGTGAGTCGGAATCTCTCTCTCTCTCTCTCTCTCTCTCTCTCTCTCTCTCTCTCTCTCTCTCTCTCTCTCTCTTACCTATAATAATGGCAAGAGGAATGATGAACCAAACATAGATACAACTGACGAGGATGAACTGACCAGCTGTAAGTATCAGACCAGTCAGTAACAGGCCCATGAAGTAGGGTACTCTTACATCCACTGTAGGGGAGGACGGTAGAAAAATAAAGATGAGTAAGATTTACAGTTGCCAAAAGAGAAATTGCTACAACTATTGATAGAACATTAAATCTATTTATGTCCATAGTTGTTTGTAGGGATTATAAGTATGTATTACAGAAGGATATGTACATTTGCTTCTGTTATTCATGCTTATAGTCCCAACAAATAGTTGTGGATATTACTATGGTTAAAGTTCCATCAAGATTGGTCGCAATTCCTCTTTTGGCAACTGTACAGCCCTTCGTGGTAATAAAAAAAAAACACATGTATGATTTTGCAGCACCTCATAATAATAATTGAGGGGGTTGAGTTGACATAAGGTGTTGTATAATAATATTTAGCTATGATACTGATTTATTTGCACCAATGGAAGGAAAGTGTCGGTGGTTATTTGATTGTGGCTGTACAATTGCCCAAGAAAAGACTGCAACCAAATTTGCTGGTGTGTGGCAATATCTGGCAGCTGCTCCAAAGTAAACACTCGTATTTTATCAATGGATCACTCAGAACCTATCACCGTTGTAAGGATGAATGGAATTAGCTGAAGCCAATAACATCCATCCATACAAAGGTAGTAGGTTCTGAGTGATCCATTGATAATATACGAGTGTTTAATTTGGAGCAGCTGCCAGATATTGCCACACACCAGCAAATTTGGTTGCAGTCTTTTCTTGGGCAACTGTACACTCCGATACCACAGTCCCTAGCCCACCTGAGTCGAAGCCCGAGATCTGAAGTAGGTGGTTTCTGGACGACAGCCCACCCAAAGCCTCCAGGATTCATTGGTTCGAAATGTGTGTGTAGCCTTGTGATGGTTTGGGTGGGCTGTCGTCCAGAAACTCCCTGCTTCAGATCTCGGGCTTCGACTCAGGTGGGCTAGGGACTGTGGTATCCGAGTGTACAGTCGGCGGCAAAAGTCCTGTCGCCTCACTTGCTTCACCGAGGCACGCGATGTTCATAGACTCGAGATTTTTAGGTGTAGAAAACGTGCGTGCCTCTCGAGTCCATGAACACTGCCTGTCTCGGTGAAGCAGGTGAGGCGACACGACTTCTGCCGCCGACTGTACTTGATTGATGTATAAATATATATGGTACACACAGCAAAAAAAACTATGGTTACACCTTCTGCGCGATACAGAATGAACCATGAACGAAGGATTTTGATATTACATTGGTAGTCACCCTACCGAGACAGCCGGATTGTTCAGTATATGAAATCCATCGGACTCCCTTTTGATCATAGTTATTTTGCTATGTGTACTCTGATGTCCATTGTGAGGGAAATAAATGAGATAAATAATGATAAATATGATGAATGAATACAAAATATATGAAAAATAATATATAAATACGTATAAAGATAGTTATGATAAATAGGGATAAATTAATTAAATAAGGATAAGATAAATAGAAATACAAAATATATTTAGAATAATATAAATACGTGCGTAAGGTGAATAAGATGAACAAAGTAAATATAGACAAATGAAAAGATAAGGTGAATAAAATAGATATGTTAAACAAATATTATAAATAAGATTAATACAATAGCTAGGGATAAATAAAATGAATAAATAGCTAAGATTATTTATAATAAACAGTTATTCCAACCATCCATTGTGGGGGAGGAAAGTAGAAAAAAATATATATAAATTAAAATAAATAAATAAAATAAAATAAGATAGATGAAATGAATAAGATGAATACGATAAATATGATGGATAATATAAATAAAATAAATAAAATATGTAAGATAAATAAAATTATTAAGATTAATCAATATGGAAAATAAATAAGTTAGATGAATAAAATAAATATGATGAGTCAAAGAAAATTATATATATAGAATATACAAAAGAAAATAAAAAAATTGAATTAAATGAATAAGATGAACAAAATAAATAAAATTAATAGGATATGTGAAATAATTTCGAATTTTTTTAAATAATTGATAAGAAATAGAAATAAATATAGTTAAAATTATAGTACAAGAAAATTAAACAGATATTCCCGAGTTGATTAATTACAAAGCATATTATTAACATTACAAATATATTAAGTAAAAATTATTATATTATATAATATATTAATTACTGAATATACCAACATCACAGTATAAATTAATTACAAAATGTTAAATATAAAACATATTACTATTTCCTTAAAATAATACAAAATATTATTTATAGATCATAATAGATCAGCATATTATTATTACACAAAATACAGAAATGATAGAGTATATTAAGTACAGACATTTAATTAGAGAACATATAAAAATTACAGAGCATACCAATTGCAGAATATTAATTACAGATCATAATATTTTACAGCACGTTAATTATACAAAACATATATAAATTAGAGAGTGTATTAACTACATAAAATTAAATTGCAGATCATAATTACTCTCTTACTCACAGTCATCGAGGTCTCTAGAAAACCTGTTGACAATTCGTCCAGGAGGATTGGTGTCAAAAAACCTCATTGGTGCTCTTATTATACTGTCAAACATGGCACTGTGTAGCCTGCCTGCCCCTCTCAACATCCTGAAATAATACCATAAAATTACACGCACACAAAAAAAAAAACTATAGTTACACCTTCTGAGCGATACAAAATGACACCACGAATGCAAGTTTTTGATAACAGCCTTCTCACATTGGCATCCATGTGTATGTATTTATGTTGCGGCCGCATCTGTTATCAAAAACCTTCATTCTTGGGATCATTTTGTATCAGGCAGAAGGTGTAACGATAGTTTTTTTTGTGTGTGTGTACATTCTGAAATAGTACCATAAAATTATATAATGTTTTCTTAGATTATGAAATGTTAGGTTATGTTAGGTTTGGATGGGTTATAATATGTTAGGCTAGGTTATATGTAAGGTAGGCTTAGGTTAGGTTATGAAATGTTAGGTAAGCTTATAGGTTAGGTTATGAAATGTTAGGTAAGCTTATAGGTTAGGTTATGAAATGTTAGGTAAGCTTATAGGTTAGGTTATGAAATGTTAGGTAAGCTTATAGGTTAGGTTATGAAATGTTAGGTAAGCTTATAGGTTAGGTTATGAAATGTTAGGTAAGCTTATAGGTTAGGTTATGAAATGTTAGGTAAGCTTATAGGTTAGGTTATGAAATGTTAGGTAAGCTTATAGGTTAGGTTATGAAATGTTAGGTAAGCTTATAGGTTAGGTTATGAAATGTTAGGTAAGCTTATAGGTTAGGTTATGAAATGTTAGGTAAGCTTATAGGTTAGGTTATGAAATGTTAGGTAAGCTTATAGGTTAGGTTATGAAATGTTAGGTAAGCTTATAGGTTAGGTTATGAAATGTTAGGTAAGCTTATAGGTTAGGTTATGAAATGTTAGGTAAGCTTATAGGTTAGGTTATGAAATGTTAGGTAAGCTTATAGGTTAGGTTATGAAATGTTAGGTAAGCTTATAGGTTAGGTTATGAAATGTTAGGTAAGCTTATAGGTTAGGTTATGAAATGTTAGGTAAGCTTATAGGTTAGGTTATGAAATGTTAGGTAAGCTTATAGGTTAGGTTATGAAATGTTAGGTAAGCTTATAGGTTAGGTTATGAAATGTTAGGTAAGCTTATAGGTTAGGTTATGAAATGTTAGGTAAGCTTATAGGTTAGGTTATGAAATGTTAGGTAAGCTTATAGGTTAGGTTATGAAATGTTAGGTAAGCTTATAGGTTAGGTTATGAAATGTTAGGTAAGCTTATAGGTTAGGTTATGAAATGTTAGGTAAGCTTATAGGTTAGGTTATGAAATGTTAGGTAAGCTTATAGGTTAGGTTATGAAATGTTAGGTAAGCTTATAGGTTAGGTTATGAAATGTTATGTAAGCTTATAGGTTAGGTTATGAAATGTTAGGTAAGCTTATAGGTTAGGTTATGAAATGTTAGGTAAGCTTATAGGTTAGGTTATGAAATGTTAGGTAAGCTTATAGGTTAGGTTATGAAATGTTAGGTAAGCTTATAGGTTAGGTTATGAAATGTTAGGTAAGCTTATAGGTTAGGTTATGAAATGTTAGGTAAGCTTATAGGTTAGGTTATGAAATGTTAGGTAAGCTTATAGGTTAGGTTATGAAATGTTAGGTAAGCTTATAGGTTAGGTTATGAAATGTTAGGTAAGCTTATAGGTTAGGTTATGAAATGTTAGGTAAGCTTATAGGTTAGGTTATGAAATGTTAGGTAAGCTTATAGGTTAGGTTATGAAATGTTAGGTAAGCTTATAGGTTAGGTTATGAAATGTTAGGTAAGCTTATAGGTTAGGTTATGAAATGTTAGGTAAGCTTATAGGTTAGGTTATGAAATGTTAGGTAAGCTTATAGGTTAGGTTATGAAATGTTAGGTAGGGTTAGGTTAGGTTAGGTTAGGTTATGAAATGGTATGTTATGTTATGTTAGGTTATGAAAGGTTATGATATGCAATGCTGGGTTATATTAGCTTATGAAAGGGTAGGTTATGCTATATTAAGTCCATCAGCTCCTGTCAACATCCTGAAATAGTATCACAATTGATAGCTTTAGTTGTGTTAGGTTATGTGAGGTTATGAAATGTTTGGTTTAGTTAGGTTAATAAAATTAGGTTGGGTTAGCAAGTATTATGTTATGTTTTGTTAAGTTAGGTTAGGTTATGAAATGTTAGGTTACGTTATGCAATGTATGGTTAGGTTTGGATATGAAATCTTATGTTATGAAATATCAACATCTTGAAATAGTACCACAAAGGTTAGGTTAGGTTAGGTTAAGTTATGAAATATTATGTCTGCGGACATGTCTACATTTAAATCTCGTGTGAATGGCTATTTACTGCAGTAGTTTTTATTCCTAATTCTTCTTGGCTTCTTTGTAGCCAGTTTCCTTAACTTCGTTGTTTTTTCTTTCCTCCAGTGCCTTTTGGTATTTTGTGTGGATCCAGTGTTTGTATCTGCACCCTGGGAGAGGAGGAGGCTTTGGTAACTTAATAATGATAATAATAATAATGTTATCTTATACTAGGTTTATTATACTTACCAGAAAGGCAAACTGAAGCTCTTGACAATCCCAGTGATGAACACACAGAGATAACACAGCCCATACACCATCTGATACATCCATAGGTCAGGGTTCTTTGAGATGTCCCCGTTTAACTCCTCCTCTGTCATACTGGCGTTGTGGTGGGTTTTGTTACGTTGTCTCTCTTCCATCTTTCCGTCACCCTGTTTGTATTGAGAGAGAGAGAGAGAGAGAGAGAGAATTATAATTGTACTAATTGTAAGACGAATTAAAATATTGATAATTATAATTATGCTGTTAATAACACAGTAGAAAGAAAATGGTGTATTATTATCATACTGTTAATTATACTGTAGAGAAAAATAACTAATATAATTATAGTGTAAGAGTAACATGAGTAAAAGTATATTAATCAGTTAAATAAGACAGACTAACAGGAGTAATGTTAGATAAATGGGTTATAAGTGGCCTACCTGATCTAGCCACACTTTCATCCAGACAGACGTGAATATCTTGGCCACTGTGAAGAGAACTATGGAGAGAAGGATGAGACTGGCTGTACCCCAACCTCCACACATCTGTAAATGCATGGACGAGAAGGCGACGACCCATGAAGTACAGAATGACAATAATAGCTTCACAGGCTCGTAAACTGAGGAACTTTTATTAATTTATCCCCTAGATATCATATTTCTGTGTGTGTGTGTGTGTGTGTGTGTGTGTGTGTGTACCCCAACTACCACATATCTGTAAAATGGATGGACAAGAAGAAAGATGACCTCACTCTTACTAATATTAATCTCAGAAATGTGTGGGTGTGTGTGGGTGTCACTAGACAGTGGGCCACATGCAAGAACATTCATGGTGTTGACGATGGTATGGTACTGTACGATGACTTCATAGACACTGGTGAGGGCTGGTTCTATCCAGAAATGAGGAATCTGGCATCCTCTACCACACCCTGGCCTGTTCTGTCTGTCTCTCTTACTATCTCTCATTCCTTCTGGGTAGCCGATGAGATCGCCCGATTGGGTGGCACAACAAGGAAGACTACAGACGGTGGGTTTGTTGGCCCGGGGGTACATACCCGTGAGCCAGCAGTCCCCTCATCTGTTGCCTTCGAAGAAACATCTCACTATCACCCTGATTCCCATTTAGGGGTCTGAGCATCTGCGCGGCTTCGGTCAACCAGACTCGGGACTGCTCGGCCAGACAGTCTTTTGAACTACAACAACTTCATAGACAGAATACAGAGCCATCGTACCAGTACCACGCCATTGTCAACACCATGGATGCACTTGTATAGGGCTCAGTATCTCATGACTACGATTCCACCAACAGTAGTTACACCTCTATGCACCACACAAATATAACTTCGCTACCCACCACACATATTCACTATCTACCACACACCCTCACTACCCACCACACATCTTCACTACCCAACACACATTTCTACTCACCATACATCTTCACTACCCAACACCCATCTCTACGCACCACACATCTTCACTACCCAACACACATATCTACTCACCACACATCACACATATCTACTCACCACACATCTTCACTATGTACCACACCGCCTCAATAGCCACCACACATCTTCACTACCCAACACGCACCTTCACCATATACAACACACACATCAAAACATGCACTAACCATCACACATCCTAACTACATACCACACATCCTCACTACCCACCACACATCTTCACTACCTCTTTTGACAACGACCCCTCGAGATTCACTAGACCATTGCATGATACACTCGCTATCAACTTTTGCAACATTCGCGGCATTTCCTCCAATTTCTCTTCTGTTGAACACCACCTCTTCTCCACTAAACCTCATCTCTTCCTCACCGAAACTCAGATCACAGCATCTACTGACAGCAACCCCTACTCTGTCTTCTTTAAGTTTCTCCATCCTCAGTTTCGTGCCAAAGGTGGCTGTTGCGTATACGTACGCAACGACCTCACTTGTTCTCGTGTTCCCGAACTTGACTCTTCTGAATTCTCAACCCTCTGGCTTCGACTCACCTGTTACTCTCAAACCAAATATATCTGTGCTGTATATCTCTCCCCTAACTCTATTGATTATCCAGGGCTGTATGCAAGAACATTCGTGGTGTTGACGATGGTGTAGTACTGTTACGACAGTTCCATAGACAAACAACAGAGCCATACCACGCCATTGTATACACCATGAATGAATGTTCTTGAATATGGCCCACATTCTATCCCATTCTCCTTTCTCAGAAATCATCTCCCTTCACTGATCCACCTGGTGATCAAGCCTTCATCTTTTCTATTCTCAACGACCTAGAGCAGTTAATTCAGTACCCTACCCGTATTCCAGACCGCCTTGGAGATCACAGCCCAATATCCTTGACTTATTCCTAACCTCTCATCCTTCTGCTTACACTGTTAAACTTTTCTCCCCATTGGGCTCCTCCGATCACAATCTTATTTTAGTATCCTGTCCTATTACTTCCGTAAGACCTTTGAACCCTCCCAGAGAGCGGCGTCTGTGGCACTACAGCGCTGCCAACTGGGATGATATGAGGCAGTACTTTCAAATTTTCCCATGGAATGACTTTTGCTTCCATGGACGAGGTTCCTCTGAGTGTTCTGCAAGCATCACAGAGGTCATCTTCTCGGGCATGGAGGCATGCATTCCATATTCTTTCCCTCTTACTAATTCACGAAACTTGGTTTAACCACGCTTGTTCTGCTGCTGTCAACAACAAGGAGCAAGCGGGGGGTGCTGATGGTGTAATGGCTACCTCACTCGCCCAGCACGCGAGAGATCCAGGGTTCGATTCCTGGGTCAGTGGAATTGTTGGACAATTTTCCCAGCCCCTTTGTCCCTGGGCCCGGATTCACTAAACGCTCCCGTAAGATCTCCTTTAAGATAACGGCGGTAATGCTACCTTACGATTCCGGCAGCACGATGCTTATAATGGTTTTAGAAAAGTTGTTCGAATCCTGCGCTAACCAGTGGAACCAGTGATATGTCATCTTTATTTCCCGGCGCTGGCTGATTTCATTACAACTGAGAGTTTCTCTCATAATAAATGTATTCTTATGGTTATTTAACCTGATTATGTGTGCTATGACTACTGTAACAACCACGCCTCATTTTCCATCAATCAATTAAGAGTATTGGTGTAGGTTAGTATTACGGAATATATAACTTTCTATCCATTAAGAAATAATAAATGTGATTATCTCAAACATTCATTTAACAGTTCGCAATGTTAACAATATCGTGTACTATCTCTTCCCCTGATAAGTATGAAGCTACGCCTGTAATTCATTATACAGGCTCATGTTATTTTTTTCTAATAGATATACTTCTGTTGTCATCCATGAGCTAAAGTGTTTGTGTAAATGTGTGCATATTATGGGCATGGCATAATAATTATATGATAAGAAGATCTACTTATGACAAACATAAAAACATGTTTATCCCAAGATCCTCTGAACAAAAGTCAACAAGGACTGACCTTATGCAAAGTTTAATTAACAAGGAAATCCCTGTCAATTCAAAGAAAAGTTAAATGGTATTGATAGAATGGAATTCATGGTTAATAAATCTCACCCAGTATCAAACTTAAATCTTTTTGGTAATGCAATATCTTTGAACACCTACCACTTTCCAACTTCGCCAGTTGATGGTGGTTGGTGCCTCTCCTCCCATCCCCTCCTGTTCTTCCCTCCCTCCATCAGCCCCTTCCTAACCCCCCACTAATACTCGCCTGGTAGGAACGACCACAAGGTGTGTGTGCTTGTGTGTCTACCCCATTAGCTCGTGACTGTGTACAGTTGGCAGCATAAGTTCGCTTCATTTCCACCTGCGTATGTATGAGCTATCGCGATGTTGTAACACAATTGAATGCGAAAATGACAGATATTCTTCTCATATGGTAAATTACATAATTATTATGTTGTTAGTCATATTACCATTATTTGGTACAGTTGAGCAAGTAGAAAGTGCAAGAAAAGTATGGCTGTATATGGCAACAAATGGCAGTTCTTTGTAGTAAGCTTTCGTATCTTTATGAATGAATACCTGGAGACCCATAGCCAATGTAAGGTGGAACTTGATTGTCTGAACTTTGAGTAGAGGTGGAGGTGTTGCCAGATACAGCTATATTTTTCTTGCACTTTCTACTTGCTCAACTGTACATGAGATGGATTCGAATTTATGCTGCCGGTTGTACAAACATTCGCTGACCATAAAATCTAGCCCATCTGAGTCGAAGCCCGAGATCTGGAGCGGGCAGTTTCTGGACGACAGCCCACTCAAAGCCTCCATAGATTCGAGATGTGTGTGTGTGTGTGGTCTCGTGATGCTTTGGGTGGGCTGTCGTCCAGAAATCCTCTACTCCAGATCTCGGGTGGGCAAGATTTTATGGTCAGCGAGTGTACAGTTGCCCACACATGAATCTGGTACGCCTCGTTACTTGCGAGATACCTACAACAGGAAGGAAAGTGAGCAAAAGTTATAGTTTGTTGACAAGCAGATAGTAATAATATTTTACTGTCTGCCTGTCAACAAACTACATCTTTTTTCACTTTACTTTCGTTGTAGCCACCTCACAAGTAACGAGCCATACCAGCTTCATGTGTGGGCAACTGTACATTCTCACTTCGTAAGTCAAACCTGTGACTGACTAACCTGGACTATAGTACGGTAGACCTTCCAGCTGACTCCTCCACTCCTCCTCTTCTCTTCAGTGGTCAATCTGCCTTCTGTACAAACAGGCCACCATTATTTTTGTTATATATATATATATATATATATATATATATATATATATATATATATATATATATATATATATATACAGAGAGAGAGAGGTTTTGAATCAAAATATAATATTAGCTTTACAAACATTGTATCTTTTAATAACACTGTAGATAATACAGTAACATGTAGATGAAAAAATGTGGCAGGATATAATGGTCTAAAACATCTAAATGACTTTCTTTGAGCCATGTATTAATTAAAAGAGAAATATCATTATCATTTGAGACCCCTGGGAGGGATATTCTGATGGGATGATATTACGTCCAATTGATCCCGATTCAGTTCCTCCTGTCCTCTTATTTCCTCGTGCTTGCTGATCCTCTTTCTATGGCCTTCTTTGTGCTGCAATGTATTCATGCCTTGAGAAAAGTTCCCTTGTTATATCAATAAACAGGGTATCTGTACTGGAGCCAGCATTCACCTAACAAACAATAAAAGGTTTTCTGTCACCAGCAGGTGATAGTTACTCAATGGAGGAAACTAATCTTTCTTGTATATTTTGAAATGAAAAAAGGAGGGACTGAATCGAGACTGAGAACCGCAAAAACCTTGGCATGCAATGCCTTCCTTCGGCTTCAGTAAGTTCATCGTTATGGTCCTACTCTGTCAATACATGGCCAACGAAATATTCAGTCACATTCTATACCGTAGGTGTTTTAGACACACCTTGACCCTTTTTTCATCTTTATTGATTTTTATTATTCCACGAAGCAGTATATTCATAACTGAATAACAAGTGCTGACATATATACACTGAACTCATCTTCTCTGTATATGCAGAGTGTGGACTATGTCAGTCATAAAAGACGCTTTAGCAGATCAAAGAAAGATATTGACATGACAAGTGAAAAAAAAGACGCAAGGGAAAAGGAAAAGGACAAATTGTAATGGTTCTTATACACGATACCTGGCCAAGTATAGTTTCGGAGCATTAAACCGAAGCTGTGTTCGGAAACTGCTCGTGTAGACAGAAATACTGAATAACCTACACTTCCTGGGCAGTTAGTTAAGCGCGTGAGGTGAATAGTTGCGTGATCACCTACGTGGGCCCCTGCCACTTCATACGAGCTCCTTCACAACAGCAGCCATGGACGATTTGCCTGTGTCTGCATCCTCAGCTAGGCCTTTTGAGTGGACAACTTATTGAACTTTATAGGGACCGGCCTTGTCTATACCAGGTAAAACACTCCTTTTTCTTCTCTTCAAAACTAATCCTGCACTTACAACACACAAAAGTGAAGCCATCCGTTGTCTTCTAGTGTATCTTGGTATGTCTGTCGTGCTCAGCTGGGAGTGTATCTCCCACTGACCTGGACTTTGGTGAACAGGTTCCATGTAAACACACACTCCATTCCACAGACGTGAGCACAGTGCTCTGATGCCATAACTGGACACTGATCCGAAGTGTACGCCGAAACCATACTTGGCCACGTATATATCGTGTATACGAGCCTTAATTAAGGCTTAAAATTAAGTGATTGACTTCTTCTCCATAAAGAAAAAAAAACAGTTTTACAGGAAAACTGACCCATACGGATACAATACATATATAATTTTAGTGTTCTAGTGGTTAAAATAAATTCTTTCTGGCTACCTAGAATGAAGCAGGATAATTAAGAGTATTCATACTCCTGTCACGTGAGGGATAATGCGAGCCTTGATATTTGACACTACATCCTTCCTGCTTGCTGTCACACTTCTCTATCACCTTTCTCAGGCCCTAAATTATCCCACTGTTGCAGCGCCTAATATCAATCAATCAATCAATCGATCAATTTGACACTACATTTATATACTGTAAGGTTAGGTTCGATACGGGGGAAATGGAAGTGTGTGCTATTGGTGTCAGCATCTGGTAGCATGTAATTTGCTTCATTTAATAAAGAGCTTTCTGGTTCATGACTCTCATGCAGTTATTGTGTAAGTATTTCACAGTGTGAAATACGAGTAAAGTTTACATTATGATTAAAGTTTACAATATGAGTAAAGTTTACATTAATGTTACCTCGGTTGTTTTTGTGTTACATCAAAATATTAAAAATTTAATCTAACCTTTAATGATGTTAATAGTTGACATGAATGTTAATATATAAAATTAATGTTTGATAACCGGGAATATTCTCGTAATTTTATTAAAGATTCCATTTATCCATCATCTCACAAGAACCATTTCACATCTCTTGTGTACAGGCACCACCCTACCCTTCTCAAACCCCTCTTACCTCCCTCAACTCCCCCCTTTCATACCTCTCCCTCCTACAGTAAATACTTCGAGCAGAGAGCTCACTCTTAGTGTTTCGGGGTGACTATCTCAACCAACATCGACAACGCTGAGTGAGCCTCGCGGTAGTGATTGATTGATTGATATTAGGCGCCGCAACAGTGAGGTTATATAGCGCCAGAAAAAGGTGATAGAGAGGTGAGACAGCAAGCAGGAAGGACCTCGCGGGAGTGTGGCCAGCTGTACTAACGGGTTTGTTAATAGGCATTGTTTGCAGGAATCAGAAACTTTCCTATTCACCAACAAGGGAATCTCCCGTGAAGTAAGAGAATACACTCTATGTATGTCTTGAAGTGAGAATTTATTTCATTTTGGTTCAGTTTCGGCCTGGAGTAAGTATCCACCCACTCCCAGTCAACCCCGACATGTGGCACCATCGCAATCAGGGATACGAGGGATAAAACAGGCAGGGCAAGACTTATCAACCTGAGTTGAATCAGCAAAACACTGTCTTCCCTCCACCTTCTCGCTTGCTCAAGTAACTGATTCGACTGAGGTTGACGAGTCTTGCCCTGCCTCACCTTTCGTATCCACGGTAGCGATGGTGCCACATTTCTGGGTTGGCTGGGAGTGGGTGGATCCTTACTCTAGGCCGAGACTGTACATTGGAGGATTTATGATTCTTCCATACTGTGTGTTTGTGTGTATTTAACAAGTACTTACCTCCACTCAATGCCAGCTCTCTTTCATCCTCACCCCTCCTCTTTCTCCTCCTCCTCCTCCTTCCCCCCCTTTCTTCCTCTTCATCTTTTCCCGTTTCTTCTTTATCAGTGTCCTCTTCGTCTCTGTTCACAATGCTGTAATATTCCCCCTTCCTTGTCATCAATTCTCTGTGCGTTCCCGTCTCCGTTATTCTCCCGCTCTCCATCACTATAATTTCGTCACACTGCTTCAACAACTGCAAAGGAAACGGAGGCCTTAAGGGACCCTATGTTGTAGTCAGGAAATTGGAGATAAATGAGTCCTTCAAATATTGCCACGAAACGCCACCTATTTGGAAGGAGCTTGTTTCGTGGCATGGTCAGGATGAATCAGAAGCCTCCAATTATCATACATATTATCATTATGAGCTTTTTGGGCGCGCACCCAGGAGAGCAAAGGGGTCGAGCCAGTATACAGTTCATAATATTCCGACACTGGACATAGGCTTCATCAAGCCCGTTACCGTGGCCCAGGTCAACTGCTACTCACACACACACACACACGTCACGACTTCCGAACTGGTACCCAGCCACAGAGGGAGGGAAGTGAGGGTAATTCCCAAATACTGCAGCTGTTATAGTACCAACGAGGGTGTTTTACGACTTTCGGTGGCCTTATAGTTAGTGCCTGAAACTCAAATCAGAAGAGTAAATATTCTATAGGTTACGAGTCCAGAACACTAACCACTCGGCCACCTTTTCTCTGTACTTACATGAACGGTGTGGGTAACAAGGATAATAGTCTTCTGAGCCAGTAAACCCTTGATGCAGTTGGTGAAGATGTGACGGGCAACCTTAGTGTCGAGAGCACTGAGGGGGTCGTCTAGGAGGAACACGTCACCATCACCGTACACTGCACGTGCCACATTCACACGCTGCTTCTGACCCCCGCTGTAAAGGACATAGAAAGAAGTGAGGAACAGCTAACATACAGAAGGAATAGAGAAACAGGGGACAGGGAGAAGTAATTAGAAGAAAAGGAGGGATAGGGAGAAAAAAAAAAATATATATATATATATATATAAAGAGAGATTAAAAGATACAGCATATTCGGTGTTGATCTGTTTTTTATTAGTGAGAAATATTGAAGGAACAAATAAAAAACTAATCAACACCGAATATGCTGTACCTTATAATCTCTCTTACAAAAGGCTGTGAGCCCGCTTGTCGTCCTCATCTGCGTATTACAAAGTGTGAGTGGTCCAAAATCTTGTCCAATTTCGTTCAAGATGCCTAGACACATTGCTTTAGAAGGAGCATAAGTCGTAGTAAGGTGGAAAGATGAATGAAGGTAGAGTGTTCCAGAGTTGACCAGTTGTGTATATGAAAGACTGAGAGTACCGGTTAACTCTTGCATTAGGGAGTTGGACAGAAAAGGGGTGAGGACGAGAGGCTTGACGAGTGTTGCATGCTCTCCTGAGGGGAGGAAGCATACATTGAGAGAGTTCAGAAGAGCAATGTCCAGTGTAGTAGCGATAGAAGAGAGAAAGTGATGCAACAATGCGGCGAAGAGAGAGAGGTTGTAGTGAATCAGTAAGAGGAGGAGAGTTGATGAGACGAAAGGCCTTTGATTCCACCTTGTCCAGGAGTGTTGTGAATGTTGAACCACCCCACACATGAGAGCCATACGGTACTCCATACAGGGACGGATGAAATCCCTGTACAGAGACAGCATCTGTGTGGGGGTGAACTATTCACGGAATCTGCGCAGCACGCCCAACTATTTTGAGGCAGTTTTACCTAGAAAAGTAATATGATCTCCAGGAGAGATTGTGAGAGAAAGAGACTCTAAGAATATTAAGGGAGGGAGAAATATCAAGCTGTATATCGTTGAAGGAGAGGGGATAGTCATCTGGAAAATTATTACGAGTTGAAAAATGAAGGAACTGTGTTTTAGAGGCACTGAAAACCACTGGAAACCATATTGACGATCTGAAAGAAGTTCGTGACGAGTAAGGTGTTTTTGAATTTTGGATTTAAGAATAGATTCGAAGACTTTAGATAGACATGAAGTCAAAACAATGGGGCGATAGTTGGAGGGTTGGAAGCTGTCACCTTTCTTCGGCACAGGTTGGATCAGAGCAAACTTCCAGCTAGAAGGAAAAGTGTTCGATGATAGACATAGACGGAACAGTTTGCCTAGGCAGGGTGTCAGCACGGAAGCACAGTTTTTTAAAACAACAGGAGGAATCCCATCAGGCCCGTACACCATCCGAGTGTCAAGGCCAGAGATGGAGGGACAGAGCTGGCATCGTCCAGAGTAGAGTTATAGGCATAAGTCGACACCACCAAGTGTGGGTGATGACACAAGTCGACAGTGCAGTTCTTAAATTTGCTCGCCCCCTGACATACTTGATTGGCTCACAACAGAGGGTGTGTGTGCTTAGAAGCTCCCCCGAGTCACACCAGCCTTGTTTTTCCAGTGTAGGAATAGCTATCAGTGTGTGAGGATGTATTTTCAGCACTCTGCTTTTGCGCTAATTTCCATATAAGTACATATAAACAACGACGACATATTTCACATTGTTGTGTTGAAAAATTTGATTCTGACACGTTTTATGATGAAGTCACAGCAAGAAAACGTACTTAACCCTAAATAGGTAACTTTTTTTTTACATCATATTTTGGTAACCATGGGTCCGTCAGACCCCAAAAGAAAAAAAAAATGAAAAAAATACTAACAATATTAATTGAAATATGTGAATATAGATGAAGCTATATCATTAACTTTAATTTTCATCAACAAAGCAATGTCCATTCACCATTCCTATTTTTAACTCATTTTTTAATGAAAACCTGCATTTTATATATATTTTTTATAGAAAATATCAAAAAAAAAAAAATCGGCTTCTCCTGGGACTTCTTGGCTGGAGGTCATCCAGGATGATTTATCCATCTGTATACAAGCTATTAAAGAAATCGAATTGAGTTTTCACCAGGATCTAACATGAATGACACGATTTGTAAAAAAAATTTTTTTTTTTTTTTTTTTTTTTTTTTCGTTCATAAATACTTGCGGCACATGGAAAAACTAAAGTGTCGGGCACCAGAGACCCCAGGTTACGTATCTAGGGTTTAAAATTGTCAAGAGTGTGTAAAAGTGTGCTTTGAGTTGTGGTCATTCTGTGCTGGCTGCCCATCTTACAGATGTCCATTTAGTGTTCACAAGTACAGCCATGACTGATAGTGCTGGACCAGAGTCCAAGGAGTGTTGGAGAGCAACTGGACAGAGTTCGAAAAAGTGAGTCTCCTAAACCTCTCTTAACGTTGAGAATGGTTTGGAAAATTCACTTGTTCGAACTCTGTTCAGTTGCTCTCCAACACTACTTGGACCCTGGTCCACCACTATCAGCCATGGCTGTACATCAGGAGACAGCTACAGGTATGTACTTCAATATCATCTATCATTTATTCATGTAGCTTAAGTGGTTTATACCCTATTAGCTGTCAATATTATTGCTTAGGTTTTGAGCTCGAAACAGAAAATGTGCCAGGGCTACAGAGGTGGCGCAAGCCAGAAGGGCCGCGCTTTGAGAGTTAATACACTAAACTTTCCTAGAACAATCACTTAATGCACGTTTATTGATAGAAGAACTTAATTCAGAAAAAGAACATGTAAATATAAAGAGGACTACTTGATTCCAACACAATGAATCATGGCAGCCTACTCCACTACTGCTCGCTGACACATCCGCTGTATTTACTCATAAACGAGTTCTTAATATAATTATATATAATACTATATGTATATATTACTATATTTACTGCTGTATCCTTCGTGCTTCATGTCCCTCCTTTCCTTCTGTGTGTTTGCTGTTCCTATTTTTATTCTATTTGTTGACTAATGAAGGAAACTGCATGTACACAAAACCCACCTTAAGTTAACTCCACGATCTCCAACCTCCGTCATATCCCCGTTATGCATGAGGTCAAAGTCATCCTGTAGGGAACATGCCCATATGACATCATTGTATCGTAGTGGGTCCAACCTTCCTCCAACCAATATGTTCTCCCTCAGTGTGCTGTTGTATATCCAAGCCCGTTGTGGAACCAGGGATAGGTCGCCATTTATCAGTACACGACCCTCTAGTTTTTTCATCTTTGGGAAAAGTGTTTATTTATTTGGTTATTTTATTTCTGGTGAAGGAAGAATATAGTGGTATTATTATTGTTATTATCATCCATTTTTCCTCCAATCAATATGTTTTTCCTCAGTGTGTCGTTGTAGATACAAGCTCGTTGTGTTACCAGGGATAGATCGCTATTTAGTAGTACGTGACGTTAACATTTTCTAATCTTTGGGAAAAGTATTAAATTACTACTACCAGTTCTACTAGTTAGGGCCTAAACAGTCTTTTAAGATTTTAAGGAGATTTTTCCACCAACACCAAAAATTTGCTATTAATAAATTAGATCCTTATGGTTCACAATGTCAAAAGCCGAACTAAAATCTATGGCAACAACTAGAGACTGATGCCCAAGGTCCAAAGAAGATTGCAAGTCATGAGTGAGAGACAAAAGGGCATCACAAGTTCTAAATCCCTTACGAAATCCAAAAATTCTCACAATACTTGGTTAAGCTTTTAGCCAAAAGCCTCTCAAAAATCTTAGTATGGGTGTAATAGAGATGGGACTGTACTCAGAGGGCGAAGTTGGAACTAAAGCTCCCTTGGGGATGGGAGTAATATTGGCTTTGCGCCAACAAGATGGAAAACTACCGGACTTCAAGAGTAAATACTACTGCCAATTTTGGGGCTAGCGTCTTTGCAGTCTTTTTTTTTTAAATAGAGGGAAAAAACCATCAGGGTCAATCCAACCTTATATAAGCATCAAGATCAAGAAGATACTATACTTCTTCACTTCAGAGGACCTACATTCAATTGAAGTGAACTTTAGCAATGGAAAGCAAGACACGGGTAGGGATACATTTTGGTCGGACTGTTTGTTAATACTGTAAATATAGTGGAGAACAAATTTGCGTTACTTAGTGGGTCAAATGACAGAACCATCAGGCATCAGATTCCCATAGAGGAGGCAAATAAGAATCTATATCCATCATTTGTGTGGTTGAATATCGCCTGCAAGAACCTCCTGTAAATGAGAGTTATAAGCAGCCTTGGCAGTATCATAAATCCTTTGATCATCATCAGCATTGAGAGTAACATATTTATCCCAATCAGCTGACTAAATTTTTTGCCTCCAAAGATGATAAACAGCCTGTTTATCATTAAAGGCCTACTTACAATCATCATTAAACCAGGCTGTATCTCTCATGAGTGACTTAATTAATTTGGATGGAACTCTTCTATGCAGAATACCTAATATACAAGAATTTAGGGCTGAGACTGGGTATTGGATACGAAAATGTTGTTCCACTAAATACTATTAATTTCAGAACATACATTGTCCCAATTGACTCGAGATTTACGAAAGACCTGACGGGAAATAGTAATACCAGGAATATGAATTTTAATTTAATTATACAGCTGATGGCATTATGGTCAGAGGTACAACCACATTCAAATATCCACCGACACTTACCTTCCATATATCTTGGTAATAAAGAACAACACGTGTATGATTTTGCAGCAACTCATAGTAATAATTGAGGGGGTTGAGTTGACGTAAGGTGTTGTTGTATGATTACATTTTGATGTGATACTGATTTATTTGCACGATGGAAGGGAAGTGTCGGTGGATATTTATTGTGGGAGCAAGAACAGAAGCCTGAACAACTCCTGGAGTGTCAGTTAAAACGAAGCCCAGGCAGTTCCCAGAAATGTGTGTAGGTCCATTACTCAACTGTTCACAGCCAGAGAGATTAAACAAATCCAGAGCAGCTAAACCATTTCTATTAGTTGGTGATAAAGAGCCCAACCATTCTTGATGATGAGTATCCAGGTCTCCAACAAATATAAAAGATCACGTTGACTAATTGTATTGTTAAGGGGGTAAATTAACTTTTCTTACATTTGGAGTACCTTGATTCCTCCAAAGTATGCCAGGAAACAGGACCGGATGGACAAAAATAATGGTGTTCTGTTGCTTGGAATAGCTTTGTTGAATCAGCTGCTCCAAATTTACCAACACTGTACTTCCCCCTTGAGAGACACTTATACTATTAAACCCTATCCCATCCTAGCTTGCAATTGGAGCCTAGGTGTATTTTGATTGCTCGTCGCTGATTGGTCAGTTTCTCCAGGCAACCTCCGCTCCCGCTTACCTTTGACGTGACAAAACATTGCATTTCTCCACGGTACAATTTGTTATTTTTCTCTTGGTGCCTCACTTATTTCGCGTAATAATATCTACTTGGCACTTTGGTAACCTGACAGAATAATGATAGTAGATTACTTTTATCGTGAAAAGAATATCCATACCATTAAAAATAAATGGTGCCAGTAGCAGAAACAGTATCAGACCAGACAAACATAGGAAGGAATTTAAACATAGTCAAAATGTACTCTTGTACAGGAAAATTACTTCATACAGAAGGAAATTGGTAAATATCTTCCTTTTCTGTGGCTTTTATCTATTATCCTTATTATTGACTTTATTATTATCATCATTATTACTATTATTATCATACACACACACATATATAGGCTACACACACACACATAAACACAAATATATATACACACTCACATAAACACAAATATATATATACACACACACACACAAACACAATTACATATATACACACACACACATAAGCACAATTATATATATACACACACACACACACACACACACTCACACACACACACACATAAAATATATTCACACACACACACATAAACACAAATACACACACACACACACACACACACACACACACACACACACATAAAATATATATATACACACACACACACACACACACAAGACTACTTACATCACCAGCAATGGCAGAAAGTAGCGAACTTTTGCCTGAGCCAATATTACCACACACACCGACCAGTTTCCCAGACGTCACACGCAAGTCAATGTTGAAAAGTGTGTCGATGAAGTGGATGGGTTGGTTTGGGCTTCCTTCTACCACTGGGGATTCGAGGTTGATACTGCTAAGGTGGCTGTAGTTATGGTGAATGTTCTTTTTGTTGGCTTTGTCTGGAAAGAGAGAGAGAGAGAGAAAAAAAATGTATGATGGAAATAAAGAATGGAGGAAATAAAAGAATGGAAGACGTATACAATGAAAGAAATAATAGAAGTTGTGTAATGGAAGGGGGAGGTCTCTCTGTTGGCTTTGCCTTGTAAAAATGGAAAAGAGAACATAATTCAGACATCAGACATACCAGTGAATCAATTACAACACTTATTATTATTATTTGCGCAGTGGCAATATCGTAACCAATGGGGTTCAGAGGTGCGGCCATTGCGTACTGGCTACTGTTTGACATTGGGAAGTTTTTAAAAGCACCTCGGTGACCTACCCTTCCTCAGGAAGAGTAGGTAAGTCTCACCCCGCCTCCACGTGGTAACCTCGGGGGACACCTCCCTATTTTAGTTGATTTTATTTTAAAAGACTGGAGGTGAAGCCAAAGGGGGAGGCGGTGTGGGGGCACATTAGGTTCCCCCACATATAGGTTTTAAATTTCTGTAATGTATATATTTTATATGTATATATTTTAATGACGTATATTTTTTTTTAAGTGTTTTTATGTAATTCTCTTTTTCTTATTATTGTGGTGTTTTTTAAGATCTTGACAATGTTGATGGCCCGTGTCCCTCCGGGAATGAGCGCTGCGTTTACCTTGCCAGCCACCAGCGGCCCCCCAATGGGGGGACGGACGGCTGCGGCTAGTGGCGGGGAGAGGTCTCCAGTCTGCCCTGTGGGGGGCAGGAAAGAGGATGAATACTTGAGGGTGGTTGGGATCAATGTGAATGGAATGGTGAATGAGGTGAAAAGGAGAGCGATAGTGGAGTGTTGCAGAAGAAGTAGAATAGATGTGTGTGGGATAACAAAGACGCATGTGAAAGGATGGGGGGTGGAAGAGAGTGGGGATGGAGGGTAGAGTGTGTTGTGGGAAGGAATAGAAGGAGGCGTGGTATGGACTGGTATGGATGAAAAAAGTAAAGGGAGAGGAAAGGAAGGGTGTGCATTGTTGGTGTCTGGGAGAGTGTGGAAAAAAGTAGATGGGCATGGAAGGAAGGGAACAAGAATAGTATGGTTGACTGGCAAGATTGGTATTGTGAAATATGCATGGGTCTGCGCGTATGCTCCGGTGAACGAGCAGACCAAAGTGGGAAAGGCAAAAATGAAAGAGTTCTGGGATGAAATGAATGAATGTCTAAGAAAGTTTGAGAGTGGGAGGAGGATAGTGTTGATAGGAGACATGAATGGGAAGGTAGGGAATGAGAGAAGAGGAAATGTAGTTGGCAAGTGGGGTGTGAATGGGATAAATGAGAATGGTGAGTGCCTGGTGGATGTGTGTGCCGAGGCAGGGTTGTTCCTCACCAACACCTGCTTCGAGCACAGACTGATCCACAGGTACACGTGGAAGAGGAGGGATGAGAGGGGAGAGCAAATGAGTTTGATAGATTACATAGCTGTGGATGAAAGGTTAAGGAAAGATGTGATGGATGCTAGAGTGGTGAGAGGAATGTTTCAGTGCTCTGACCACTATGCGGTGTTGGCAAGGATTAGAGTCAGGACAAAATGGGAGTATGGTAGGAAGGATAGAGGGGGGAACAAGAGGGAGGTGGCAAGTGGAAGATTGAATGACAGTGAGTACAGAGAGGTATATAAGAGGAGGGTGGGTGAGGTGCTGGAGGATGCTAGGCTGAGTATGGGGTAGGGAGTGGGAGTGAATGAGGTATATGAAGTGTTTAAGGCAATAGTAATGAGAACAGCAGCAGTGGTAGTCGGATATAAGACACAGAAGAGGGGCAAGAAAGGGAGTGCTTGGTGGTCAGATGAAGTGAAAGATGCTGTAGAGAAGAAAAGGAAGGCGTATAGGAGAACATTACAGAGGAATGTGTCAGAGGAAGTGAAAGAGAGGTGGAAGAGAGAATACAATGTATGTAAGAGACAAGTGAAGAGGATGGTGAGTGAGAGTAAAAGGAGAGTGGATGAGGAGTTTGGCACGAAACTGAGTGAAAAATTTAAAGAAAACAAGAAATTATTCTGGAAGGAGGTTAAAAGAGAAAGAGGAGAAGGAATGTCTGGTAGCGTGAGAATGAAGAGAGAAGATGGAGTTACTGTGAGTGGAAGGGAGGAAGTGAAAGAAGTGTGGAAGAGGCATTTTGATGGTCTGATGAATGGGGGGACGGGAGGGGAGGCGGTGGTGACATGCATGGGGATGGAGGCAGGTGGTAGACGACAGAGTGTACAGGGAGAATTAGGAAGAGAAGAGGTTAGGAAAGCAATAGGAAAGTTGAAGATGGGAAAGGCACCGGGGGTGGATGGGATAACTACTGAAATGTTAAAGTGTGGGGGGGGAGGTAGTGGTGGAGTGGATGTTGCTTATATGCACATTGGCTTTGGAGGCAGGGAGAGGTGCCAGAGGATTGGAGGAGAGCCATAATTGTACCTTTGTATAAGGGGAAGGGGAGTAAGGAGGAGTGTGGTAGCTATAGGGGAATAAGCCTCCTTAGTGTACCAGGGAAGGTGTATGGGAAGGTTCTTACTGAGAGACTGGTTGAATTAACAGGGAATAAAGTTAGTGAGGAGCAGGGAGGGTTCAGAAAGGGTAGAGGATGTGTGGACAAGATATTTGCATTAAAATCAATAGTGGAGAAATATATTGGGAAGGGTAGGAAGTTGTATGCTGCCTTCATGGACTTTGAGAAGTCATACGATAGGGTTGATAGGAAAGCTATGTCAAAGGTGTTGAGAATTTATGGTGTTGGGGGGTCTTTGCTGAAAGGCATTGAGGCCTTCTATGCAGGTGCAAAAGCATGTGTACGGGTAGAGGGTGATCTAAGTGAGAGTTTTAATATTAGTGTAGGGCTGAGACAGGGGTGTGTTATGTCACCATGGTTGTTCAATATATATATGGATGGTTGTATGAGAGAGATGAAAGCCAAAGTGAATGGTCTGGGGGTGAAGTTGAGGCTGAATGAAGCAAATTGGTCCTTGGCGGCAAGTTTATTTGCGGATGACACTGTGTTGATGGCTGAGAGTGAAAGGGAGTTACAGAGAGTGGTGGACGAATTTCAGTCTGTGTGTAAACGAAGGAAACTGAAGGTGAATGTGGGTAAAAGTAAAGTGATGGTATTTGAGAGAGCAGAAACTGAAGTGATTGACTTTGCTACACCTTACAGAGTGGCTGTACCAACTGGGACGAAGTGTGATATAACTCTGAGGGTTGAGAGGATGGAGGAAGTGAAGGAGTTTAAGTACCTGGGTACAGTTATGTGTAAACATGGAAGTATGGAAGGAGAAATTAGGGAGAGAGCAGTGAAGGGTAGACAGGTCATAGGATCACTGGGGAGAATTATGAAGGGTAGAAGTGTGAGTATGGAAGTGAAAAGGGGACTACGAAATAGTATAATCCTGCCAACACTGACATATGCGTCGGAGACATGGACATGGAGTAGGGCTCATCAGTCTAGAATAGGTGCTGTGGAAATGAGTTACTTGAGAGGAGCATGTGGACTTACTAGATGGGATGGAGAAAGTAATGAGAGTGTATATGAGAGATGTGGTATGAGTGAGAAGGCAATTGGTATTGAATGTGGAGTGGTTGAGAGAGTGAAGCGTGATACATTGAGATGGTTTGGACATGTAGAGAGAATGCAAGGTGAGGAGTTTGTAAAGAAGGTGTATGGAAGTGAAGTTGTGGGACCTGGTGTGAGAGGTAGACCTCCCATTAGATGTCAAAACAGAGTGGAAGAGTATGTACAGGAGAGAAACATGAGGGGTAGAGGAGGGCTTGACCAAGTAAGGAGGGAGTGTTGGAACAGGGAGAACTGGAGGCACTTCTGCCGTGGCCACCCCCTTGGGGGGAGTTCCCGGAGGGAACGAGGCGTCAGAGCTATAGATAGATAGATAGATTATTATTATGTCTCATACACACTTGATGGAGTTCGTTTAAGGGACCCTGTGATGTAGTCAGAAAATTGGAGATAAATGAATCCTTCAAGTATTGCCACGAAACACCATTTATATAGAAGGAGCTTGTTTCGTGGCATGGTCAGGAAGAATCAGAAGTCTCCAATTTTCATACACGATCACAGGGTCCTTAAGGGGGAAGTTTTGGGTTGGTAAATCTGGAGCAACCGAATCATCCAAACTATTCCAGGCAACAGATCACTATTATATTTGCTCTTCTGGTCCTGTTTCCTATCATATACTTTGGAGGAATCATGGCACTCCAATGTACCAAAAAAAGAATTACCCCCTTAATACTCCATCAGGCACATTGAAACATTCTTGGATACATAATAGGACTTCCGACTGTACTCTATGTAATTAATCAGCCAAGGATATCTGGAGAAGGATAATTAATCACATCCATATTACACAGCATAAGTTCGTTTCATTTCCACCTGTGTATGTATTAGCTACAGTGATGTTGTAATACAATTTTAATGTAGAGAAGACAGATATAGTTCTCATATGGTAAATTACATATGTTGTTGGAATAAAAATTGGTTCAGAATGCAACTATCTGGTCATATTAGCATACCTGTACCACATCATCAACTCCATGCACTGATATTTTTGTTTAAGACCCTACCCAACTCTTACTTATTTCACTCACTCACTCACAACCTAACCTAACCTAACATGACCTAACCTAACCCAACTCTTACTTATTCACTCACTCACTCACTCACTCACAACCTAACCTAACCTAACATGACCTAACCTAACCCGACTCTTACTTATTCACTCACTCACTCACAACCTAACATAACATAACATAACATAACATAACATAACCCAACTCTTACTTATTCACTCACTCACTCACAACCTAACGTAACATAACATAACATAACATAACCCAACTCTTACTTATTTCACTCACTTACTCACAACCTAACCTAACATAACATAACATAACATAACTCTTACTTATTTCACTCACTCACTCACAACCTAACATAACATAACATAACCCAACTCTTACTTATTCACTCACTCACTCACAACCTAACCTAACATAACCTAATCTAACCTAACCCAACTCTTACTTATTCACTCACTCACTCACTCACTCACTTTCCTTTCCCTTCCACCACCAGGCCCCCGTAGGAGAATATTGCCTGCAGTGATGTGAGCAATACTTTAAGGGTTTTGGCGCCCCTTCGGCCCCAGCCACTCCCTTTCAGTTCTTCAACTGTCCCTCTTTTCATTTTATTTCCTTCCTGCTTGCTGTCACACCTCTCTATCACCTTTCTCTGGCACTATATGACCTCGCTGTTTCTTCTCTGCACTGGTCTTCTCTTGCACAGTTTTTACTTATTCACTCACTCACTCACTCACTCTTTCCATCTACCACCAATTGTTTCTTCTCTGCATTGGTCTTCTCTTCTGTAAAGTCCGTGTTGACATTCTCCCACGCGAAGCTGGCGTTCTTTATCTCGAGTGCTAAGGTGCTGTTGTTCAAGTAGCCGTCCATTCTTGCTTGGTGTTCTGGCATCTCTAGCAGTTTCTGGAAGGAATTAGATTGGATAACGGAAGGATTTGAAGGTGAAGGAAGACCGCCCTATATAAGCCTTAACGTAACAAAAATTTCGATCGCATTAAAATATTCGCCAAAAAATAATAGTTTTCCATACACCCAGCCACTTCTCAATGCTCTATAGCCTAGGGCATGCTGAAGAAAATGAAAGTATTACTAATTTAGAGCACCAACTAAAGAATTTCCAACAGATTTTTGTTTCCAAGTGATTTTTTTCCATTGCTTTTCCATTATAATAGCTAGCAACACGAAGGGTATTGACGTTATGTCAATGAATCATATTCACACGTGATGTACGTATATATGAGCACATTATGTAAGAGGGATTTCGATCAAAAATGATTATTTTATATTTGGTGATTTTTTTTTCCCAAAATTTCAGGCGACAATTCATTTCAACAATTTCAGGCGAGGAATTTTCCCATTTATAGCAGTGATAAAGGACTTTTCATTCTATAGCAGTGTTGCTATATATCAGAGGATAGTCCACATAAAATATTATGCTATTCTGAAACATAGATTTTTTTGTTTTTTTTTGTTTTTCAAAAAAAAAAATCAAAATATTTGGGAAAAATATTATTTGTTGCTCAATTGTAATGAAAATTGGTCATTATATGTAAAAACCAACGAGGACTACGATGGCAAAGAGCTTTTGCTTCTAAAATTAACAGGAGCGCAGATGGGCGTGCGAGAGAGTGCTCCTCTTAAAGACCCTGTAGGACGAGGATGAAAGTGATAGAAAAGTGGAATAGTAAACACACAGAAGGAAAGGAGGGACAGCTGAAGAATTGAAAAGGATTACTTAATTAAGGGACCCTGTGTTGTAGTAAAAAAATTGGAGGTAAATGAGTCCTTCAATTATTGCCATGAAACACCACCTATATAGAAAGAGCTTGTTTCGTGGCATGGTCAGGAGGGATCAGAGGCCTTCAGTTTTCATAAATGAATACAGGGTCGTTAATTAAGGATGAAATATACTTTTGGTACATTGGAGTGCCTTGATTCCTCCAAAATATGTCAGGAAACAACAGAACCAATAAATAAATATTATGGCATCCTGTTGCTTGGAACCGCTTGGAGGAATCAGTTGCTCCAGATAATACTGTCAATAACTCTGTACTGTATACCCCTTTAATACTCTATCATCATTAATTAAAGTTATTCTAAGTATTCACACCTGGATACTTATCATATAATTGTAATTAAGGGGGTGCGGGAATAGGGGGACAGGCTTGGGGGTGGTTTGGGGGGTGCGGAAATAGGGGGACAAGCTTGGGGTGGGTAGAAAGCCTGTCCCCTATTCCTGCACCCCCTAACCCCCCCCCCCAAGCCTATCCCCCTACTCCCGCACCCCCCAAGCCTGTCCCCCTACTCCCGCACCCCCCTAAACCCCCCCCCCCCATGCTTGTCCCCCTATTCCCGCACCCCCTCAATGGTAGAACCGGTTTTGGGTAATTTGAAGGGCTGTTGATTGCTCTTTAAACTATTCCAGAAAACACAAAATAATCACCAGGGACCCCGTGATGAAGTGAAAAATGGAAATTGGAGGTTAGAGAGTCCTTCAAACATTGCCACGAAACACCACCAACATTGAAGGAGCTTAAGGGGTAATTCTTTTTTGGTACATTGGAGTGACATGATTCCTCCAAAGTATGCTAGGAAACAGGACCAGAAAAGCAAATATAATGGTGTTCTGTTGCCTGGAATAGGGAAGGAGGAAAGGAGGGAAAGAGGGAAGGAAAGAAAGAAGGGAAGGGGAAGGAAAGGAGGGAAAGAAGGAGAGGAAGAAGGAAGGAAGGAGGGAGAAAGGAGGGAAGGAGAAAAGGAGGGAAGGAGGGAAAGAAGGGAAGGGGAAGGAAAGGAGGGGAAAGGAGAGAAGGAGGGAAAGGAAGGAAGGAGGGAGAAAGGAGGGAAGGAGGGAAAGAAAGGAGGGAAGGAGGAAAAAGGAGGTAAGAAAGGAGGGAAAGAGGAAAGGAGGAAAGGAAGGAAGGAGGGAGAAAGGAGGGAAGGAGAAAAGGAGGGAAGGAGAAAAGGAGGGAAGGAGGGAAAGAAGGGAAAGAAAGGAGGGAAAGAGGAAAGGAGGAAAGGAAGGAAGGAGGGAGAAAGGAGGGAAAGAAAGGAAGGAGGGAAAGAAGGAGAGAAGGAAGGAAGGAAGGAGGGAGAAAGGAGGGAAGGAGAAAAGGAGGGAAAGAAAGGAGGGAAGGAAGGAAGGAGGGAGAAAGGAGGGAAAGAAAGGAGGGAAGGAGGAAAAAGGAGGTAAGGAGGGATGAATGTTACTGAGATAGAATAATTTTCTTGACATAGTTGTTAGATACAATATTGACCAAAAAGAAGTTCTCCCTTAAGGGGGTGCGGGAATAGGGGGATAGGCTAGGGGGGTGCGGGAGTAGGGGACAGGCTTGGGGGGTGCAGGGGTAGGGGGACAGGATTGGGGGGGGGGTTAGGGAATAGGGTACAGGCTATCTACCCCCCCCCCAAGCCTGTCCCCCTATTCCCACACACCCCAACCCCGCCCCCCAAGCCTGTCCCCTACTTCCGCACCCCCTTAAGAGAACATACCAACCTGAATCTGGTTAATTAAGAGAACATACCAACCTCAATCCGGTTAATTAAGAGAACATACCAACCTGAATCCGATTAATTAAGAGAACATACCAAACTGAATCCGGTTAATTAAGAGAACATACCAACCTCAATCCGGTTAATTAAGAGAACATACCAACCTGAATCCGGTTAATTAAGAGAACATACCAACCTCAATCCGGTTAATTAAGAGAACATACCAACCTGAATCCGGTTAATTAAGAGAACATACCAACCTGAATCCGGTTAATTAAGAGAACATACCAACCTGAATCCGGTTAATTAAGAGAACATACCAACCTCAATCCGGTTAATTAAGAGAACATACCAACCTCAATCCGGTTAATTAAGAGAACATACCAACCTCAATCCGGTTAAGAGATACTTTAGCCTCGACAATGGCTCTCACTGTCCAAGGTAAAACACCGAGGGTAAACTGCATTGAGTCGAATAGTGAAGCGATGATGAAAGCAGACGATGGATGTAGTGTGTTGCCTGATGGGGGAGATTAAATAGTGTATAGTGTGTATATTACATTATATATTACATTATGATATACACAGGAATTATTCATATTATTGTTATTATTATTATTATGATTATTATTATTTTTATTATTGTTATTATTATTATTATTATTATTATTTATAGTATTGTTATTATTATTCATATTATTGTTATTATTATTCATATTATTGTTATTATTATTATTATTACTCATAGTATTGTTATTATTATTCATATTATTATTATTATTATTAATGTTATTAAAATTATTATTCATATTATTGTTATTATTATTCATATTATTGTTATTATTATTCATATTCATATTAATATTATTATTATCATTATCAATATCATTTTAATTATAATCATTATCATTATTATTACCAATATTATAATCAACAATTAAGAGAATTCTCCCCCTTTGTATTACTTGTGAGTGTGTATCCAATGAGAGTCAGTATAACAGCCAAGAGATTAATATTTTGGGTGAGCGTCTCGTTTACTGCTTGTAGGAAGGCTGCACTACACTGCCTCTTAATCTCAACAGTGCGGAGATCTGAACAAGTAAATGAGGATGTTGTGAGGGGGACATCTGTACAAGAAAATGAGGATGTGAGGGGGACGGGACAAAACAATAACAAGGGAGTGATTGGATGGGAATAATATGGGAATGAATGGAAGGGGATAATATGAGAATGAGTGGAGGGGAATAATATGGGAATGAGTGGATGGGAATAATATGGGAATGAGTGGAGGGGAATAATATGGGAATGAATGGAGGGGGATAACAAGGGAGTGAGTGGAGGGGGATAATATGGGAATGAGTGGAAGGGGATAATATGGGAATGAGTGGATGAGAATAATATGGGAATGAGTGGGACAGGACAAGACAATAACAAGGGAGTGAATGGAAGGGGATAAGGGAATGAGTGAAGGGGGATAATGAGGGAATGAGTGGGACAGGACAAGACAATAAGGGATATGAGTGGGGAGGAGGATAATATGGGAATGAGTGGAGGGGGATAATATGGGAATGAGTGGAAGGGGGATAATATAGGAATGAGTGGGGAGGGATAATGAGGGAATGAGTGGGACAGGACAAGACAATGAGGAAATGAGTGGGAGGGGGATAGTGATTGATTTGAAGATGAATTGATGGTGATTACGAGTTATTGGTGATTGAGAGGGAATAGAATTAAAGGAGGGACAAGGAGAAGGTGATAGACAGTAAAAAAAAAAAAAACACACATAATTATAAGCCTCTCTCTCTCTCTCTCTCTCTCTCTCTCTCTCTCTCTCTCTCTCTCTCTCTCTCTCTCTCTCTCTCTCTCTCTCTCTCTCTCTCTCTCTCTCT
>JAWQEG010002175.1:200000-207500 GCA_033782935.1 Petrolisthes cinctipes | reverse complement strand
ATAATTATGTTAACATATGTAATATATAATGTGTATCTGATGCAAAAAAAAATCTGAATAGTGTTAAATGTAATCATTTGTTGTTTATGGTTTTGATGTTTGGCATATCAGCATTAATCACCAGCCACGCCGTAGAGCTCTTCCAGGTTTGGGAAGAGTATAACAGTTAGTACCTCAGTCCACGGGTACTGAATTAGCCACTGTCCAAACTGTCTGATAGCAGAGTCAGGTGTAGGTCTGCATATCTTGGTGGTATGGTCATCTTGGTGGTGGGAGGTGGTAGTGGCAGGGGCCCAAAACACGGAGAGATGGTTGCTTCTTCCCATGGGTGGAAGTGGTTGAGGTGGTAGGTACTGACCTGCCAGGTCAGTGATAACGAGGTCTAGGGTGTTTTGTTCGTGGGTAGGAAAGTTGACAATCTGGGTGATGCTCAGTCGGTCTTCTATTTCTTTTGTATCTAGTTAGTTGAAGTCACCACATATAACCATTTTGGAAGATTGATATCTTGCCCGTAGGATGTCACAGGTGTCGATGATGTGGTCGACGAGCAGGGCATGGGTGGGTGCAAGGCCAAGAGATATCTCTTGGCCTTGGGTGGGTGCATGTGGGGGGCGATACACCAAACCACAAATGATGGAGGCAGTGTGGCGAGGGTGACATGGCAGTGTTAATCTTACCCACATGACCTCAAGTTCCCTGGGGGTTTCAACGTCCAGGCGCTCGGCTTTGTACTTTGTGTGTGTAAACATCACAAGTCCACCTCCTCGTTTTTGGGTTCTAAGACAGTGGAATAGGTCGTAGTTTTCAATGGCACACAACTCTGATATAACTTGCCAGGCTTCCGTAACACAAACTATATCAGCGCTGATCGTGTTCACTGTATTCACCAGTTCGTCAAATTTGTTACATAGTGAGGTCACGTTAGATAGGAACACAGAGGGGAGGTCATACCAGAGGCGGGGAACTTCTATCACTTTGTACGGTTTCTCAACACTAGGCGTTTTCCTCTTTTTTGCACTGCTGATTGTACGAATCTTTTTCTGTCGGTTTTTCCAATGTTTGCGACTTCTATTGTGAAATAGGCCTATAGCTTTCAGGTGACTTTTTACGGCAGGTGGTGGGTAGCCAGCTCCTCGTTTGAGAGAGTATAGTGCTGGCAGGGAGTAACAGATTATCTTCAAGCCAGTGTGTTGATTGGTTGACAGATTGCTGGGCCTCATTTTGATTGTTTAGTATTCTTCTTAATGTGCGGCACTTGGTAGATGAAGGTAGATGAGGAGTGAGGGGTTAACAAGCTGACCCTGGCTGCCCAGACGAGCGCCGTGTCACACGTCCGACCTCGGTGACCTCGGATGAGTGTGTGACTCTGTGTGTATATGTGTGTGTGTGTGTAACTCCTCTTGTCTCCTGTATAGTGACGTGTATAAATAAGGTGTGGTCATCTAGTGGGACAGAAGAGAAGCTACGGTACCAACATCACCACCACGAAGCTCCACTGTCTCATCTGGTGAGACACCCAATAATCTCGGGGCCTCGAAAGAGTCACGGGCTACTGACACCTTACAGTCCCGAGGTTGAGGTATATAAAAAAAAAATACATAAATAAATAAAAATAATAAGAATAGAAAAACTCACCACCAGAAAGCACATGAAGATTATGGTGGCCTGTCCAATTAGTATCCAAGGTCCCAGTAGGTACAGACCATAACATATAGTGGTTAGAAGTAAGATGGGTCCACCTGAAATAAGAATGATAATAAATAATAATAATAATAATAATAATAATAATAATAATAATAATAATATTAAATAATAATAATAATAATAAGATAATATAAAAATAATTAGTTAATATATAATAATAATAATAATAATAATAATAAAAATAATAATAATAAATAATAATAATAATAATAATAATAATAATAATAATAATAATAATATTAAATAATAATAATAATAATAATAATAATAATAAGATAATATAAAAATAATTAGTTAATATATAATAATAATAATAATAATAATAATAATAATAATAATAATAATAATAATAATAATAATAATAATAATAATAATAACAAGAAGAAGAAGAAGAAAATAATAATAATATTAATAATAAGTTAATAATAATATTAATTATAATAATAGTGGTGGTGGTATTGGTAGTAATGGTAGTGGTAGTATATAGTGGGTAAGGGTAGAAGTAAGATGGGACCACCTGAAATAGGAATAATAATAATAATAATAATAAGAAGAAGAAGAAGAAGAAAAATGGTAATGATAATTATAATAATAACAATAATGATAAAATGATAATGGTAGTGGTAGTGAGTGTTGCTAGCAGTAGTAGTAGTAGTAGTTGTACTACTAGTAGTAGTAATAATAATAATAAAAATAATAGTAGTAGTAGTAGTAGTAATAGTGGAAAAAGTAACAACAAAAGTAATAATTTTTTTTCAGGAGTAATCCAAAATCTTGTCCAATTTCGTTCGAGATGCCTAGATACATTGCATTAGAAGGAGCATAAGTCGTAGTAAGGTGGAAAGATGGATGAAGGTAGAGTGTTCCAGAGTTGACCAGTTGTGTATATGAAAGACTGAGAGTACCGGTTAACTCTTGCATTAAGGAGTTGGACAGAAAAGGGGTGAGGACGAGAGGCTTGACGAGTGTTGCATGCTCTTCTGAGGGGAGGAAGCATACATTGAGAGAGTTCAGAAGAGCAATGTCCAGTGTAATAGCGATAGAAGAGAGAAAGTGATGCAACATTGAGGCGAAGAGAGAGAGGTTGTAGTGAATCAGTAAGAGGAGGAGAGTTGATGAGACGAAAGTCCTTTGATTCCACCTTGTCCAGAAGTGTTGTGAAGGTTGAGCCACCCCACACATGAGAGCCATACGGTACTCCATGCAGGGACGGATGAAATCCCTGTACAGAGACAGCATCTGTGTGGGGGTGAACTATTCAAGGAATCTTCGCAGCACGCCCAACTTCTTTGTGGCAATTTTAGCTAGAGAGGTAATATGATCTCTCCAAGAGAGGTTGTGAGTTAAAACTCTCCAAGAATATTTAGGGAAGAAGAAAGAGAGTTGTGTATCGTTGAAGGAGAGGGGATAGTCATTTAGAATGTTAGTGCGAGTTGAAAGATGGAGCTGTATTTTTGAGGCATTGAAAACCACAAGATTCTCTCTGACAAAGTCAGAGATGAGGGAAAGATCAGAAGTCAGGCGTGCTACTGCATCATCACGTGAGGTGGAGAGGAGCTACTGGGATGGACGGTTGTCAAACTGGGTGGAGTAGTGTAGGGTGGAATCATCGGCATAGGAGTGGTAAGGGGATGAAGTACAGCCGGGATAGCCAGATATGAAAAGGAGAAAAAGAGAGTAGGTGATAGAACAAAACCCTGAGGAACACCACTGTTGATGATAGACTTAGAAGAAACGAGCCAATCTAGAACAGCAGCTATAGACGTGATGATAACAACAACAATAGCAAACAATTATAACTCTCCTGACTATACTTATACTTACTTATAGTGAATCCAATTGAATGTACAGCTTCACTGATCCTCTCCATATCATTATTACACACATTAACCACCTGTGCTGTAAGCTTCTCTCCCCCAGTCATCAACTTGAGCACCTTGTTGTATATTAGGCCTTGTACTCCTCCAGTCACTTTTGCCACTGTGAAATATTTAATGTGGGTTAGAGTGTTGTTAGTGTGAGTTAATAAAGTGTGAGAGAGGTGAGTATTAGTTAGTGTAATATTGTGTAAAAGTTATTGTGTGAGAGTGAAGGAGGTTAGTGTAAGGGAGTGTAATGTTAGTGTAATATTGTAAAAAAAAGTTTGTGTAATGTTGTAAAAGGTTAGTAAAATTTATTGTAACATTGTGAAAGAGGTTAGTGTAAGTTAGTGTTTGTTAGTATGTGAAAGAGGTTAGTGTGATAGTAGTAAGAATTTGAAGTTAGTGTGATGTAATGAGTTATATGAAGTTAGTGTGAGTTAGTGTACAGTAGGTTAGTGTTTGTTAGTATGTGAAAGAGGTTAGTGTGATAGTAGTGAGAATTTGAAGTTAGTGTGATGTAATGAGTTATATGAAGTTAGTGTGATATAATTAGGGTTGAGAAGCATGAATGTTTATTCTCATGTGGCTTATGATGCTTACTAAAGGTGGATTCCACAGAGGTTGGTATTGGTTTGAAAGCATGCAAACAAAAGAATCTTAGCCATGTTAATGACTTGTGGGTGAATTATTTAATGAATTTGGTGAATAAACTATGCACTGATCATCATTATCTAACTGTTTTAATAGATTTTGTGAATACGGATACACAGCTTTTGGAAAATAATGAAGCCTTACAAATGTAGCTGGTTGTGAAGCTAACAAACTAATACCACTGTGGAATCGGCACTGATGAGTCTTCGGTGTATGGCGACCTCGGTTTCTGTTGCTGTGGCTTAACAATATATATATATATATATATATATATATATATATATATATATATATATATATATATATATATATATATATATATATATATATATATATATATATATATATATATATGATTACCTGTGTGTGTGTTGATAACGTTGGCTGAGCTGAACACTGCAATTTGACACAGACCAATGAGACCGTAGACAAGAACAATGTATCCAGCATATACGTCATCAGTACCAGGTGTGTTGATGTAATTGAGAACTAGTTTTAGCACTAACACCTGTAAACAAGAGTAAGATATAATTTAGGGGATAGTATACACTTAGTACAGTCGGCCTCAAGAATTCGTACACACACTCTAGACTTCAAAGGTTCACAACATACAGAAAATACACGTCTATGTAACTGCAACACAAAGTAATAATAGGTTTGTTGTTTTGCAATCACCGAGTCACTTGATAGACCATTCACTGCAGTACTTTCCAAACAGCCTGTGTACGAATTCCTGTGGCCAACTGTACATTAGAGCGCCTTCATTCCTCCATATTTTGCTAGGGATTTTAAAACAGGGCCAGATTAATTAAGGACCCTGGGAACGTGTATGAGAATTTGAGGCTTCTGATTCCTCCTGACTATGCCACGAAACAAGCTCCTTCCATATAGGTGGTATTTCGTGGCTATATTTCAAGGACTCGCCAACCTTCAATTTTCTGACTACATCACAGGGTCCCTTAAGGGGGTAGTACACTTTTGGTACATTGGGATGTTTAGATTCCTTCAAGTATGGCAGACGAACAGGACCACTGATTGATAAAGATAATGATGATGTTCTGTTTGTTGCTTGGAATTATTAGGAGGAAATAGGTATTCCAGATTTACCACCAACACTGTACATATAATTCCTAAAGGGCCCGGCATGTGATGTAGTCAGAAAATTGGGGGTAACCGAGTCCTTCAAATATTGCCACGAAACACTAATTATATGGAAGAAGGAGCTTTGTTTCGTGGCATGAATAGGAGTTATCAGAAGCCTCCAAGTTTCATACACGATCATAGGGTCTTTAATTAAGCCCCAACTTCATTACTAACACCTATACAAAAAAAAAAAAAACACACACACACACAAAATGTAATGCAGGGAAAAAATATTTGTTTGTGAATTGGAAGGTCTCTGATTCTGCCAAACCATATGTCAGAAAATAAACGCCTCCTTATTGGTACTAATAGGGGATCTGTTTCGTGGCATAGGTTTGGGGTTTCAGGGTCGAGTCCACGGTGGTATTGGTTTGTTAGCTTCCCAACCAACCACACCTGTAAGGCTTTATTATATCCCATAATTTTTTTTTTTTTTTTTTTTTTTTTTTTTTACGCCGTGGTGTCAATCAAAAGACAGACAACAAAGCATAAGGGTAGGCGGGACCCATGAAAAGCCAAAAACTACACTTACACACACACACACACATTCCATAAGCTGAGTATCTGCATTCACAAAATCTATCCAACAGTTAGATATTAATGATAATTGTATAGTTTACTCCCTAAATTCATTAAATTCCAATTGCCCAACAGAGAATCTTCCTTTAATTCAGCAATAAACGTCAGTACAGTATAGAAAAATATAAGATATGTTTAGTTAATATACACCAAACATCTTTCAATAAATTCTGACATTACTAAGAAGCTTATCACTTCAATAAACTTTTTGTATCTTCGAAGAATACCACCGACCAACGCTACCCTACCAATCTCAACGACCATCATATCCTGGGCAAAACCACCTGAACAAGCCATCATACCTGCCTCTCCCAAGAATTTCTTTTTTAACCGAGTCGTCAACTTGTGGAATGAGCTTCACAGTAACGTAATAGACTGAAACACCGTAGACAGCTTCAAACGTCGCTTAGATAAACTCCTTGCGTCTAATCCCTGACTAACAACGTTTATTAATAACTTTCCCCATTTCAGGTGGCGAGTTCACCCAATTTCACCTACTTTCTGCCTTTCCTATAAAATTTCCTTGGGGCGTATTTCTGCCAACCCCACATGGTGATGACTTCTGACTTGATTTCCTGTACGGCTCAGGCCGGAGGGAGTGGTGGGTGGGGAGAGAGCCTTCTACTTTGTTATCCTTATCTACGACTATCACTGGGGAGTAATATATTCTCTACTAGTAATCCTCAAATCAGGTCATCTTGTGTGGACCGTAAGGTCTGTTGTGGTCTGTGTGTGTTTCTATGTAACTCTATGTAACTCTCTGCTCTGTATTGTGTCTAAGGAGTCATTGTACTGTACCTGCACCTAACCATCGTCAACTCACCTGACTGCCAACTTGTAGATGGGAGTGTAGTACAAAGAGTGCTATAACTACAAGGACTCGGGTTCGTATTGATCTAAACACAGTCTTCCACAGTTTGGGATTCGTCTCTCCTCTCTCTATCGCCGCCGCCTTCTTCTCTTCCCACGTGTGTTCTAAGCGTTGAGTGTTCACCGCTGCGCTGTCTTCATACTGATTGCGAAAATGGGAGGGAAATCGGTGAGAAAAATTGGTGGGAAATAGTCGAAAAATTGGGGAGAAATAATCGAGATATTTGATGGGAAATAGTTGAGGTGAAAGAGATATAGTAGAGATTCCAATATTAATTATTATTTTTATTATTGTTAATACGGTCATAATTATTATTATTATTATTATTATTATTATTATTATTATAATTATTATTATTATTATTATTATTATATATTTCAAAAGGAGATAGACTTATTAAAGAAATTATGATGTGCTGAATTAGACTGACTCGAAACCACAAACGAGAAAACAGAAACCACAAAGCATAAAAACTAAAAACCAAAATAATAATTAAAAACATGATAACACAATGCATAAAAAAAAAAAAAAAAAAAAAAAAAACATATAATACACGAACACAAAACACAAATCACAAACATGAAAAACACAAAACCTAAAAAGCCAGAAACATGAAAACACAAAACGAAAAAGACAAAATTGACAAAAGACGAAAATATTAAACCCAAAATACCAAAAGAACCCGAAACA
>JAWQEG010002175.1:117500-195000 GCA_033782935.1 Petrolisthes cinctipes | reverse complement strand
TTTATTGAGTGTGTAACCATTCTCTAATTATCTGCCTGCCCTGTATTGTGATTCTTTTACCATTACATTCCTTCATGCAGATAGCCTATGCAATTTCTTTCAGCATGTTCTCTTTGCCAATTTGTGCAATATCATTGTCTGCATACTCTTGCAGAATTTCCTGTTTACAACATATGTATTATGCATTTAATACCATAACCAAATACTCTTAGCTTTGTTAACGTCAGGTCCGCAGTAAAATGTATATAGTGTTAACTTGTCTTGACATTAAATTATTGGGAACTATTCACCGCATCTCTCTCTTCCTTGAGCCCTTCAACAAGAGAGTTATAGACACTAGCACTTCTTAAAGAGAGTTATAGACACTAGCTCCTGAGGCTAAGAAGTTGTAGTGGAGAAACCCTGACAGTGGCCCTTACACAGGAGACCTTCTTTAGGTAGCAGCACAACTTATAGTTGGTGGCTACAACACGCACCACCCACCAACAAAGGGACCTGCTCGTCTGGTAAAGCCTTATCGGTGATGAGCCGCTGGGCACGGTTTTGGACTTTATCGAGGAGACCGAGGTATAAGGGGGAGCAGGACGACCAAGTCAGAGGAGCATACTCCATGACGGAGCGGACTTGGGCCGCGTAGAGGTTTGAGACTCCCCGGGCGTCAAGGAGGTGCGAGACACGCCTGACACAGCTCAACCTGCCCGCTGCTTTGGAAGCTGTATTCTTGACATGGCTGGTGAAGGATATGGTGCTATCTATCTCCACGCCAAGAATGGTGACTGTAGCTTGCAGAGGCAGCACCAATCCATCCAGAAGAATGGGAGGGATGGGGATGGCGGGGGGACTGCGTCGCCTGGTGACCAGCATGACCTGGGTTTTGTCTTGGGCCAGGTCCACTTGCCACCGTCGTCCCCATGAGGTGATAGTCTCCAGTGCTTGGTTGATGAGGGCGACAGTAGCGTGGTGGTCAGTACTGTCGCAAGGGAATGTGAGTGTGCAGTCATCAGCATAGGCGTGGGCTTCAGGGATGAGCTGCAGCAGATCGTTGAAGAACACATTCCAAAGTAGTGGACCAAGCACACACATCAGAAAATCGGAGGTTAGTGAGTCCTTCAAACATTGCCATGAAACACACACACACACACACCTATATGGAAGGAAGGAGCTTGTTACGTGGCATAGTCAGGAGGAATCAGAAGCCACCAACCAAGTCATAATTATAATTATCTATACGTTCTCAGGGTGGTCCTTAAGGGGGTAATTCTCTTTTGGTACATTGGAGTGCCTTGATTCCTCCAAAGTATGCCAGGAAACAGGACCAGATAAAAAATAATGGTGTTCCGTTGCCTGGAATAGTTTGTAGGATTCAGTTGCTTCATATTTACCAACACAAAACTTCCCCTTTAAGGAAAATTGAAAGGCTTCTGATTCCTCCTGACTATGCCACGAAACAAGCTCCTTCCATATGGGTGGTGTTTCTTTACAGTATTTGAAGGACTCGTTTACCTCCGAAAATCTAACTACATCACAGGGTCCCTTAAAAAAATAATAATAATCTTTGCCCTCGTCCTACAGTCTTCCAGGCGTCTTATCTCGTCCTCAAAATCAACGTTATGTGATGCTGTGTAAAATACAGTTAAATATTTACATGTATAATATTATAATTTACACACACACACACACACACCAAACAGTGTATGTGTAGGTACTTGAGCTAAGATAATCATGTGTGTGTGTGTTCCTCTTATTAATGCCTAGTACACACCGAGATACAATGTCGTGAGACAGTTCCGAGACTTTGTATCTGGATTGTCTCGCAAGGCGACTTTGTATCTGGATTGTCTCTCCACAGTCGAGATACATAGTCTCGGGACTTTCTCTCGACTTTGTCGCTGGACAGTTGCTAGACAACTAAGAGACAGTCCAGCGACTTTGTCGCTCGTCCAGACCAAGCTGTAGCGAAGAATTGGCGGGAAGAGCAGCCGAGTGAGTACTATAGCAAGATCTAGATCTTGTACTATAGTAGCTGTCATATTGGTGGACGTGGAAACGGCTGGTGCTGCTGCTGTGGCTGCCTATATTGTTCTGTACACACAGCTTAAATTATAATATATATATATATATATATATATATATATATATATATATATATATATATATATATATATATATATATATATACAGTGCCACACTCAGGTATGAAAAATCACGAGCACATAATTTACGAGATATCGCGCCTTACACCCCCACACTCCAGTAAATACTGATCATTGTGATCAACTATACCCCCCCCATACTCCCTGTCCAGTTACTCCAGTAGCGCTACCTACCCAATCTAGAGGGGCAAAGTTGCCAGATATATATATAATAATAATAATATATCATTTCGGGACACAGGCTGAGAAGACAGTTTTGTGAAAATTGGTAATAACGGCTCTATGCGCATTGCTTTATGCAAGATTGGAGTACACTGTATAAATAAACTCAAGAATTGTTTAGAATAGCATTTGTAAATGCGAACTTAAAATATATATATATATATATATATATATATATATATATATATATATATATATATATATATATATATATATATATATATATATATACTCCGTCATCCGTTGGCAAATCCCTCGGCACCGAGCGACTTGTATCTTGTCTCCCATTTCTAATGGGAGACAAGATACAACCGAAATGTTGTCTTTGGACTGTCTAGCGACAAATTTTGATTTTCCTGAGACAATCTGGCAACAGTCTAGCGACATTGTTACGCGACTTTTGCTGGATGAATAATCTTGGTGTGTACGGGGCCCAGAGACAGGCAGTGTCTAGCCGCTAGCGATTTGTTGCAAGACAAACTTAGATTTTTCTGTGACAGACGACAGACAGCCCTGAGACAAAGTTGTGCGACTTTGTATCTCAGTGTGAACTTACCTTAAGGTTTAAATATACATCGTATACAGCTTCCCATATGTATTTTATAATGAGTAATAATTATATCAAAAATTACTGACTGATTATAAGAACTGTACAAATTACCTCGATATGGATATGAACACACACACAGAGCGAGCACGGCAAAAATAATTACTATCACTAAACACACATACACACACACACACACGTATATATAAATATATATGTAAGCTTAAGTACCCACACATATAATGTGTGTGTGTGAGTGTGTAATAACCATATATACACACACATGGCCATAATAATTATAGCACTTACATCTGCTCAACACCTGATAATATAATTATTCTGTACATACCATACAGAGTATATACAAATTACATGAACAGATCCCCTTTAATGAACATGTTAGAACAACTGTGATGGTTCGTTACTACCGGAAAGGTGTACAGCATACTCAATACTAAGTACAGTTTTATTTATAAGTAGTGCACAACAGAATATGGAATATGGTAGTGGCCAAGCACCAGCTCAGACTCTGGCCTTCCCGCTTGCCTGGATTCGTGTGTTGCTTGGAGAAAGTCTTGGTGTTGCTTGGAGAGAATCTTGGTGTTGCTTGGAGAGAGTCTTGGTGTAGCTTGGGGAGCGTGGAGCCTTGGCTTGGTGTGGTAGGTGCGGCAGGAGCGGGAGAGAGGAAGACCCTTGCTGGCTTGCCGCTGGAGTTCCAGAGAGTAGTGGCGGAGCGTTGGCAAGAATAGTTAGCGCTAACTTAGCGGCTGGGCTTGATAAGCGTTCGCGCGCAGGCAAACAAATGAAGCTAAGGATGTGCGTGAAGGTAGAGCATGGGAAATAATGGTGCTTGGATCATTACAATGTATTCAGACATTGAGATTATTTATGGACACTGTTCTCTCTATACAAAGGTGTTGGTGTATGTGAACAGTGTAGGTGTGGGTAATGTTTAAGAATAGCTACAGAAATGTAATAAGCAATTTTTCCCCTATAGTTACAGTATTTGATAAGAAGTCAGGCGCGCTACTGCATCATCTCGTGATGTGGAGAGGAGCTGCTGGGATGGGCGGTTGTCAAACTGAGTGGATTAGTGTAGGGACAGTAGGGTGGAAACCGTGGACTGTCCGTGGAATCATCAATCATCGACATAGGAGTGGTCCGAGTGGATAGGGGAAGAGGTACAGGTAAGAAGGTCATTAATGAATAGGAGAAAGAGGGTGGATGATGGAACAGAACCCTTTGGAACACCACTATTAATAGACTTATAGAGGCCGGAAGACCAGTGACCATTTACAACAGCAGCTATATAGAACGGCCAGAAAGGAAATCAGAGATAAAGGTGCAGAGAGAGGGATAGAAACCGAATGAGGGCAGTTTGGAGATTAAAGCTTTGTACCAGACTCTTATCAAAAGCTTTGGATATGTCGAGGGCAATAGTAAAAGTTTCACCAAAGTTCCGAATAGAGGATGACCATAAATCAGTAAGGAGGGATAGAAGATCGCCAGTAAAGAGTCCCTGACGGAAACCATATATTGACGATCTGAAAGAAGGTCGTGACAAGTAAGGTGCTTTTGAATTTTGGAGTTAAGAATATATAGATTCGAATACTTTAGATAGATATGAGGTCAATAGTCTTAGAATGGTCTCAATAAGTGGGTAATAAAGGTAGAAGAACCGTACGCGATAACGGCAATTCTTTCAATATTTACCGACAAGAATTATAAACCATCATCAAAACACAATAATAATTATTATACTATACCATTGCCCAAAATACAAAAAAAAAATATTGACGTAATCAAAAGTTATATATATATAAAAAATATATATATTTAGTGAAGGTTTTTTTTCTGCTGGGAGCGGGACTATACGGTTATGGCATCACTGCAGCATTGTTTGTTGTGACTCTGATCTGGCAACACTGACGCAGCACTTGGCAGTAAAAATGTTTTGTGAGGTTTGTATATTGTAATATTATATTGATGGTGGTTTTATAATTTACAGAAGGACGTCAAGTAAGATAATTAGAAAGTAAGATAATTAAATAAGTAAGATCATTAAATAAGTAAGATCATTAGATAAATGAGATAATTAAATAAGTAATATAGTTAAATAAATAAGATAATTAAATTTAATACATAACACGTTATATCCTATTATAATTATATACGTTACGAGTGAATAGAAAATTAAGGGGGTGCGGGAGTAGGGAACAGGTTTGGGGGGGGGGGGGGTGCGGGAATAGGGGGACAGGCTTGGAGGGGTTTGGGAGGGTCAGGGGGGTGCAGGAGTAGGGGGACAGGCTTGGGAGAGGGGTTAGGGGGGTGCAGGATTAGGGGACAGGCTTTCTACCTACCCCAAGCCTGTCCCCCTACTTCCGCACTCCCCAAAACCCCCTTTTAATTAACACAGCCTCAGTAAATTTCTTAATTAATGGTAAATATTGAAAGAATTGCCGTTATCGCATACTTTTTTTTTGGTAAATATTAAATGAATTACCGTTATTGTGTACGGTTTTTCTACCTTCATTACCCACTTATTTAGACCATTCTAAGACTATTTTTGGTATTTATTGAAAGAATTACCGTTTTGTAGCAGTGTTGCCAGATCCGGCTGAGTCCCAGTATTTTACCCCTGTCATTTATTGTACTTTATCACGATTATTTCCCGGTAGTTTGGCCAGGTTAGGTCACGGTAGTTTGCCCAGGTTAGGTCCCGGTAGTCTGATGCGGTCTAGGTTAGGTTAGGTCAGGTCAGGTAAGGTCAGGCTAATTTCAAAATGCCCCATTTGAATATGCCCTATCTTGGAAATGGGGCATTTGCGGAGGAAATGCCATAGAAGAAAATAGTCTTAGAATGGTCTAAAATAGTGGGTAATGAAGGTAGAAAAAACGTACTCAATAACGGTAATTCATTCAATATTTACCCTATTTTTTTCTATGGCATTTTCTCCGCAAATGCCCCATTTCCAAGATATATGGGGCATTTTGAAATTAGCCTGACCTAACCTGAACTGACCTAATCTAATCTAACCTAACCTAACCTAACCTAACCTAACCTAACCTAACCTAACCTAACCTAACCTAACCTAACCTGACCTAGACCACAGCAGACTACTGGGGTAAAATACTGTGACCTAGCCGGATCTGGCAACACTGCTACAAAACGGTAATTCTTTCATTAATACCAATTGGATAACTTGCATATGTGTAACACGGAAATAATTCCTGTTATTCATTATGATAAAAATTACAATGCTATTTTACAGCTATTTACTATGTTATTCATTATGATATAGATTACAATGCTATTTTACTGCTATTTACTATGTTATTCGTTATATTTTATGTTACTAGGCTATTTTACTGCTATTTACTATGTTATTCATTATGATATATATTGCAATACTATTTTACTACTATTTACTATGTTATTCATTATGATATAGATTACAATGCTATTTTACTGCTATTTATTATGTTATTATGATATAGATTACAATGCTATTTTACTGCTATTTAATATGTTATTCATTATATTATATGTTACTATAGGCTATTTACAATGCATTTTGGGTATATCGTTACTATTAGATAGACAATACTCAACCTTAGTTAACCAATATATTTTTCTAGTGTTTTTTCGGCAAACATTTACTTCTCTGCCGTTATCTTTGATGGTTTTTCTACCATCTTTATCCACATATTATACCATTTTAAAATTATTTTCATCTTACCTAAACCTACCTTACTTACCTGGACTGCAGCCGACTACTGGGACCTAACCAGGGCAAACTACAGGGACCTAACTAGAGCAAACTACCGGGACCTAACCGGGATAAACTACCCGGGCAAAATACCGGGACATAGCCAGATGTGGCAACACTGCTACAGAATGGCAATATAGTAAATAAATGACCATATTTCACTCTTGTTTTGTGTTAATTAACAATTTTGACACTCATTCTATTATGATATGCATTATTTTGTAGATATCCGCCTACCTACCTATCCAACAATGTTGTTATCCCCATACGGTACAGTCGGCAAAAAACGTTTCGTTACCATCCTTTTAACAGTGGGACGTAATGTTGGTACACCTGACTCGCAAGTCAGGTGTGACACGAGTGTCTTATATACCTCCGTCACCCACCTTGCCCGTCAGTGTCTATTGGGCAGGCAAGTAGGAATGACGTCCTTTCACCCAATGCTATTTTTCTGGGTATTTCATGGTTATTCTTGTTCTAAAATACTAAAAGGTATTTCCTTATGTTTAATAAAGAATAGTTAAATAATAAAGAGTTCTTGAACACTAAAAATTTAATTTAAAATCAGCTAAACTTTTGATATAATAAAGAAACTGAATGCGTTGTACTAAGTTGTCACTGCCGCGGCCCGTATATTATCGGCGGAGTACTAACCGAAACTTTTTTTACCGACTGTACCTAGAGACCCTATAAGAGAGATTGGACAGACACCATCTTTGTTCCACACTGTATTTTCCGTGATACCTCTCACGTTAGTACAGAAAATTGACGAAAATTGCATTCTTTCCCTACACAGGTACTGTATATATATATATATATATATATTTTTTTTTTTTTTTTATATTTGAAGTTATAAATGACGAGTTGCCAGATAACGCTACTAAACCAAGACGTTTGACTGAAAGACAACAGCAGTAGTCAATGTGTTTAGGGTATCTGTGAAACCTTTGATACTACGTTTAGTTTAATTAATTTTTGTATGAAAATGGTTTCCGTAGGAGTATTACACTACTGTTTACATGCTGTTCACATAAATATGAGGGAATTTATCATCACGATGGAATGGTTAAGTACAGTATCATATTACTGATTCGTCACCATACAGTTCGGCATTCTGTAAGGCATAGGGAAGTTTTCAAGGAGCGTTTATGTGTTGGAGTTGAAGAGCGACTTAGAAATATATTTGCTGGTTTATCTAAAGAAGATATTATATGTAAATAACAACATTCTACCGAATAATCATTCACGCATCATAGTCAAGGCAAAATATAAATTGTGCCGAACCTATCCAACAATATTGTTATCCCTCTACCCACCTATCCAACAATGTTGTTATCCCTCTACCCACCTATCCAACAATGTTGTTATCCTACTATTCACCTATCCAACAATGTTGTTATCCCTCTACCCACCTATCCAACAATGTTGTTATCCTACTATTCACCTATCCAACAATGTTGTTATCCCTCTACCCACCTATCCAACAATGTTGTTATCCTACTATTCACCTATCCAACACTCTTGGGGGAGAATGTTGGGGGCTTTGGGTGGTGAAAAAAACAAAACACAAAAAAAACACAAATTCATCATATTGGGATGTAATTTGCCCAGGTTAGGTCCCGGTAGTTTGTCACGGTTACGTCCTGATAAATTATCCTGCTAAAGTCACTATAGAATTTGCTGGTAAGTCCCTATAGATTGTTCCGGGTAGGTCCAGGTTGTTTGTCACAGTCTTGATTAGGTTAGGTTAGGTCAGGTCAGGTCTGGTCAGGCTATATCTAGAATATTAAAATATTAACTGTAATTCAGTGAGTGAAAAGGTGATACTAAAAATTTAGTATATTTATAACCCAAGCCAAGTTTTAATAAAACTTGGCTTGGGTTTCCCAATGTTCAACATCCATGACTTGTTATCAGTTCAGAATCACAAACAGGTAATTTAAATTTGCCTGTTTTTCCCACCATCCATTACCCTCCAATATTCTCCCTCAAGATTGTTGTATAGGTGGGTAGTGGGTATCTCGAAAACAATTCATATCATAATGGAATGAATGTCAAAATAATTCAAAACAGAGGAAGATGCAATAATTGATTACCATGGAAGGTGTATTGTCTAATAGTAAAGTTTATAGTAAAGTATATTGATTACCTTGGAAGGTGTATTGTCTAATAGTAAAGTATATTAATTACCTTGGAGGGTGTATTGTCTAATAGTAAAGTTTATAGTAAAGTACACCTCGGTCTCGTATAGAACGTCCAATAGGTCGATACAAGACGTCGTTTTATGTGAAATCGTTCTATGTGATACACGTAACCTATGGGGAAAAATTACAATTGGTCGATCAATCACCAAAATTGTCCCTGAAATTAACATAAAATACTTTTCAAGGTTTTTCTTGCCTTAATCCTACTGTACAGGGATGTATGTAAAATGCATATTACAATTCGTGTTAAGGTTTTCGCAGGTGACTCATGTGACTGAGATGAGTCAGCGGCATCCGTGGTGGTGGAGGTGGTAGGGGGGAGATAGCGTGTGATCATCGTTTGTTTTCTTTTATTAACCATACGCTGGTGTTTCCTTCTCCTTTCTCTTTCCGAGAAATAACTTCCTTCTTTATATCGAAGAATATGGCCTTCCGTTTTGTAAATGCACCACCTGGCATGACTGAGCGTTGAAGCTGGTGGTTAACTCGTAGGCCTAATCACTAAAAACGAGCGAGTCACACACGAAATTTCCCTAACTTCAACTTTAGAATTTCCCTTTATGCCTCAATAATTCCCTGTTTACTCTTGAACATTGACGGTCTTTTTGGTATTTGTTCTGGTAAGACTTTCCCTGTTTACTTTTGAACAATCTTTATATAATTTCCCCGTGTGGATTTCAAAATTCCCTAAAACAGAGAAATTTCCTTGCACCTGGCAACACTGGGTAGGGGGAAGGAGCGGGAACACACCACAGAGCTATACACACTCACTCTCACTGTACAGACGCCAGTGATATCATTTCCGGACACGTTCATTATGATTTCGCTCGTTTTGTATAAGAACTCCTCGGATTTGCTTCACTTATTTTCGCCACCCGTTCTATATGGATGCAATCGTTTTGTAAAATAATTTTAAGCTAATATTTTGGTCGCTCGTTCTATACAAGAATCGTTATGTGAACACGTTCTGTATGAGACTGAGGTGTATATTGATTACCATGGAAGGTGTATTGTCTAATAGTAAAGTTTATAGTAAAGTATATTGATTACCTTGGAAGGTGTATTGTCTAATAGTAAAGTATATTGATTACCTTGGAGGGTGTACAGTGGAATTTAACGAAGTTGGCGATGTTGCGTCATTCCTATAAAATATTATAAACATTTGCATGTAGGAACATGATGATATCCCCCCCCCCTCCTTAATAATACCTCCAAAAAGTATTGTACACTTACCGACTAATAACCAACATTTAACCGACTAATATTTTGTTGGGTTGCCCTTCCACTTAATGACGTGATGTAGCGTTTGTGTGGGAAGGAGTCGGCAAGTGTGTGTGTGTACTGTAATGTATTCTCACTAATGGCCGTATGTTAAGGGGGTGCGGGAATAGGGGGACAGGCTTGGGGTGGGGGTTAAGGGGGTGTAGGAGTAGGGGACAGGCTTGGGGGGGTTCTGGGGGGTGCGGGAGTAGGGGGACAGGCTTGGGGTGGGGGTTAAGGGGGTGCAGGAGTAGGGGACAGGCTTGGGGGGGTTCTGGTGGGTGCGGGAGTAGGGGGACAGGCTTGGGGTGGGGTTAGGGGGGTGTAGAAGTAGGGGGACAGGCTTGGGGTGGAGGTTAAGGGGGGTGCGGGAACAGGGGGACAGGCTTTCTACCCACTCCAAGCCTGTCCCCCTACTCCTGCACCCCCCAAAATCCCCCCAAGCCTGTCCCCTACTCCCGCACCCCCCCCAAGCCTGTCCCCCTATTCCCACACCCCCTTAAGACAAAGTATAGTACACACAACAAAAAAAACATACATACAAAAACAACATACATACGCAGGGATACCAATGTGAGAAGGCTGTTATCAAAAACCTTAATTAATTAACTCGTGGTGTCATTTTTGTATCGCGTAGAGGGTGTGTGTAACCATAGTTTTTTTGTTGTTGTGTGTACCTATATTATAGTCCCTATAGGAAATTCCTATGCTAAATACTTATCAAGGCATTATAAATTGGGAATTCCCTACACAATTTTAAGTGTGGTTCCAAAACTTTTTATGCCTTTTGCTAGCCCTTATGTCATTTTTATCATCAGTAGTAACTATTTACCAGCGGAAAAAAAATGCATATATATAATCTCATTTGATATCTGGGAATGTTAAATAAAAAAGCCTGTCCCCCTATTCCTGCACCCCCCAAACCCCCTCCCAAGCCTGTCCCCTACTCCTGCACCCCCCTAAACCCCCCCAAGCCAATCCCCCTACTTCCGCACCCCCCCAAGCCTATCCCCCTATTCCCGCACCCCCCCCAAGCCTATCCCCCTATTCCCGCACCTCCCAAGCCTGTCCCCCTATTCCCGCACCTCCCAAGCCTGTCCCCCTATTCCCCCCCCCAAGCCTGTCCCCCTACTCCCGCACCCCCCTAAACCCCCCCCCCCCAAGCCTGTCCCATACTCCCGCACCCCCTTAAAGTGTAAAGAAAGCCCTCTAATTGGAGGCCCTATAATTATATTCTCTTAGCGGGAGTAGGGGACTGGCTTGGGGGGTGGGGACTGGGGGGGTGCGGGAATAGGGGGACAGGCTTGGGGTGGGTAGAAAGCCTGTCCCCTATTCCCGCAACACCCTAACCCCCCCCAAGCCTGTCCCCCTACTCCCGCACCCCCCAAAACCCCCCGCACCCCCTTAAATCCCCCCCCAAGCCTGTCCCCCTATTCCCGCACCCCCTGTTGGGAGTAGGGGGTGAATACACACACACACACAGGTATTTACGTACACACACACAGGTATTTACTTACACACACACACAGGTATTTACGTACACACACACACACACACAGGTATTTACGTACACACACACATACAATAATACACACACACACACATACAATAATACACACACACACAATAATACTCACATGAACAAGAGTCTAACCACATGTACACACAATAATCCACACACACACACATACAATAATACACACACACACACACAGGTATTTACATACACACACACAATAATACACATACACACACACACACAATAATACACACACACACATTCACACAATAATACTCACATGAACAAGAGTCTAACCACATGTACAGTCGTGGTCAATAATAATCATCCACATATGGGTATCTCAAACATTTTACTGTCTAATGTTTTCACGTTCATATATGATGTTATTGTTTTAAGTAGTGTGTAGCTGCTTGTATTAAATTAAAAGATGGTAGTTAACGTGTGTGTGTGTGTGATTGTTTTAAGTAGTGTGTAGCTGCTTGTATTAAATTAAAAGATGGTAGTTAACGTGTGTGTGTGTGTGATTGTTTTAAGTAGTGTGTAGCTGCTTGTATTAAATTAAAAGATGGTAGTTAACGTGTGTGTGTGTGATTGTTTTAAGTAGTGTGTGGCTGCTCGTATTAAATTAAAAGATGGTAGTTAACCTATTTATTGAAAAGTTTATCATCTAAGGAACAGAGGGAAGCTGTCAAACCCTTACGTGAGTTACCCCTATATGGATGATTATATTTGACCGCGACTGTACACACACACACAATAATACACACACACACACACACACACAATTTTCAACAACAATTTGCATCACAACACGCAACGTGTGGCTCAGTGTGGACGGGGCTTAAGGGGGTGCGGGAGTAGGGGACAGGCTTGGGGGGGGGGGGACTGGGGGGGTGCAGGAATAGGAGGACAGGCTTGGGGGGGGTAGAAAGTCTGTAACCTATTCCCGCACCCCCCTAAACCCCCCAAGCCTGTCCCCCTACTCCCGCACCCCCTCAAGCCTGTCCCCCTACTCCCGCACCCCTCTAACCCCCCCAAAACCCCCCCGACCCTTCCAAAAAAAACCCCAACCCTGTCCCCCTACTCCCGCACCCCCCCAAGCCTGTCCTCCTACTCCCGCACCCCCCAACCCCCCCCCCCCCGACCCTTCCTAAACCCCCCCAAGCCTGTCCCCTACTTCCGCACCCCCTTAAGAAGGAAATTCGGTGTTGGTAAATTTGGAGCAACTGAATCCTCCAAACTATTCCAAGCAACACACTCCAATGTACAGTCGGCAAAAAAAGTATCAACACCACCCTTACATTGAAATTAAAAATATTTGCACGGTAAGGTTGGTACTCTTGATGTGTGTGTTGCCAGATTTGAAATTGGCCTCATTACCAAACTCAATTTTTATTACCATTCATGAAAATTTTAATATTCTGTTATTAGGGAAAAAATTATAAGTGAATTACTATTTGTAATTCATTATTATAAAATACTGAAAGTGTCTGAGTGGCTCATCTGTAATCTCTTAAGGTGGTGCGGGAATAGGGGGACTGGCTTGGGGGGGGGGTTTAGGGGGGTGCGGGAGTAGGGGACAGGCTTGGGGGGAGGTTTAGGGGGGTGTGGGAGTAGGGGACAGGCTTGGAGGGTTTAGGGGGGTGCGGGAGTAGGGGACAGGCTTGGGGGGGGGGGGGGGTGCGGGAGTAGGGGACAGGCTTGGAGAGGCTTGGGGGGGGGTTAGGGGGGTGCGGGAGCAGGGGATAGGCTTGTGGGGAGGGGGTTAGGGGGTGCGGGAATAGGGGACAGGCATTCTACCCACCCCAAGCCTGTCCCCCTATTCCCGCACCCCCCAAGCCTGTCCCCTATTCCCGCACCCTCTTAACCATTCCTTCACAATCTTGCTCCTATGCATAAAAAAGGTCTCGCATTTGCACTTATCAAAGCATTCTTCTAAATTATCATATTATAAATTAAGATATCCTTCAGCATTCACAGTAACACCTTCTTCCATGAAAATGAAATTCCCCACACCATGGTAAGAAAAAGCCCCCTATCTATCTATCTATAGCTCTGATGCCTCGCTCCCTCCGGGAACTCCCCCCAAGGGGGTGGCCACGGCAGAAGTGCCTCGAGTTCTCCCTGTTCCAACACTCCCTCCTTACTTGGTCCATCCCTCCTCTACCCCTCATGTTTCTCTCCTTTACATACTCTTCCACTCTGTTCTGCCATCTAACCGGCGGTCTGCCTCTCACACCAGGTCCCACAACTTCATTTCCATACACCTTCTTTACAAACTCCTCACCTTGCATTCTCTCTACATGTCCAAACCATCTCAATGTATTACGCTTCACTCTCTCAACCACTCCACATGGATGCCTCACATGCGGTGCACTTATTGAGCGACGAACTCTGTTACTTGGTGTGCCTGTCACAGTGAAGATGCTTTCATCTGACCAAAGTATGGTACCAACTTTGTCAAGTGGCCAGGTAACATATTTTTTTGCGAAAGCAACCCGATTTTCTTTGTGACGAGGTGCTGAAAAGGGCTTGCATGTTGCAAGGCGGGAAGGCAGGCCCAAGTCATTCAAAATATATTATCTGGAAATAGTTCTCACAGACACATTTTGCAACAAAGTTGGGTTCGTTGCCTTGACATTACGAGCGGTAAATGAAAGAGTGTTCATTAACTGGCGGTTTATAACTCGTAGTGTTATGTGGAACTTTTTTTAGAGCTACCAGGTCTTTTCAAATGGGTGGGTGGCAATCCTGTCTCCTTCACAATCTGTTTTGCACCATATCCAGCCTTGTAGAGAGTGTAAATACGGGTGATTTGCTCCTGTGTCAGTTGTGGCTTATGCCCCATCACCACAGTAAAGAAACCACGTCTCACAATGTAACGTTCATATATGGGAAATCAAGCTCAATGACGACAAAAGACATCCTTACACAAGTCACGCTCCATTAAGCACTGACTAACTTTACCATACATACCTCACCAGTGCCCATTCTCCTGGGTGAGTTGCCAGATATAAGTAAAATTCAAAATATTTCTGCACGGCAGCTGAGAAAGCAGTTGAGTAGGTAGTGATTTATCCACCAAAAACACATCACACCGCCAACTTTGTTGACTCCCACTGTACTGTATTGTATAATAGTAAAGTATTTTATTACCTTAGAAGGTGTATTGTCCAAAAGTAAAGTTACCGTAATAATAAAGTATATATAAAGTGTATTGTCCAATAATAAAGTATTTTGAATACCTTAGAAGGTGTATTGTCCAATAGTAAATTTAATAAAAAAGTATATTGATTAACTTAGAAGGTGTATTGTCCAATAGTAAATTTAATAACAAAGTATATTGATTACCTTGGAAGGTGTTCTGTCCAATAGTAAAGTTTTACCACATTGTGTTATTGTGTCATTCATTGCTATATATATTATTTGCTATACCATTATGTTACCACTGCTTTTATAATATGCACTTTGTTACTATGATATTTGCTATGTTATACCCTTATGTTACCTCTGTTGTATACTATGCATTTTTTTACTATGATGTTTGCTATGTTATGCTATTATGTTACATTTTACTTGGACTTTTCACATCAATACACAATGTTATGTTATTTGTGAATTAGAGCTTCATCTGGATTTTTCTCATATTTTACATTTTTTAATGCATGTTTTTAGTTGTTTTATTCATCATATATGTGAGGGAATAGCAATAATTCTTTATGGGAATATCACAGAACTAGAGAAATATTATCAACACAGGATATTATGGTGAACTTTTGACATTAACCACATAAGTGAAAAATGCAACATTTATTGTTTTAATAATCCATTATTCCCTCTTTTCATATGCTGAAATAAAAGGGTGACAGTTTACTTGATCATTTTAGACCTCACCTAAAGTGGAAAGAAAGGAGAGAAGAGAGAAATTGAAAGAAAGACGAGAGGAAAGAAAAGAAGAGAACAAAGTGAGAGAGAGGGAGAGTGAGAGAGAGAAATTAACACACACACTCACACACACATCCAGAGAGAGAGAGAGTGTGAGAGAGAGAAATTAACACACACACTCACACACACATCCAGAGAGAGAGAGAGAGAATAACATACTCATCTCCACCACACATTTTCTTGACTGCTGTGCTTGGTTCCATGTCCATGTCTCTTACACATACAGTCGTGGTCAAATATAATCATCCATATAGGGGTAACTCAAGTAAGAGTTTGACAGCTTCCCTCTGAGGATAAACTTTCCAATAAATAGGTTAAGTACCATCTTTTAATTTAATACAAACAGCTACATACTTCTCAAAACAATAACATCATATGTGAACGTTAAAATAACATTAGACAGTAAATTGTATGAGATACCGATATGTGAATGATTATTATTGACCGCGACTGTACATCAGTTTTGGCAAGACTATACTGTTTCTCAGTTCCCTTTTATTTCAAAATATAAAACAGGGAATAAAGGATTATTTAAACAAAACAATAGCATGATATTGATTTTTGTACTCTCATAAGAGAGAGAGAGAGTAAAAATTTAGTTCATATGATATTAATACTGTCCAGTTAGACTACTTAGAAAAAACTGGTAATAACTGACTTTACTCAAGTTGTCTTATTAAAGTATTGGTAATACTGACTTGACTCAGGTTGTCTTATTAAAGTATTGGTAATACTGACTTGACTCAGGTTGTCTTATTAAAGTATTGGTAATACTGACTTGACTTAGGTTGTCTTATTAAAGTATTGGTAATACTGACTTGACTCAGGTTGTCTTATTAAAGTATTGGTAATACTGACTTGACTCAGGTTGTCTTATTAAAGTATTGGTAATACTGACTTGACTCAGGTTGTCTTATTAAAGTATTGGTAATACTGACTTGACTCAGGTTGTCTTATTAAAGTATTGGTAATACTGACTTGACTTAGGTTGTCTTATTAAAGTATTGGTAATACTGACTTGACTCAGGTTGTCTTATTAAAGTATTGGTAATACTGACTTGACTTAGGTTGTCTTATTAAAGTATTGGTAATACTGACTTGACTCAGGTTGTCTTATTAAAGTATTGGTAATACTGACTTGACTCAGGTTGTCTTATGTCTGTGACAATGAAGCCATGACAAATCAGTTATTTTACTGAGATAATATATATATATATATATATATATATATATATATATATATATGAAGCCGTATCAAAACAGTTATTTTAATAATATAATATATATGTGTTCTAAATTAAATCAGTCAGGGCACACAACTTGACACAGTCGGGGTGAAGGGAAATTATTTATGGGGAGGACGTCTTTTGGTAAATTGAAGTGCTTTTGATTCCTCCAAACTATACCATGAAACACATCCCCTATTAGTAACATTCAAGTTTTCTGTTTCCTGGCTGGCATAGTTTGGAGGAATCAGAGACCTTTCAATTATTTACCAACAAGAAAACCTCCCCTTAAAATTTATCGCATTGAATGATTCATTTAGAGTTTACACAGCCTTATGGACTGTGTAATAAAAATGCAGTTAATACTGTAATGCCTTGTTATGTACTGGTGTTATGGATGTGTGCTGTATTGTTTATAATGAATATATGTACAGCCACAATCAAATATCCACCAACACTTTCCTTCCATCGTTGTAAATATCTTGGTAATAAAAAACAACACGTGTATGATTTTGCGGCACCTTATAATAATAATTGAGGGGGTTGAGTTGACGTAAGGTGTTGTTGTATGATTATATTTTGATATGATACTGATCTTGGTAATAAAGAACAACATGTGTATGATTTTGCAGTACCTTAGAATAATAATTGAGGGGGTTGAGTTGACGTAAGGTGTTGTATGATTATATTTTGATATGATACTGATTTATTTGCACAATGGAAGGAAAGACTCAGTGGTTATTTGATTGTGACTGTACAGCAAACCCTCTTTGTACATTACACACCCATAAGCCTAGTGGATAATGAGTATTTAATGTATGTACTGTACACTGATTCATATATAAAGAGTATCATACAAACCCATATCAACAATGTATAATGAATGTTTATTATACAGATATTCATATATAAAGAGTATAATACACATTCATATCAACAATGTATAATGAATGTTTATTATACAGATATTTATATATAAAGAGTATAATACACATTCATATCAACAATGTATAATGAATGTTTATTTACAGATATTTATATATAAAGAATATAATACCCATAACAGCAATGTATAATGAATATTTATTATACAGATATTCATATATAAAGAATATAATACCCATAACAACAGTATATAATGAATATTTATTATACAGATATTCATATATAAAGAATATAATACACATTCATGTCAACAGTACAAAACAAAGCATTATTATTATTAACATTTTCCTAATTGCTTCCTTTTTCTTTTCTCTGTATACTTCTCATATCCAAGACACTTCTTGATCGTTGTTACTGTTTAAATACAATTCTTTTTTCCTTAATTCCTTAATCCAGTGCTACAGAATATTACAGTAAATTTTTTTGATCTTCAAATGATGTAAGACTGATATTATTATTATTATTATTATTATTGTTTCAGATATGAAGTAGCAGTGTGGCAGCCCTGACACCAGTAACAACCAAGTGGTCATCTTGGTGGCAGAATTGATTGATTGATATTAGGCGCCGCAACAGCGAGGTCATATAGCGCCAGAAAAAAGGTGATAAGAGAGGTGAGACAGCAACCAGGAAGGAAATAGAAAGAAAAGAGAGACAGTTGAAGAACTAAAAGCTAGCGTCTGGGGCCAAAAAAGAAGACATGATGGAAGTGGAAAGAAGCGCCACCGTCAAAGTGGTTAGAAAAGAAAAGAAATGTAACAAGTTTGTTTGTCAAGAATGTGGTAAAGAGATTAGTAGGAAAGAGAATCTCTGTCGACACATGTTGATTCATAATGGAGGGAAAAAGTTTATGTGTGATGAATGTGGTAAAGAGTTTAGTAGCAAAAGGTATCTCACTCAACACTCGTCTCTTCATAATGGAGGGAAAGTGTTTATGTGTGATGAATGTGGTAAAGAGTTTAATATCAAAAGGTATCTCACTCGACATTTGTTGCTTCACAATGGAGGGAAAAAGTTTGTGTGTGATGAATGTGGTCAAGAGTTTAGTAGCCAAAGGTATCTTACTCGACATTGTTTGATACATAATAGAGAGACCAAGTTTATGTGTGATGAATGTGGTAAAGAATTTAGTCGTAAATCTAACCTTGAGATACACAGAATTGTTCACACAGAAGAGAGGAACTTTGAGTGCGAGGAATGTGGTAAAACGTTCAAAAGAAGACAGGCTTTAAAGCAGCATATACTTATCCACACAGGAGTTAAGAACTTTGAATGTGATGAATGTGGTATAAAGTTTGTGGCCAAAGGTGCTCTAGCAAAGCACATACTTATCCACACAGGAGTTAAGAACTTTGGATGTGATGAATGTGGAATAAAGTTTGTGACCAAAGGTGCTCTAACGAAGCACATACATATCCACACAGGAGTGAAGAACTTTGGATGTGATGAATGCGGTAAAAAGTTTGTGGACAAAAGTAATCTAACGAAGCACATACATTTTATTCACACAGGAGTGAAGAATTTTGAGTGTGAGGAATGTGGTAAAAAGTTTATAATAAAGAGTGATTTAAGGAGGCACATACTTAGTCACACAGGAGTGAAGAATTTTGAGTGTGACGAATGTGGTAAAAAGTTCATAAGAAGAAATGCTTTAGAGCAGCACATACTTATCCACACAGGAGTAAAGAACTTTGAGTGTGAGGAATGTGGTAAAAAGTTTTCTCGCAAATGCTATCTCAATAGACACAAATCTGTTCACACAAAAATAATTTTGAATGTAGTGAGTGTTGAAAAAAGTTAATGAGTAAAAGTGTTCTTGAGGGGGTGCGGGAGTAGGGGACAGGCTGGGAGGGGGGGGGGGTTGGAGGGTGTGGGAATAGGGGGATAGGCTTGAGCGGGGGTAGAAAGCCTGTCCCCTATTCCCGCACCCCCTAACCCCCGCCAAGCCTGTCCCCCTACTCCCTCACCCCCCAAAACCCCCCCGACCCCCTAAACCCCCCCAAGCCTGTCCCCTTATTCCTGCACCCCCTTAAAAGACACATTGTGAGCCAGCCACAACACAAAAACCTGAGATTGATATTGTGTGTCATGTATCCGCGCCTGTGTTCACTTTTGCGATATATGATACACCCATGGGTGGTGGAACATACCGTTAGGGCTGAAAGCAGTTCAAGCCAGTTTCATTAGACACAACATCCTTTGAAAAGTGCTGAGTAGCAGCGTGAGGGAATCTTCCATGCTGAGCTACTGATTGCTAGATTCACTCTGTAATTATCTATATGTTTATCTCTATACTATAATCAACTCCATATTGTCATCTTGTATGTAGAGAAAGGGACAATATATATTTACTCACATTATTCTTATATAAACTTGTATCTAACTTATCTATATTTCATATGTAAGCTTAGCATTGTAAATATCATCATTGCAATCTATCATCTAAGTAAGGGTGTGGCACTGTCACCACGAGCGAGGTGTGTGAGAGAGGAAAAGCGCACTACACGCCAAGCCCTGGCGATAAGAGGTTCACCTTCCTACATTATCTTAGAGAGACACAAGTTGTCTATATAACCTGTAACCTGTACCTGATATACTTCAGTAAATTGAGACAAGTCCACGAGTTTACTCTAAACCTTGAGTAACTAACTTAGTTCCCCAGGAAGACTAGAGTGGTATTTCAGAGCAACGGTGGTAAGTTGGCTGAAACCAGAGGTCTACATCAGGGTAGTAAGTAATACTAGTCCAAGGAATAAGTGAAAGTTTCCAGCAGGTATTTCCGAGAGAAGCTGAGGCTGAGTTTGGACGACCCCACGAGTACAGTCAGGTTGACATCTCATCATTAAATGAACTGAAGCCTGGTGTTGGTACTATAACAGGTATCCTAGTGGTACTGACACTAAGTAGGTATTGGTATTATAATATAATATTGGTATTATAATATCATGTTGTGTGTCAGGTTGACATCTCATCATCAAATGATAACATGTACCGGTTAATCTACATATATATTCAATATCTATATCACATATAAACCTACAATGTACTCACATGTATCATAATGTAAGCATAATGTCAGACACAACACTTACTAAGCACAGTTCACCCTGGGAACATACCCTGGGCGTGAGAGCTGCTGTTGTTGTAGTTCCTCAAGGTGTCTGGCCGAACAGCCTTGAGCTCCTGAAGAAGGTCATGGCCTGAACCGGGCTCTCCCACAGTGCCCTCAGAGAGTGTATGTTGTGTTGTTGGCGAGTGTGGTTGTGTGTATTGCAGTCTTCAATAATGTGTTTAATAGAATGAGATGCTGTGTTGCATCCTGGACAGAGCTGTTCTTTATGAGAACCTAATATGAATCGGCAGTCTTTTCAAAGGCGTGGGATATGACAATTTGGGTCACTAGATCCTCACAGAGTCTTGTTCACTAAGTACAAGATCACTCATTCTAGCTCTCATATAGCTAGCACTCCTAGTCTAACTCGCTGTACAAGAAGCTTGGTTCTTCAATAAACCCCTTTTAAAACTCAGTGGCAGTATCGTAACCAATGAGGTTGAGGTGGATGCTGCTGCGGAAAGCTAAAACCGGTAGTATTGGGAAAAGATTCACTTCGGTGACCTACCCTTCCAGGTAAGCTTTACCCCGCCTCCACGTGGCAACCTCGGGTAACACCTTTTTTTTACCATTTTTTTTATAAAGTAGGTAGAGCTAAAGGGGGAGGCGGTGTGGGGGATTGGATTTTAGCTTCCCCCACATACAGGTGTTAACTATGTTCAATTTGTGTGAGATGTTATGCTCCGCGCTTCGCGAACGTCATTTGTTTTGTTGTTTATGTTTTGGAGATGTGCGAGAGAGAGCGGCGATGGCTGGAACTGGCTGCTACGTTCCATATGTGTTGCCTCCAGAATTAAAGTTAATTTCCTTGCTCCTGTGCCTCTGCTTTATCCTGCCATACTTATCTACGAGCTCAACAAATGGTAGCAGAGCGTAGTTGCGTGGCAGAGGAAACAAGTGGACCCAGATTAAGAAATCGGACAACATGAACGGGAATGGCGACGGCGGCGAACGGGTCCGAGTGCCAGCGTTTGGAGGAGACAAAAGCTATGACCGATGGAAGCAAGAGTTGAAAGCATGGAAGTTTGTCACAAATATTGGCAAGAAAAAGCAAGCCGTGGCTGTTGCCCTATCATTCCCAGAAGGAAGCGAGGTGAGGAGCAAGATCTTTGAAGAGGTGAACATTGACGAGTTGACAAATGATGATGGAATGAATATTTTGCTGCAACATTTAGACAAGTGGTATCAAAAGGATGAAATGTCAGCCGCTTACGAGGCATGGACAAGGTTCGACACTTTCACAAAAGAAAAGGAGGATGCCATGGAAAAGTACATATTGGAATTTGTAAAGAGAAATGCTGTTCTAGAAAAATACAAAGTGAGTATTCCAAAGTGTATTTTGGCTTTCAAATTGTTGGATAATGCAGGGATAGAGATTAAAGACAAGCAAATTGTGTTGCAGCAGTGTCTTTTAGTGAACCTGAAAAAAATGTTTGATTCTATGCAGCAAGCCCTAAAGAAATTTTTCGGAAGCCAAGAAGTGCTGTCACTTGGTGCAGGGTCAGGGAGTGGTAAAAGTGAGACACCTGCTGTCCTGGTAAAGACTGAGCCGGTGTTTAGCATAGAAGAAGTGAATGTAGTCAATAGAGGAAGAGGACATGGAGGATTTAGGAGAAGTAGAGGAAGAGGCAACATAGTAAACAGAACTGAGAAGAGTGTACAACAAAATTCTGTTGACAGATATGGTAACGTTAGAAAATGTTATGTGTGTGAATCAGAGTACCATTTGTCTCCAGCATGTCCTAAAAATACGAATATTTATGTGAACAGTGCAAGTGAGGAAGGTAAGAAAGAGGTAGAGACATATGCTGTTGTTGAAAGCCCCAGCACGATGCCTGTACTTATGACAGAGACTATTTGTTATGCTGTCCTGGACACAGCCTGCAGCTCTACAGTGTGTGGTGTTGATTGGTTGAGAATGTATATACAGACTTTATCAGAAGAGGAAAAATCAAGTATACAAGAGGAAAACAGTGAGGCAACATTTAGATTTGGTGACGGAAATGTGTACAGGTCTACAAAGAAGGTGAAATTTCCAGTGAACATCATAGGTGACAGGGCTTATGTAATAGCTGATGTGGTAGACTGCTCTATTCCCCTTCTGTTCAGCAAGAAATCAATGAAGAAAGCACAAATGAAACTAGACCTGGAAAATGACATTGCTGTGATACATGGAAAAAGGTTAAAGTTATGTTGCACTTCTTCAGGACACTATTGTCTCCTGCTAAGGGATGAGAAGGAAGTTTGGAAGAAAACAGAAGAAATAATGCTGACATTGGGCAGTGATGAAAAGGAAAAGAAAAAGAAGATAGAAAAACTGCACCAACAATTTGGTCATCCCACATGTAGGAGGTTAATTCAGCTATTGATGGAGGCATTGATGATGAGATGTGCTTTGTTCATGCTGAGGAGGTGTCAAATAGCTGTGAAATATGTGTGAAGTACAAGAAAACACCATCAAGACCAGTTGTGAGTGTGACTATGGCAAAAGAGTTCAACCAAGTTGTAGCAATAGATCTAAAGGAGAATAAGAAGAGTGATACATATTTTCTTCATATGGTAGATATGGCTACAAGGTTCTCAAAATCATGTGTGACAAAAAGTAAAGAACCTAAGGAGATTGTTGAAAAAGTCATTGAAACATGGTTGGGAACTGGTTTAGGAGCTCCTGTGAAGTTTTTGTGTGATAATGGTGGGGAGTTTGCCAACACCACATTCCTTGATATGTGTGAAAATATGAACATTCGAGTGAAGCATACACCAGCATATTCACCCTTCAGTAATGGCCTGTGTGAACGTAACCATGCAGTAATAGATGAAATGGTGGCAAAAATAATGGCAGAGCAACCAAAATTGTCATTAAGAGTGGCCTTAGCTTGGGCAGTTAATGCAAAGAACTGTCTTCAGATGGTGGGGGGTTTCAGCCCGTATCAACTTGTATATGGACGGAATGCTAACCTGCCATGTACCCTGAATGATGAACTTCCCGCTCTAGAGGGTACAACATCCAGTGAGATTGTTGCGAAACATCTCAATGCTAGCCACTCATCAAGGAAGGCTTTTATTGCTGCTGAAGCCTCTGAGAAAATTCGACGTGCACTAAGACATAAAGTTAGAACCACAAAGAGGCCACTTGAAAATGGAGATCAAGTCTATTTCAAGAGAGAAGATCAAAAGGAGTGGAAAGGACCAGCTGTAATCATTGGTCAAGATGGTAAAACACTGATTCTGAAGTATGGTTCAAATATTGTAAGAGTCCATGAAAACCATGTTCAGGAAATACCATACAGTTTTGATAGAGACACCAAAGATGGGAGAAACTCACTACTTGACACACTGAGACATCAAACAAAAGAAGTTAAAACTGAGAAGAAAGAGATTGAAGCAGTTATAAATCCAGTTGAAAATCCTGTAGAAAGTTATGACAAAGAAGAAGAAGAATATCACAGTATAGTTGAGGATACACATGAAGACAGTGTGAAAGTCAAAAGTATCCCAAAGATTGGACAGAAAGTAAAGTTCCTTTCAAGAGAGTCAGATGAGTGGCAGACAGTAACTATGCATAGTCGTGCTGGAAAATCGACAGGAAAATACAGTAATTGGAGGAACGTTAAACATGAGGATGGAAGCTTATCAGCCCTTGACTGGAACAGAGATGTAGAAAAGTGGATACCTATATTAGAAGAGAATGGAGTGCAGGAACCCAGTGAAATAGTAATGGCTTGTGAAAACATGGAGAATCAAGAACTTGACAAGGCAAAACAAGAAGAAATGAGAAGTTGGAAGAATTTTGGTGAGTATGAGGAAGTTACAAACATGGGTCAAAATGCACTTTCAGTTCGATGGGTAGTAACTGAAAAAGAAAATAAGGATGGTAAAAAGAAAATTAAAGCACGAATGGTTGCTAGAGGTTTTGAGGAAAAAGAAGAAGTTCAGTCAGATTCTCCCACTGTTAGCAAAGAAATGTTGAGGTCTTTTGTTGCAATACTGTCTTCTAAAAAGTGGTGAGTGAACTCAATTGACATTAAGGCAGCATTCCTACAGAGTGAACGGTTTGAGCGTGATGTGTATCTTATTCCCCCTACTGAGGCAGGTTGTGATAGTACTGTTCTGTGGAAATTACAAAAATGTGTATATGGCCTCAATGATGCAGCTAGGAGGTGGTATCTCACAGTGAAAACCTTCATGTTGAAGATGGGATGTACCCAGGTAAAAACTGACCCTGCAGCATTCTACTGGTATGATGATGGAGAGTTGTGTGGTATGTTTTTGATGCATGTAGATGACTTCTTGTGGGGAGGAACAAAGAGATTTGAAAATGTTGTCATTGCCAAAATAAGAAGTCAGTTTCAGCTTAAGGAACAAAATAAAGAAATTTTCAAATATATTGGACTAAGTTTTGTACAAAATGATCAGGGTGTCACAATTCATCAGAATGAGTACTGTAAACTTTCGGAAGCTGTAAATGTAAGTGCTGTGAGAGGACTAAATAAGAGGTTGGAATGTAATGAAGAAGAAAAGGAGAGTTTCAGGAGTTTGGTGGGCCAACTAGGGTGGTTATGTACCAATTCAAGGCCTGATCTGTCATATGATGTGTTAGAACTTAGCTGCAAAGTAAATTATCCTAAAGTAGGAGATTTGATCGAGGCAAATAAATGTCTAAGAAAAGCCTGCACTTTTGAAAATTCAATGTACTTTCCAGAACTTGGTGATACCTCTAGTAGTAAGTTAGTTGTGTACAGTGATGCCTCTTATGCTGGTCTCCCAGATGGATCTAGTAGTGCTGGGGGCTTTGTGATTTTCCTTGTAGGAGAAAATGGAAATAGTTGTCCTTTGTATTGGGAAGCAAAGGGGATGAGAAGAGTTGTGAAGAGCACCCTTGCAGCTGAAACTCTAGCAGCTACTAAGGCAGTAGATATTATGGCCTATTATCTTGGAAATATGTTGTCTCAGATATTGTATGATAATGAAAGAAGGTTGCCTGTAGAACTTTATGTAGATAACCATTCACTTTATGATAATGTGTACTCTGTGAAAAATGTTTCAGAGAAGAGATTAAGAATTGACATAGCTATTCTCAAAGAAATGGTTCAGAGTGGAGAGTCAAAGGCACAATTGGCTGATGTGTTAACAAAGAAAGGAGTAAATTCCTTGAAGATAGCTTGTGTTTTTTAAAATGGATGTTTGGGATTGTAAGCTAACAAAGTAACTGAAGTATATTAATTTCGTAAAAGGAACAATAATTTTTATGTTTTTTTTATGTGCTATTTGCCTATAAGTTTTTTATTTTTGTACTGTTATCATCTATTTGAGCTGCATGGGCAGTTATCATTAGTTTGAATGTATTTCCATTTTATTTAGAAGAGAGGGAATATGTTAACTATGTTCAATTTGTGACTTTGCGAATGCCATTTGTTTTGTTGTTTATGTTTTGGAGATGTGCGAGAGTGAGCGGCGATGGCTGGAACTGGTTGCTACGTTCCATGTGTGTTGCCTCCAGAATTAAAGTTAATTTCCTTGCTCCTGTGCCTCTGCTTTTTTCTGCCATACTTATCTACGAGCTCAACAATAGGTTTTAGAAATTGCATATATCTTTTTTAGTTTTTAACATCTTTTTTAACATCTTTTAACACCAGTGTGACTCTTTTTTAATGCTGGCGGCCCGTGTCCCTCCAGGAATGAGCGCTGCATTGGCCTTGCCAGCCATCAGCGGCCCCCCAGTGGGGGAGTGGACAGATATGGCTGCGGGCGGGGGCAGGGGGGGTCTCCGGGTTTCCCTGTGGGGGAAGGGGGGTGCATGAGAGTAGTAGCAGTGAATGTGAATGGGATGGTGGAAAGGACGAAGAGGCGAGAAATAATTGAGTGTTTTAAGAATGGAGGAGTGGATGTGATGGGAGTGACAGAGACACACTTGAGAGGATGGGGAGTGGAGGAGTGTGAGGCTGGAGGAGAGAGTGTGATGTGGGAGGGAATGGAGGGAGGTGTAGTGTGGACAGAAATGAGTGAGAAGTGTAAAGGAAGAGGGAGGGAGGGGTGTGCAGTGCTGGTATCGCCAAGGGTATGGAAGAGAGTAGATGGACATGGATGGTGTGGGACGAGAGTGGCATGGATGACAGGGAAGATTGGATTGGTTAAGTATGCATGGGTGTGTGAATGAGAGGAATAAGGCGGGGAGAGAAAATGAGAGATATCTGGGAGAAGCTGAATGGGTGTTTGAGGAAATTTGAGAGTGGGAGGAAGATTGTAATGATGGAAGATATGAATGGGAAAGTAGGAAATGAGAGAGTAGGAAGTATTGTTGGTAAATGGGGTGTGGAAGGAGTGAATAAGAATGGTGAATATCTGGTGGACGTCTGTGCTGAGAGGGGGTTGTTCTTGGCTAACACCTTCTTTGAGCACAAGATGATCCACCGGTATACATGGAGGAGAAAGGATGATAGAGGAGAACAAAAGAGTTTAATTGATTATATAGCAGTGGATGAAAGATTACGGAAAGATGTGATGGATGCGAAAGTAGTGAGAGGAATGGTTCAATGCTCTGACCATATTGCTGTCTTAGTAAGGATGAAGGTCAGTGTTAAGTGGGAGTACTATAGGAGGGATGAAGGGGAGAACAAGAGGCAGGTGGCAAGTGGAAGATTGAATGACATTGAGTACAGAGAGGTATATAAGAGGAAGGTGGGTGAGGTGCTGGAGGATGCAAGGCTGAATATGGGAGGGGGAGTGGGAGTGAATGCTGTGTATGAAATGTTTAAGACAACAGTAATGAGGACAGCAGTAGAGGTAGTGGGATACAAGACACAGAAGAGGGGCAAGAAAGGGAGTGCTTGGTGGTCAGAAGACGTGAAAGATGCCATAGAGAAGAAAAGGAAGGCATATAGGAGAACATTACAGAGGAATGTGTCGGAAGAAGAGAAAGAGAGATGGAAGAGAGAATATAATGTATGTAAGAGACAAGTGAAGAGGATGGTAAGTGAGAGTAAAAGGAGAGTGAATGAGGAGTTTGGTAGGAAATTGAGTGAAAAGTTTAAAGAGAACAAGAAATTATTCTGGAAGGAGGTGAAAAGAGAAAGAGGAGAAGGAAAGTCTGGTAGCGTGAGAATGAAGAGAGAGGATGGAGTTACTGTGAGTGGAAGTGAAAGAAGTGTGGAAGAGGCATTTTGATGACGGGAGGAGAGGCGGTGGTGACATGCATGGGGATGGAGGCAGGTGGTAGACGACAGGGTGTACAGGGAGAATTAGGAAGGGAAGAGGTTAGGAAAGCAATAGGAAAGTTGAAGATGGGAAAGGCACCGGGGGTGGATGGGATAACTGCTGAAATGTTAAAGTGTGGGGGGAAGGTAGTGGTGGAGTGGATTTTGCTTATATGCACATTGGCTTGGAGGCAGGGAGAGGTGCCAGAGGATTGGAGGAGAGCCATAATTGTACCTATGTATAAGGGGAAGGGGAGTAAGGATGAGTGTGGTAGCTATAGGGGAAGGTGTATGGGAAGGTTCTTACTGAGAGACTGATTGAAGTAACAGGGAATAAAGTTAGTGCGGAGCAGGGAAGGTTCAGAAAGGGTAGAGAATGTGTGGACCAGATAGTTGCATTAAAATCAATAGTGGAGAAATATATTGGGAAGGGTAGGAAGTTGTATGCTGCCTTCATGGACTTGGAGAAGGCATACAACAGGGTGGATAGGAAAGCTATGTCAAAGGTGTTGAGAATTTATGGTGTTGGAGGGTCTTTGCTGAAAGGCATTGAGGCTTTTTATGCAGATGCAAAAGCATGTGTACGGGTAGAGGGTGATCTAAGTGAGAGTTTTAATATTAGTGTAGGGCTGAGACAGGGATGTGTTATGTCACCATGGTTGTTCAATATATATATGGATGGTTGTATGAGAGAGATGAAAGCCAAAGTGAGTGGTCTGGGGATGAAGTTGAGGCTGAATGAAGCAAATTGGTCCTTGGTGGCAAGTTTATTTGCGGATGACACTGTGGTGATGGCTGAGAGTGAAAGGAATTTACAGAAAGTGGTGGACGAATTTCAGTGTGTGTAAACGAAGGAAACTGAAGGTGAATGTGGGTAAAAGTAAAGTGATGGTATTTGAGATAGTAGAAGCTGAAGTGATTGACTTTGCTACACCTTACAGAGTGGGAGTACCAACTGGGACGAAGTGTGAGATAACTCTGAGGGGTGAGAGGATGGAGGAAGTGAAGGAGTTTAAGTACCTGGGTACAGTTCTGTGTAAACATGTAAGTATGGAAGGAGAAATTAGGGAGAGAGCAGTGATGGGTAGACAAGTCATAGGATCACTGGGGAGGATAATGAAGGGTAGAAGTGTGAGTATGGAAGTGAAAAAGGGACTGAGAAATAGTATAATCCTACCAAAACTGACATATGCGTCGGAGACATGAACATGGAGTAGGGCTCATCAATCTAGAATAGGTGCAGTGGAAATGAGTTACTTGAGAGGAGCTTGTGGACTTACTAGGTGGGATGGAGAAAGTAATGAGAGTGTGTATGAGAGGTGTGGTATGAGTGAGAAGGCAATTGGTATTGAGTGTGGAGTGGTTGAGAGAGTGAAACGTAATACTTTGAGGTGGTTTGGACATGTGGAGAGAATGCAAGGTGAGGAATTTGTAAAGAAGGTGTATGGTGTGAGAGGCAGACCTCCGGTTAGATAGCAGAACAGAGTGGAAGAGTATGTAAGGGAGAGAAACGTGAGGGGCAGAGGGGAGCTTGACCGAGTAAGGAGGGAGTGTTGGAACAGGGAGAACTGGAGGCACTTCTGCCGTGGCCACCCCCTTGGTGGGAGTTCCCGGAGGGAACGAGGTGTCAGAGCTATAGGTAGATAGATTGATAAAACTCAGAAGTTTATCACTTTGCTACACACAACCTTATCTCCGAAGAAATAACTCTACTCTATCAACGCTACCACATCATCGTATCCTGAGCATCTACAACCTGAACATTTGGTGAACAGCGGTGGATACGAAACAAGGCCAATAAACAACCACAAAGTGAAAACCAAGTAACGACGAGCAACAGAAGACAGGAGCGAACAGAGGCAAGAAGCAAGAGGTGTTTACATTCAACTCTTCTACATCAGCAAAGAAGTATATCAACAACACCCTACCCTACTCTCTTGCACCACTTTTGCAATACTACAATACTGTAAAAGTCCAGCCTTTCGGCATCCAACGTTTCGGCACATCCGATTTTACGGCACTTAAAAAAAAAAAAGTCCCATTCTAATAACTATTCGACATTTCGGCACATTTTCCAAAAGATATCGGTACATGACAGCTTTGAAAAGGGCGCCATGATCGTCGGCCATCTTGTGTAGTAACGTCATGGAATAAACTCCTCCCATTAGGACAGTGGTTCTCAACCTGGGTGCCATGGATCCCAAGGGGTCCATGGCAAGAATTTAGGGGGGGAATGGCGGGCTGTCACAAATTATACAATTCTTGCCATGGACAAAAAAGAAAAAACTTGCATCACTCTGTCCTGGCAGAAGACTTAAATAAAGCAAGTGTTCTCTTCATCAACATTTTGTTTTTATTTTATTTAAACCTTTTTTTATTGGCGGGGTGGGATTTGGGAAAATATGCAGGGTAGCCACATGAATGTTGAGAATTCATGAAGGGGGGAATGAACTGAAAAAGGTTGAGAACCACTGCATTAGGCTAACTGGCTCTTGTGTGAGAGGGTAAGAGTAGCGCGTATGAGACAATGAGTTTATCCCTTATTACAAACATTTATTATTGAAAAATGGCTTCAACAAGTGGAATTATTTCTTCTGTAATGAAGAGACGCTCCCAGCCACAGATCATCTACACATCATAAATACGCCTTGATTTTTGTATTTCACAAATATATACGAAAAAATACGTTCTGTAATAATTATTCATTACTAATAGTTGCAGAAAATCACAAGCTAGACAATTATCCAATGATTCGGCAAATTCAATGTTTCAGCACCTACTTGGTCCCAAAGGTGCCGAAAGACAGGACTTGTACTGTACTACAATATCACCACTAAGATCATTACTACTAGCAACAACTGGAGGGCATGGAATTAATACTGTACTGTACATACAAAATACAGTACAGTAATTCTAAACTAATGTTAGAAGTAAGGACAATGTCCATTGAGAGGTTGTTCATTCTAAAGGGGGTTAGGCTTTAGTGTTTGGGGAAAGCAGCACACGTAATATTGTTCACTTTTCACCAATAGTCCTTGAGTTTTTACTCGTACAGGGCACACGCATTTTCTGAGTTTGTATTAAATATTTTTTTAAATAAGTATCAGCTGACTGACTGAACAACTGAGTGAGGGTACTTGTGTGTTGGGTGTGTGGGAAATCAGACCATATCCTTGAGTGAAACTTGTAGAATAAATAATGTTGGTATGGAATCCATATTTTGTCTGGTACATACAAGAAGACAATTTCATTGAAGCTCTAATTTTTAACAAGGTTGAACAACCAGTGACTTTAAAAGCTGGTACATACATAGGTGACTTTCTTGTGTTTCTCAAACAAATACAGATGGAAACAGAATCTCCTCCCTTAGCCAACATACAAAATGTTGATGACATACAACTTAGGCAAACCATAAATAAATTACATGAGCATGTACAAGTAAATGGCTTTCCTGCAAATCGCACACATCTTTTACACATATTAGCGAATCACAGGTCGGCTATTGCCTTACCTGGTGAACAGTTGGTAAAAACTACAATAGTTAAACACCACATATCACTAACAGACTCAGATCCAATCTATGTAAAAGCTTACAGATTACCTCATAGTCAGAGACAATTAATGGATAAAATGGTGGATGACATGTCTTCAGAAGGGATCATTGAACCCTCAAACAGTCCTTATAATAGCCCATTATTCTTAGTGACTAAGAAAACAGGTGACTTTCGCCCTGTTATTGATGCTTGGAGAATAAATGAGAAAACTGTCAAGGATAGATACCCATTACCAGTACTTAAGGATATCCTCATGGTTATTGGAGAAAACAACGGAGTCTTTAGCAGTCTTGATCTAATTAGTGATTATTGGCAAGTAGAATTAGATGACCAATCCAAACCTATTACTGCTTTCAGCACACCTAATGGTCATTGGCAATTTGTGAGAATGCTTTTTGGATTATCTAATGCCCCTGTAACTTTCCTAAGGATGATAAATACCATATTTAGTGATATGACCCAGGATGTTGCTGCTAACTTAGAATCTTAGATGATTTAATAATAGTTACCCCTGATGTAACGACACCCCTGCAAAAATTAGACAGAGTCTTACAATGACTGCAGGATGTTTGGATTAAAAGTAAAACTGTCAAAATGTGTACATTCCTTAAATCTGAAATCGAATTTTTGGGTCATAACGTAAATAGGAAAGGAATTCACACTTGGATTCCAAGATTAAAGCAGTTAAGGAATTTCCCCAGCCTACTACAGTAAAACAAGTAAGGATTTTTTTTGGATTATGTTCATATTATCAGTCATTCATAAAGAATTTTGCTCATATTCCCATCCCACTGACAAGGCTACTAGAAACAGGTAGAATTTAAGTGGTCACAAACAGAACAAGATAGTTTTGATCAGTTAAAACATAAGCTCACAACTGCACCAATTCTCAGTTATCCAAATTACAACCTCCCTTTCACATTCTGTACTGATACAAGTGCAGATGGCCTAGGTGCAGTGCTAATGCAGCACACCACTGAAGGTCGGTGGAAAGTATGTGCATACGCCAGCCGTGTGGTCAATGACGTTGTACAGTTGGCAAAAAGTTTCGTTACTATCCTTTTAACAGTGTGATGTAATGTTGGTATGCCTGACTCGCGAGTCAGGCGTGACACGAGTGTCTTATATACCTCCGACCTCCGTCACCCTCCGTGCTCCTCAGTGTCTATTTGGCAGGCAATTGGGAATGACGTCCTTTCACCCAGTGCTATTTTTTCTGGGTGTTTCATGGTTATTCTTGTTCTAAAACACTCAAACGTATTTCCTTATGTTTATTATAGAGTAGTTAAATAGTAAGAGTTCTTGAACACTAAAAATTTAATTTAAAATCAGCTAAACTTTTGATATAAAAAAGAAACTGAATGCGTTGTACTAAGTTGTCACTGCCGCGGCCCGCATATTCTCATTATCGGCCCGGGACAGAGACGCTACCCGAACGGCATATCTCGGATGACGAGGCACCAGAAGCTGCTTAATCGGCGGAGTACCAACCCTGCCGCACTTACCGATGTTAAAATTAGCGTAGGGGTGGTAACAAAAATGTGTTTGCCGACTGTACATTAAAATGGCTAATTGCCTATAGCTACCACACTCATCCTTACTCCCCTTCCCTTTATACAAAGGCACAATTATGGCTCTCCTCCAATCCTCTGGCACCTCTCTCTGCCTCCAGGCCAATGTAGGCTACACTCGTGATACGTAATTTCTGACCAGAGACGAACGGCAGGCACCACACACTCACACATACCCTGCATTCGAACTCAGCCTCTATAGGTGTATTGGGTGGAGAAATGAACAATACCAGGCGATTCGAAGCTTTCTGCTTCTCACACTCTGGTCAGAAATTTATGTATCTGTCCTGCAGCCAGCCACAGTGCACCAACCTTCAGGCTCGGACAACGAAACACCAGATTGATTTTCGGATTTAGATCAAGAGACGGCCCACGGTGATGAAGGAATGGTGGAATCATTACATAAGAGATTAGGTGAAGTGATTGATGCTGAGGGAGGCTGGACCATACATTGACGGAATCTTAATATTGTCATGATTATTATATTATTAATTACCTGATGTTGTCATTTACCTTTAGTGTTATTATAATTCAATGAAGAGTAGGTGTTTCTATTTCAAAAATATACTAAGATATTTATTATTTAGTCATATGTAGTGAATGAGGGAATAATTCTACAAATATATAAATAGTGTATAGTTCCAACCGATTTTTGTTTTCACTAATTTAAAGCTAAAATTCCAGGATGGTTTGTTCAAATAATATCATAATGTATCAAAGGTAGAATATGTATAACAACATTAAGCCAAAGAAGAAAACCGAAAATAAGCTTTATGCATGCATCCGTTAGGCTCAATATCTGGAGTCTTTGCATTAGCTCGTTTTCCTTAATAGATGCTTCACAATTCAACTGATCAAGCCATCTTGGAGTTCACTGGCATCCCTGTGTTCACCCATTTCTTCAACTTTCCTATTGAGTCTCGCTCCAACACTGGTGAAGTGTAGACGTTCTCGTGGCGCTCTGCCTGCATTCTTGTTTGTGTTGTTTTTGCATACTTGTTTGTGTGTTGTTGTTTGTATTGTTTGTGAGTTCTTGTTTGTGTGTTGTTGTTTCTGTGGTGTTGCTGGTGTTGTTTGTCTGTTGTGGTTCTGTGTATTGTTTTGTTGTGATTGTCTGTGTGTCCCTGGCTGATTGAGTGTTTAGTTGTTTGCTTCCCATCTAGGCCTTGCCTGATGGAGAGCGTGGATTGTGGGATATCTATGCAAAGTCATAGGGAGTGAATCAATTACTCAGGGTGGCACCCGCGCGCCACCTATAGGGGATAACGAAAACGACCTATGTAAACAACACCGAGAGGCAAGCGCCGGGACCACAAACCACACATAGGCTCATATTACCTTTATTATAGGGCCCAGTGGGGCTGACTTTATTCTCTGTGAATATTAGTTATCCCCCACAGGGCTAGAATAAAGATTGTTGGGTAAATTTTTACAAGTTGCCACAACAGGATTTCATACGAAAAATATATAATTCCTAGAAGGTTTTAGTGTGATTTGAGTGATGTTGACCTTCGTTTCTTTAGGAAATGCTTCGTTTTGGAGATAGCCCCCCTCCCCCCCATCCAACAATCTTGGGGGAGAGCCTGGGAAATCGGGGGTTTTGGGTGGGGGGAAAACTCATAATATGGTATATTTGCTTTTCTAGATTGCACTCATGACATGCCATAAATGTCAAAAAGTGGAAAACCCGAGCCAAGTTTCGGCAAAAGTTGGCTCGGGTTTTCCAATTTTCAACAAGCATAAATCTGGAAAACTGGAAAACCCGAGCCAAGTTTTGCCAAACTTGGCTTGGGTTTTCCAGTTTTCAACGAGCATAAATATTGAAAAATTAAAAACCCGAGCCAACTTTTTTCTGACCCAACCTGGATCGGGCATCCTTCGGTCTTAACCATAGCATCGAGATATTACAGAATTAAAAAGACCTTACCTGACCTGACCTAACCTAACCTAGAAGGGGGCATCCTTCGGAACCTAACCCTGTCATCCTTCGGTACCTAACCATGGCATACTTCGGAACCTAACCATGGCATACTTCGGGAGCTAACCTTGGTATCCTTCGGGACCTAACCTTGTTATCCTTCGAGACCAAATCATGGCATCCTTCGGGACCTAACCTTGGCATCCTTCGGTCTTAACCAGAACATCAATTTGTTATAGAATTAGGAAGACCAAATCAGACCCCTTGTTTCATACACCATTTTACCTTAATTGGAAGCAAATTATGTGGAAGGTACTGGTTCTTGTGGAGTTGAAGAGTAGGTGGTAGTGCTGTATTCTGGCAAGTTGTATTGGTGGTAGGTGGACTGGATGACCTTATATTCAAAGCACTTTAAACCAGTTATTATAACTGATCATGGACTAATTTATTTTTCAATAAGAGGCACAAGTGTTTTTTTGTATAATTTCTGTGTTTCTCCAGTAAATTTTCGTAAAACCAAGCAGCCAGGTGAGTTAACCAGGTGAGCCAAGGATATACCTCCTCCACAGACAGACAGTAATATTGTACTGGCAAGATAAATGGAGAGACTGAAGTTTCAGTGACGTAGTCACGTGTTTTAGGTCTATGATTGGTCAATAAGGAGATGATAGAATTGTGTGAAAAACTGATAGGTTAGATTTGGCTGGAAGTTAAAAAATGTGCCACCAGGTCGCACTGTGGGGCTCATAGATCAGCTGACCTATGTTTTGAATTCAATGCCCAATGGCAGCCATATTTGTTTTGATTTGCAAACACATTGCTTAGAAATCGTGAGAGTGGCCTTATAACGCATTTATAATGGAAATGCTACTAAGAAATATTGTAGTACAAGATGAAATAGAGCTTATTGTAATAAGAAATGTGTGAAAAAGCCAATGTTACGAAATTTTTGGACTGAAAAATACGACACGATTTTACGAAATTTTTGGACTCTGAAAAATACGACACTCACTACACTTATAAGAGGTAATTAGTGTTATAACGCATTTGCTAAGCAAATGGTATATAGAAAAGTTGTTTGTAATACTGAAATATAAACACTGGTAATAGTAAAAATTTTAAAATCGCGTTGTGGCAACTTGTAAAAATATTCCGATTGTTGTAGGATCTGGTCACTTTCTAGTGGATTTGACGAGATCTGCCCACATGGATTAAAAATCCACGTGAGGTGTAATGCAACCGGAGGCCTTTTTTTTTTTTTTTTTTTTTTCCACTGCTGTGTGGACCGCCAGCACACGGGGGTGCATTTCCCTTTGCATGCAGCAGTGTAAACTCCCTCCCCCTTATGGTCCCTTCAGGGCTGGTCTCATGGAAGGTACGGCCCCACTTGTAGCTCTTGTGGTAATGTGGACTTGGGCCCACAGCACTGGCTGTGGGATCAAAGCCTTCCCCCCAATCTCCCTGGCGGTCGGAGGCCCCCAGACTCCCTGGTCCAGTAAACTCTGGTCCCATTTCCTTGGGATGTGCTTCGGTAGCCCAGGCATATAGGGCCAGCCCCTCCTTTATTTTAATTTGTTTTTTCACTGCGACCAGAGTGTACCAGGGGTCTGTGGGGCAGGAGGCCATTCTGCCCCGGGAGAACATCAACAACAACAACCTTTATTATATGTAAGTTAGCAATAATTAATCATGTTCCTACCATGAAGGCCATCATAGGTCAGCACAGATTTAAGCTAACAATGTGCACAGGTCACCATATCCATAATAGTTCTGTATTAAAGTAATGGCTCCTAATTAGTGTTATGTTTTGTTTCTTTGCAGCCAGGAGCATTCGTATGTTGTACCTAAATAAAGGATAATCAGCACATATCCGAATGTCTCTTTGACCATGCTCCTGGATATTTGACAAGTTAAGGAGCCGATAAGAGTGTAGTACCACTCAGTAGACGAAGGCAGCTTCATTGAAATGCGAGGCTGCGGGATGCACGGAGGTGAAGATGGCCGACGACATGTCAACATACATTGCACTGATGCAGTTACATCAGAAGAATGTGCATGAGGCGAGCGACGCAGCAAGGTATAGGCGAAGAGGAGTGGGCTGCATTCACCCGCAGGTGGGACATGTTCCAAAAGGGGACTAATCTCTCACTGGGTCAAGTCACGGCTCAGGTACTGGCTTGCTGTGAACCAGAGTTGGAAGCCACCTTGTTCCGGTAAGACCCAACAATAGCCAGCAGAGCTGAAAAAGAAATTTTGGACGCCATGAAACTCCTAACAGTGGTGAACGTGGCATTGAGTGTGAGACGGGCAACACTTCTTCAGACAAAGCAAGACCCAGGGGAACACGTCAGACAGTATGTGGCGAGGTTACGTGGGTTGGCCAGTGTCTGTCAATGCAGTAAAATGGGAGTCTGCACTACTGCTACATGCTCAGGTACTGTAACCATAGATTACACTGAGGATATCGTCAAACTGGTCCTCTTAAATGGCCTAGCAGACGAAGAAATTAGAAAAGAGGTTCTCGGGACAACAGAAATTGACACTAAAACACTAAATGAAACTGTCTGTCTAGTTGATAGCAAGGAAACCGCAGCCCGAGCCATGGTGACTGACAACCTAAGGGTGGCAGCCAGTAGTTACAAGAAGATGGGTCGAGGTCAACCCAACCAAGCATCTCCACGGAACAACACACGATTACGGCGAGCAGGACAAGATGAAATGCAAGATACGCTGCCAATGTGGATCTCTCACTCCCCAGTTCGGTAAGGTGAGGGCAGAGTCAAGGAGTTCAAGTTGTGTCTCGAATGCTGGAAAAAGAACCACCCACGCACCCGCAAGTCGTCTCAGCCAGAATCATGCGAGTCGATGGAAGCGTTGTTTCACTATGTGGCCACCACTGAGATGAGCTCCAGCTTGAGTGGGGCCTTGCCGCATCCAACGTTGAAGTTGTCGGTAGCTGTGGACGTTGAGGCATACACCAAAATGAAGATACCATGCCCACCACGTCGATCTGCTACCATCATCGCCATCGCCGATTCAGGTGCTCAAACCTGTCTCATGGGACTGCAGATCATGAAGAATTGGGGTTTACGCCAGCAGCAACTTACTCAGGTCACCAAACGCATTCTTGCTGCCAATAATGAGGAAATAAATGTGCTGGGTGCTGTATTCCTAAAGCTGTCAGGCCGCAACCAAAAAGGCGAGCAACTAGAAACTGCCACAGTGGTTTACGTTACAGACTCCACCAGTCGGTTTTACCTGTAGCGGCAGCTACTCTAGTCTTGAGTTACCTCTCTTAAGTGTGTCTATAATCCTTAAGTGTGTCTATAATCCTTAAAGTGGTAGGCAGTCTATAATGGTACTCTTTACTTGGAGGTTTAAGAGAGGTTTGGAGGAAGACTAGTGGTGAGGTTTTAATCTTGTTTATTCATTTTTTTTTTTTTTTTTTTTTTTCACTTGCCTATCACCCATGGTGGCGGGTATTAAGGCAGTCATTCATTTTTGTTTTTATTGTATTTATAAGGTCTCTTTATAGGGGTCATCCACTCTCTTTTGATCCGGAAGATGTTGGGGTCACGTCGCCGAGAGATGTGTTGTTGGAATAGGTCGAGGAGAGGAGAAGTTGTCATAAAAAAATTGGTGATGTCAGGCAGCTGTTGTTGTGATGACTGGCTGTCCATCCTTCTTCTCCTCTTCCTCTTCCTCCTCCCGGCTGTCTGCCACTCCCCTCCATCTTCCAGATCCATGTTGTCACTGGTGTCGTTGGTGTTGCTGTTGGTGTTGGAGGAGGAACTGGTGTCAGAGTCCTCCTCCGTCTCGGGGTCCTGTATGGAAGGTTCAGGTGGTGGTGGTAGTGGTGATGGTGGTGTTGGTGGTGGTGGTGCCTTCCCACTATTCGCCCGGTTGAGTGGGTGAGGCAGCATTAATCGGCGACGGGGGTGGGCTGGAGGGGGTGGAGGTGGCGCTTCCTCTCTGCACCTCCCTCGTCGTGCCGACTTGCTGCCTCGTTTCTTGGTGGTGGTGGTGGTGGTGGGTGGTTGTAGATCAGGAGAAATGGCTATTGGTGGTAAGCCATTTCTCCTGAAGATGTCGAGGAGGAGGTCAGAGAGATGACCTAGCCCTTCTGCAGCTAAAGCAACAGCAGTTTTGGTGCAGACGGTGACGATGTCTGCCTGCTGCTGCCATCGCTGCGGTGGTTGGGCGTCAGCCGTCTTCCTCCCACGGGCATGGAGTGAGCCTAGGACCTGCCCACCATCAGGTCCCGCTACGTTGGTAGCCTCCACGCCCTTCCCTTCCTCCACAGTGAAGGACACCTCCTCTCCGTCCCCCAGTGATGGTGATGAGGTGAGACATGCGGACATATATAGGTAATACAATATCAAGAGCACCCTATTATAACCAATCAGAGAGCAGCGAGACATGGTACGATGGGTCTCTTGATTCTGTAGCGTGGCAAGGTGGTGCGTGATCAAGAGCACCCTATTAGTTGGCAGCAACTAAACGAGAAGGCGGGCAACCCGTTCACGGAGACAGTCCTAAAATTCCGCCATGCCAAGCTTTTCCCACCTACCATCCAGCTTCACCTACATGCGCATCAACACTTACCGTTGCAACAGTACATCAAATTCGCCGACTCCATGATGACTCCACAAGAAGGACCAGCCCTGCCATTGTCCCTGTCGCCGTACTTGCCTGCACCAAGCCTTCCACACGTGTTCTCGCCTTGATCACACGTGGTGTCCCGGTCCCACACAACTCTCCTGCAGCAACCACGGACTGCACCATGACGCTACATGCTAGGCTGGCCTCCTATATATAATCGTGTGCAACCCTCTGTATTACTAAATAAACTGTTACCGTGTATTCTAGAGTCTGTTCACCCGGGTAGTAACGCAAGGGCTTCTTTGCTGTTATAGGCATATTTGAAATGTGTTCACCTCAATGGTGTGAAGGCTGATAATATCAAGTTGATTAACTGGTCATGTGATATGTGCTATAATGGTCTGAAAAGAGTTGAAAAGGATATTAGTGAATTGAAGAAAGTGATGAAGGATATGCAAGATCAAATGAAGAAACTAGTAGATGGGAAGATGGAAGATGTGACCGAGTTGGGTCGAGTTGGTGATGTGATCAGCGCTGACTCAGACCTGACTCACACAAGCTGGGCCACTGTAGTGAAGGAGAAGAAAAATGAGAAGAAAAACTACTGGTTGTAAAGTCAGTGGATGATAAAATGAAGGTTGTAGAAAAAAAGAAAGAAGTTGCTGAGGCTGTGGATGGTACACAAATAGTTAACACAAGATTCACTCAGAAGGGAGATCTATAGAGAGATACATGAGCATCACGTTGATCACCATTACTGTCCTTGTGGTCCTTATTGTATCATATGGTGTTCTGCGCAGTAATGCTGGAACTAGATAAAAGTAAGGTAATGTATATCGAAACAGATTTTAATAAAAAAATACCTATAAGTAACTTAAAAAGAAAGATATAATATATTTCTCTTTCCTGCAAATGGGTTTAACAAGTTAACATTCTGACTAGCAACAAACTAGCAAATGGCAATGCATGAAACCTATAGTCCTTCAGTTTTATGAAGGCGAAATGCTGTGGCTGGGATAATAATGCGTATCTGCCAACACTTTAATTCTAAATAATTCATATATCTTTCCCCATAAATCTCTAGTTGTTTTCTAAATTCTCTACATATTGACCCCGTAGGGGGGTTTTGCCTGCATTAGTGATGTGGGAAATACTTTAAGGGTTTTGGCGCCCCTTCGGCCCCAGCCACTAGCTTTTAGTTTTTCAACTACCACTCTTTTCTTTCTATTTCCTTCCTTCTTGCTGTCTCGCCTCTCTATCACCGTTTTCTGGCGCTATATGACCTCTCTGTTGCGGCGCCTAATATCAATCAATCAATCAACCTCTACATATTGAGAACCAAAATGCGATCAACAACATAATCTCAGCCGTAGTTTTTCGAATCATATAATTGGACTATAAGTGATAAGGGAGAAAGGCCTATGTCCTTAAAACTTTTTAAGAACGAATTAAAAGGTTAAAAATATTAGAAAGAAAAGATAAACGGTAAGAAAGGAGGGAAGGGCAAGCGAGAGAGGGATATGACAGTAGGGAGGATGTGCAAGGTTGCCAGTTACTTGAGAGGTACTGTAATATATATAGCCTATGCATAAAATTAGACCAAGTTTTTTTTAAACGCCATATAGCGGCGCCTATTTATTTAAGTTTAACCGATTATTTTTAAGGAAATGCATATTTAGAAGAAAAAATCCTGGTAAATAGCTTAATGAATTTGTTGACAAATATGATTATTAAAAAAGTTAGAAAATTAAACCGTCTTCTGCCGAAAAAGAAAACAAAACAGCTGGGCTTGGGAGAAGGTGATAAATAGGGTGGACTACAAGCACGAGGGATTTGATTGATATTAGGTGGCGCAACAGCGAGGTCATTTAGCACCAGGAAAAGGTGATAGAGAGGTGTGACAGCAAGCAAGAATGAAATAGGAAGAAAGGAGGGACAGTTGAAGAAATATAAGCTAGTGGCGGTGGCCGAATGGGCGCCAAAACCCTTAAAGTATTGCCCACATCATTACAGGCAATACCCCCCCTATATTCGCATTTCTTTACCTATTAGAGAGATTTCAAATATTATCGTAAGATTTGCCCCTTTCAAATGCTGAAAACAGCTAATCCACACCGTAGTTGCCGAATGGTATATAACGTTATCTTTCTTTTTATTTATTTTATTTTATTTTTACTTTTTTATATATCTCTACCTCGGGACAGGAGGCCATCAGTCGTGGCCTGAGACTGAGGCCCCGAGATTATCGAGTGAAGCTTTGAGGTGTTGGTTGCTTCACATGTTTGTTTATACACGTCACTTTCTGGAGAGGGCAATGTCTGTTTGTGTTACTTTACAAAACCTTATTTAGAAGTATGAGAAGAAAAAGCATAATAAGCCCTATGCTATAACTGCACTATATTTAAGACAAAATACTACAGTTACAGCGAATCTACTCAAAGATTTCTTTTTGGTTAAAATCCGATTTGGTAACTTTATTCTCTGGGTTATCATTCTCATTATATTCATCAATAATTCAGTAAATTCCCCTCCCCAAAAACGATCGATCATTAAAATCACATAACGTATATATGTAAAAATGAAGTCACAACTCTTACTCCACGACTTGCCTAATGCATGAATTATGTATGCTAGAGGATTTCACGTTAGTACAGAAATGAGAGTCAACTCATTGCCAGCAGGAATACCAACCCCACAGTACAGTCATACATGTAGCTTCGATCTTTTCTCAGCAGGATCTAGCCAGCAATGCCGATACTTTTTTGGGAGAGTGTACGTCTACTGAGAGGAAATGTATAAGCTGTATGAGGTTTAAGAACACTGATTTTGAGTATGCGGCAAATGATGTGAAGTATTGTTCAGTTATGCATATGTCTTGTAAAATGACACAAAGAATATTTAAAGAAATTTTTAAGTGTTTTTTAAGAAATGTCCGGATTAGTGATTATTGGAATTAAGTTTTAAGAAAAGATTGAAAACATATCTGTTCACTGGTTATGACATGGATAATATGAACATTAGAAATAGTGTTAAATAATATTGAGGGAAGCCCTGCGGAGCACCATCTGCTAATGGAGCGGGGCATAGAATATCTAACAAGTAACAAGTAAATTGTCGTATTTTCACACAAGTTATAGTACAATGTTGTATTTTTGCAAAAACTAAGCACATATCCACCATTTAATACATAATCCATTAGTATTATTGCCTCTCCTGTCTCCGTACAGTGAAAAAAATATGCTATAACTTAGTACACTAGAGAAGGATTTCTTTATTTCACTCCATAGATCCAACACCGGTCTACCTGACAATAGACGATTCTTCCTTGGATTAAAGCCCATTTCATTCAAGCAGTGTATGAATTTGTAGTTTAAAATAAATGTATTTCCAATGGAGGGGAATATTATCGTACATTAGACGTCTTAATCGTACACATTAGTAAAATTATAATACAAGTACAATAATTATCGTACAATTTCTATCCCTGTGGTTATGATGCTCCCCAACCAACCACACTTGTTATATTTTATTATATCCAACAAAATCAGTACAGGCCGGGCTGTATAGAACATAGAGAAAAGTAGAGTTTTTCGGAATGATCAATTAGAAAAAAAAAATCTTTCCTTAGGAATAAAAATAAAAATATTGATACAGTAAGGAATCTCCTTATGCATCTACCCGGGTGAACAGATTCTAGAATACACTGTACAGTTTATTTGGTAACATACAAAGGTGCAGTACATATGGTATGGGGGAAGGCCAGCCTGCCGATGTTGCGTCGTGGAGAGTCGGTAGTTACAGTGTTGCTTGTGTAGTAGTGTAGGGCAGGGGAACAGTGTGTGGACGTAGTGAGAACACGTGTGTCAAGGCCCATATATACCAGGTCGGCTCAAGGGGGTAGCGCGACCTGACTCACCCCCTAAACGTGACGTCAAATGTACCCCAGACTCAGTCTCTTGCCTCAGTCGACAGAAGATCAGCACAGGTGATTGACTAAGTCAAGTCCTATATAAGTGCAATTATGCCCAACAACTGTGCTGTATACGGATGCAACTCAAGTATCAGGAAAAAGGGTGCAATAACTTTTCATCTTTTTCCTAAGGATGATGATATTAGAAAAAGATGGGCTCACTTCTGTAAAAGACAAGACAATTTTGATTGTAGGATGACGAAAGATATTCTATATTGCCTAATAAAGAAGATAGAAGCAGCTGGATATCCAGTTGTGGGTATGGTGAATGGTCTTGGACCATTAAATGTAAAGTTATGGAATGAATTAGGTGTAAACATAAGTCAGTCATCATTTACAAACCCAGCTGATCCTGAGAGAGACATTTTTGTTTTTGCAGATGCTCCTCATCTGGTTAAACTCATTAGGAATAACTTCATAGATTCAGGTTTTCAGTTGTCAGAAAGAAGGTATATAAGCAGTGGATGTGTAAGAGAAATTATTGAGAAAAGTGTCAGTGACTTGAAACCCACACACCGCTTGTCAGATAAACATGTTACTGTTAAGGGTACACAACGAATGAACGTCAAGCTAGCAGTCCAACTTTTGTCGGAGACCACTGCACAATCACTGCAATTCTTTGGACAAAAAGGGTACCTTACTATCAATGATTGGGATGATGCAAGCCAGTTTATTGCCTTGATTGATAAGTGGCTTGATATATTCAATTCAAGAGTTCAGTATGATGCAAAACCATCCAGGAATGCATATGGCTGGACATGATTAAAACTGCACAATCAATGAGAGTCTATGGGAAAAATTCACTGTACCAGTTTCAGAAAGGATTGCTCATATCATCCCAATCTTTGCCAAAGTTGTATGAAATGGTGAAAGCTACTTTTGGCGTCTCTTTTATATTGACCTACAGGTTAAATCAAGATGGTCTAGAGCACTTTTTTGCCTGTCTTCGGCAAATGGGGGCCTGCCATGACCATCCTTCCCCACTGTCTGTAAAACACCGTGTAAAAACATACCTAGTTGGCAAAGATATTGCACTGGTTGGTTCTAAGTACAACTCTGAGAAAGACTGTAATGAGGAAAATGTAACACAACTCTCCTTTTCATCTCTGAATGCCAGCTCCAGTGTAGCAAAGGAAAATTATGAAGATTCTTTGCACCGAGAACTGTCCATATCTGCCATGTTGTGTGCAACACAATGCTATTACTCTCTGTATCCCACAGAGTTACCTCTTAAGGTTTTGCTATTGAAAGAAAATCATACTAATCAGCAAGGAAGAGTAACACAAATAATAATAATAATAATAATACTCCTACCTTACTTTTGATATTTTAAATTTTATACACGACTGTAATAGTTTCCTAAAATGTTTACACATAAAACAAAATAAAGACCACAATATAGTTATAGTTACCTTTTGTTGTTGGTAGCTTGAGAGTTAGGACTGCATCAGCAGTCAGTCTAACTTGAGTTTTGAGTACAGATTGGCCAGTCATCTCATATTGCAGATTTTTCCTATAGGCAGTTGGTGCGAAATGAAGACTACATACTCGTGCAGTATTAGGTTCAAATTGGTGCTCTCTCCGACATAAGTGAATCCACCTGTTTCTCAGTTCACTGTTCTTGGGGAAGTGGTGGAAACTTATGGAATCTTTATTTTTGTAATTGGAGAAACAACCATATACAGCACAATTGTTGGGCATTGTGCACTGCTACTGTCTACCAGTCCACAATAAACATCACCGGAGAAAATCTAACAATTAAGAGCTACACAGAGGGACCTTGTACGACGGTGTCTGAATATGAACTATGTGACATTCAAGTGTGTGTGTGTGTTGGAGGTGGGGCAGTTAATCTTGGGTGGAGGTGTTTAAAGGATTTGATAAGGTGAGTCAGGTAAGGATTAAAATACTTCCATTTTCTATACGCGGGCAGAAGGAAGGAATTCTCCCGTATATATGCTGTTTTCACATCACTATTTCTAGTCCTATTTGTAATATCTCGAAAACTTCCACTGAGAACTTTCGATACCTACGCTTTTGAAGAAATTTTAGAAACAAAAACGATTCACCTACACAAAGTCTAAACCATGAATTTTGGCAAGAAAGTAAGGCAATTTGTCACTGAAATGCGAGGGGCCGCTAGTATTGACCCGTATGTACCCCGATCATAGAGACTACTATCCCGTCCCATATTTGACAGACATGGGAAGCCTCAGTTTGGAGGCCAATCGACGTAGATGCACAGTGGGTTGACAGTTGACGAGCAGGCCTGGTATTCTAGATCTTGGTATATATGGGCCTTGAGGTGTGTGACGACGGCAGGTACGGTTGGTCCTTCCTCCTTATAGTAGCTCGCTGGAATCTCTCTCTCACAAGCGCCAGCCCGCTCTTTTATATCCTTTCTCTAGGTTTCCGTATGTAGCATCAATCACGTGATCACGCCGTGATCACGCCATCCCCTGACCTGCTGGACCCACATTATAGTCAACCACTAGGAAACTGGCGGTTTAGGTGGGGCCGAATCGGGGATTTCCCCCCAAGCAGTGCTGCCACATTTGGCTTTCCAACCCACATGACTCTATCAAAAATCACACCAAAATGGCAACGTTTTCGTACAGTGGTGCACTGATTCTATAAATACAGTCTTTAAATGGTGAGAGCGAGGTCAGGAAATTAATGAGGTGAGTCAGGTCACTTCTCCTTTAGACTCCACAATGGAAGGAAGAACACGTACCCCTGCCCACCACCCACACTGGCTCCATAGTCGTGAGAAGGAAATCATTTTCTACGTAAATTCGTACTTTGCAGAAGAAAATGTTCACCACGTACAAAATCCTATCAAGTCTTCCTTCTACACACACACACACACACAAGTCATAGCCCTTCACTACTTACACCTGCCATTAATCCTTACCTCAACGGAGTCCTGACCTCACCCTACCAGGCGCCCTCCCTCCCCTCCCCCAACACACACACACACACACACACAAGGGAGGCAAAAGGAAGGGGTATGTACAAATTATGAATAAATGTACAAATAGTAAACAGACGTAAAAATAATAAAAAAAAATGGATAATAATTCAGAAGCACATTACTATGCACTGGGACAAACAGACACATAATATACAGATGAAGAAAGAGTAGGCTAAGGGGGGGAGGGAGGAGATTCAGGTGAAGGACTGCTAATCTACTGCCCTGTGGGCCCTGGGTAATCCCATTCTGACAGACCCGATGTGGCAGCGCTGCTTGGGGCGGCTGCCCCACCTTCAGCCGCCAGTTTCCTTGTGGTTGACTATAGTTCATACCTGGAGGAAGCGGAAGGCTGGCGGCTGGGGTTCCCAAGGGTATGCAAAGCTGCACCAGGGGACGGGATTAATCAAACCGCCAGACTGTGGCTTGTCTGGGATGGGGAGATCACAAAGAAACTGGGAGCGGCGCACCAGCACATAGAATATATATATAGAAATACAGAGTGGTGCGTATGCTACCACTACAATATCAATCTGTTATGACAGAACAGGCAACAAGTATCACTATCCGATCGATGAACAACTTGAGCAAGAATTATCCCGAACACAAAGGGCAAACGTATCTAGTTGCGCGAGGCATTCTGTAGTTTATGTGTGAAGTTTAGACAAAGTTACTGTTAGTGAAGTGGGAGAGAAAAGGGAGGTGAGGTAAGGTGCAAGGTGGATGGGAATTTGAATCCTACTAGGGTATTCTAGCACACAAAGAAAGAAGTTGGGCGATGTGAAGTGGTGAGGTTTGCGGGGGTGAGATGATAGGTAGATGGATAACTGGAGGTAAAGGAGTTTTATATATATATATATATATATATATATATATATATATATATATATATATATATATATATATATATATATATATATATATATATATATATTCCGACACTGGACATAGGCTTCATCAAGCCCGTTACCGTGGCCCATGTCAACTGTTGCTCACACACACACGTCACGACTTCCGAACTGGTACCCAGCCACAGAGGGAGGGAAATGAGGGTTATTCCCGAATACTGCAGCTGTTATGGTACCAGCGAGGGTGTTTTACGACGTTCGAGGGCCTTATAGTTAGTGCCTGAAACTCAAATCGGCAGAGCAAATAATCTCAGGCCCTCACCTGAGAGGATCGATCTCCCGACCACTCGGCCACCTCCCCTACATGGGGAGTGGAGTAGGAACGGAAGAATTTGAGAGAGGGCGTTTGGGAATAAAAGAGCGATAAGGGAAGGGCAGGCAGGTAGGGGATTGGGAGGCATAAGTGGAGGCGAAAGTGTGGGTGGAGTTAGGCTTGTCGGGAAGGGTTTGGGTGAGGTAAGGGCAGGTCAAAAATATAGGGTGAGGTGAGGGCAGGTCAAAAAGGTCCCTGGGGTGACAGAGTATAAAAATTTCCCTGGGATTTCCCTTTTAGGAATACACAGAAAAAAAGATGAACATAAGTATACAATTAAAAGCACAAGTACAATTAATATCACACAGTAGTACAATTTAAAAAAAAAATCACAGTAGTACAAATAAAATTATAAATGGTCAGATAGCTTTTTTTCTTTGTTTTTTCTTTTGTATTTCCTGGAATAGTCATTAGCCCACAGACACAACAAACTCCTTCTTCCAACACAAGATATCGTTGTCGGTTAGTGAGGAAACAGGCAATAGTCGACAGTCGTAGATTATGGTGTGAATTTTCGTCAAGATTTTACATTCCTATATTTTCTCTCATCATAAGTTGGGAAAGAAATAGGGAGATTAAAAACAAAACCCCTTTTGTCATACTTATTATTGGAGTGAGTAAGAAGCATTAACCATAACAATTGTAGAAGATTATACAATAAAAACGCTTCTCACAGAGCTCCATATCACTCAATGTCAACCCCTCACCTCATCTTCTCCATGAACAGCCCTTCTTTCTGACTTGACCTGCATATAAGTAACTTCTTTGTCTTCTCCAGATCCCTACAGGCATGACAACCAAACCCTCTTTTATCTTTGACTTCCCGTTTATTGTATCATGGTATTATAATATTAAATTTTGCTGTGTGAACATTGTGATGAGCGTGTGATCGATACGTCCAAGAAATATTAGACACATGTCGCTTCAGAAGAGGGTCAGTGCGGAGCCGAGGTGGTATCAGTCCCAATGGAGGATTATTATTATTGAAACAGGTTTATAATAATTCTGTGCAAAACTATTTGGATGACGCCAATTTTACAAAATCTTTGAATTAAGTCAATTTTACAAAATGAAATGAAAAGTTTGTGAGTCTGTCAAGTATTACATCCCTTGTCCATCTCGTTCAAAATTTCTACATCATAAATTATATTCACATTTTCTTTGACATTGCACCGAAAATTCGTACACAGAACATTGGTTAAAAGGTTAAAAAAAAGTTTCGTTACCACCCCTACGTTAATTTTAACATCGGTAAGCACGGTAGGGTTGGTACTCCGCCGACTGGGCAGGTGTGCCTCGTGTCATCCGGGACATGCTGGACGGGTATCGTCTTTGCCCCGGTAGTGAGAACTTTTTTATATCAATAGTTTAGCTGATTTTAAATTAAATTTTGAGTGTTCAAGAACTCTTACTATTTAAATATTCATTATTAAAGATAAGGAAATTCGTTTGAGTATTTTAGAACAAGAATAACCGTGAAATACCCAGAAAAAATAGCACTGGGTGAAAGAACATCATCCCTCTTTGCCTGCCCATGAGACACTGAAGGGCACCGCACAGGGCACGGAGGCCGTCAGATCGGAGGGACCGGGAGGGTGGCGGAGGTACGACACTCGCCAGTCAGGCATACCAACATTACATCACACTGTTAAAGGGATGGTAAGGAAACATTTTTTGCTGACTGTACATGTTTTTGGCTTTATGTAATACTAGCTGCTCCGCCGCCCTTCGGGCGGCAAGGAGCCGCTAGCTCCTGCGGAGGGCTGGCGGCCTGCGGCCGCCCTTCCACCGCCCTTCGGGCGGTTTGGAGCAGCTAGCTCCGGCGGAGGGCAGTGGCGCTTGGCGCCTGTCCACCGCCCTACGGGCGGTCAATAGCCGCTAGTTTCTGCGAAGGGCTGGCGACCTGCGGCCGCCTGTTGATAGCTCAGTGGAAGTTATGCAAGAAGTGAAAAGAAGTACGCCATCAGCCATAATATTAGCACAAATAAATCTTATGTAATTCTAAAGCAACAAAACAATCACTTATTGAGTGTTGCAATAGTTTTCTTGAATATTTTCAACAATTTTATATTTCTGTAAATAAATCATGTATGCAGTTGTAGAGCATCTGAGACCCCGGCGTAGTGGTTAGAGCGCCGGGTTTCCAAGCCGAAGGTCCGAGGTTCGAAAACCGTAAACGCCATTGGTTTTCCGATATGGATCCCGGAATTGGGCCGTTTTTGAGCCGAAAAAGACGTTATAAAAAATTTGGAAGTCAGTGTTTTAACTATTTGATCAGTGGAGGACATTCCCACCAAGTTTCAGCTCAATCTGCCCACCCATTTGGCCTTGGGTTTGAATCTGTGCAAATAAAAAATACAGTACGAATAAAATGCAATAGCAAAAGACTTATAAGGCTGCACAAATAACCAATATCCCGCAAAGCAGAGGTACTGGAGCAGGAATGAAGACCTCAAGAAAATATGTTACAAAAATATTCTACCAATATGGTACAAATCAATCATAAAAATGCATAAAAATTAATAATAAGTAAAATAAATCGTGAACGACAATATACTTACTGAGATAACGCATAAACAATTCGAATAATATCCGTGCTGTAGCCTAAAATATTTTCATTAGCTTCAGACAGTATTTTGCTTCTCAGTATTGTTATATTAACTACCCACTTCATTGGTAACACTGGTTAGGTTGGGCCTTCAGTGAGTGGCGTGAGAGGGGAATGGTTAACTCGTCATATTTACGCAATGAAAATACGGACGCTCACGTTTTCTCATTTTTAGGGAGGTTTTAGGGGTAACTAGTTTATTACTCATGGCGCTGCTGTACGCAAACCAGTGGACCTAGGAAACTTTAGTTTACAGATTCTAAATCTAACTTAAATGAAACTTTAAACATCACGCTGTTTTTGCGGTTCATGCGGGAAGGCTGAAATGTGGTATGGTGATTCCGTAGATTTTTTCCCCTGTATTTTATTATTATTTCGCTTCCACGTTTCGTTATATGTGGTTTCGTTGTATGATCCCCCATAAACCTGAAGGGGATCAAGACTCACCTACATGCAAATTTTGAGGACACAAAGTTGGACGGTGTAGGCGTGCATTGCGGACACACACACACACACACACACACACGCAGACAGAATCTTGGCTTTATGTATATAGATTACATAGCACTACGATATATTTCTAATATACAAAAACACTTAAATATGTATATGATATTGATATTAAATGTGTTTCATTTCTTGCCACAAAATAAAAAATGACAGTCACCGTTCACAGAAAAGCTCTCATATGATGTTGTTATTTTGAATTGTGAATAAATAGCTGCATGTAATAAACTAGAAGATAAACTCACACTCCAAAAATTTTATCCAGGTCTAGTTGAAGTTTCGAATCATTTGACATACTAGTGAACCAATTACAATGCTTCTGTTATATTTTTGCTTGAACTCGCTTAACACTCGATCAGGCTATTCGAAGCAAGCCTGGATACATATTTTGGATTGCAAGTGTACAGCCACAATCAAATATCCACCGACACTTTCCTTCCGTCATAGTAAATATCTTGGTAATAAAGAACAACACGTGTATGATTTTGCAGCACCTCATAGTAATAATTGAGTGGATTGAGTTGACGTATTGTGTTGTAAGGTTATAGCTTGATATAAAACTGATTTATTTGCACGATGGAAGGAAGGAGTCGGTGGTTATTTGATTGTGGCTGTACGTTACCTATGTATTGAAAATTTCCCAGCAAACGAACAGAGGGAAACTGTCAAACGTTTGCATGACTCACATCAATGTGGTTGGTTATTATTGTCCACGATTGTACAAAAGTAGCTTCAATCAGAGAGACTGAATCCAAGTTTTGTTATGACGGGGTGAAAGGCGAACTGTCTATGAATGTGTATGAATATAATTTGGTATTTAGAATATAATTTGGTATTTATTGAAAGAATTGCCGTTTTGTAGCAGTGTTGTCAGATCCAGCTAGGTCCCAGTATTTTCCCCCGGTCATTTCCTGTACTTTACCACGGTTATTTCCCGGTAGTTTGCCCAGGTTAGGTCCCGGTAGTCTGCTGTGGTCTAGGTTAGGTTAGGTAAGGTCAGGCTCATTTCAAAATGCCCCATTTGAATATGGGGCATTTGTAGAGGAAATGCCATAGAAGAAAATAGTCATAGAATGGTCTAAATAAGTGGGTAATGAAGGTAGAAAACCTGTAAGCGATAACGGCAATTCTTTCAATAATTACCCATAATTGTTTCTTCATTGTACAGTGATAATGAGAGATTGCGGGCTTCTTCCAGTGAATCATAGAGGCGGTATCCGAGTTGTGTTATGACGGGATGACAGGCGGACTGGATGTGAGCCAACTGGACTTGATCAATGATGGTTCTCCACTTCTTTTTCATGTCCTGCGTGTTACGGTGTGTGTCGTAAGGTTGGCCATTGTCGTACGAGTTTTTATCTCCTGTCACGTTGATTTTTAAAAATGTGTGTTGATTTAAAAACCTAAGAGAGAGAAGGAGAAGTAAGTGATCGAGCATGATAAATAGATAATTTTTTTATATATAATAAAAATATATAATTAACAATACACAATAGACCCTCAATATAAGATTATTTAATTTGGCATCATTCTTGTAACACAACGTCAGTAAATCAATTAGGCCTCGTCAGCTCGATCGAATAGTGGCCGGCGCGCAAACACTGTTAATTAAGGGGGAAATTTGGTGTTGGTAAATCTAGAGCAACTGAATCCTCCAAACTAATCCAAGCAACAGAACACCATTATTTATGTTAACCCGCCCTTGTTTCCTAGCATACTTTGGAGGAATCAAGGCACTCCAATGTAACGAAAGTGAATTACCCCCTTAAGCCCCTTCCACACAAGAGGCAAAGAGACTGCGGGCACGGGCAACTGAGTGGAATTTTCTCGTTTTTTTTTCCACTGTTACCAGATCAAACAGTCCTCTGCAGTCATTGGCCCCTTGTGCCCGCCACCCACCCACAAAATTGGTAGCAGTGTCTGACCGCAGTCATTTTGCCTCTTGTGTGGAAGGGGCTTTACCCAGACCAGGTCCAATACACACGTTTGGTAGATGGGAGGTGGGCAGCATATTTGTGAACTTTATACGGGTATTTGCCAGCGCTTGGTTAGGTTAGGTCAGGTTCAATTAGAGTAAAATGAGCTGGTAAAGAGAATGAAACTATTTCAAAGATTATCCCATGGTTGGTTTTATCGTTATAACCTAAGCATTATTCTCCTGGCAACCACCACCATATATATATGGTGTAACGCTAGCTGATGTCATAATTCCATTGGATAGATAATTGAGTTACAATTGGGTTACGAGATGTTCTATGAGCATTTGTGTTATTTTCCATAGTTACTGAGTTAATGACACTGGAAGGTGGCCCACAGATAAGGAAGGTCCTGTGAGCCACACAAGTAAAAATCACCTAAGGTAGTAGGCCTAACTAGTATGTGTGAAAATGTGTACAGTATGTTTCACTAACTCTGAACCTTGTATTCGAATCACTGAGTACGTCAGTACCAGCCATGAAGCTCTAGTTCTGATTGTACAGTCACGAACACTAATAAGTATACAGTAGCTGTGGTTGAAGCTTCGAACAGTCCACCAATTCACCACCGAATTAATTCCAAAGGAGATGTTGTTGTGCATTTATTTACTGTCTCTCTATAGGTATTCGAAGCACACCTGAATACTTATTAGTGCTTGTGACTGTACTATCTCAGTAACACAGACACAACCACAGTGAATGGTCACGGTCACGGACTGGTTCAACTTTTGGTACGGCGGGTATTTGATGCAGCGACACATGTGAATGATCCTTCTGTTCTCCACACTGTTACGAGGTCGATGTTGCACCGTATTGAGATGTGTATGCAAGAAGGTGGAGGCCATTTTGAACACCTTAACTAACTCATAAATAAATCTGCAATGCCCTTATGTTTGTGTTTCAATAAAACTTGGTGATACGTGTCCGTGTTACTCTACCTGTTTTACATGAGATTCCACAATCCAGTGTCATAACTTAGTAAGCTCAGCCAGTGTTCACCATTGGAGGGACTGTCATTCCCATGTGTTCCCAGTACCGCTACCTGGGCGCGCCAGTCAATATTTGGCCGATTGTCCTTGCCAGACCTCAAGACCATCCCATTTTCCAGGACTAATTGGGTCGTCTCCAGCGCCGACTTACACCACTTCAATGGCTCTCTAACAACTCCTCGGGTATCTCCATCCCAGTAGCCAGAGCCATCTATTGATCCTGGAGCCATCTATATTGCTTTTATCCGTTCAGTTGTTGATTACCTCTCCCCTGCTTTGATTCAACTTGCCAGGGCTACTCAGGAAACTTTAGAAAAATTTCAGAATAGAGCAATGAGAATAATTCTCGGCTGTCCAATGTCGACCAGAATAGTGAACATGCAGCGTGAGTTGCGTCTTCCCCCATTAATTGAGAGAATTTATTGTAATGTTACTGTCTTCACTGTCAAGTGCCTCCATTTCCCACATCTTTCACCCCATTACTCTCAGTGAGTCAGGACTTCTCTTAGACCAAACTCCCCTCTCCCTCCCATACTGCCTGTTGGACGTACTCTTATAAGGTCTGTTTCCTCTATGCTCCATAGTCTTAATATAGATATAATGGTTGCAGAAGTCCCCCAAGGGCCCCCTCCATGGATGCTTCCAACACCTGATGTGAGCTTCACACCTACTTCCAAGTTGGAACTGCCTTCTCTACAGCAGCAGTTGGTTCTGGAACACATAGAAACAGTGACGTCCTCCATCACAGATCCATACTGCCTCTAGTAGCACTGATGGCTCATTGCAGGTGGATGGTACAGCAGGTTGTGCCGTTTTCTCACCTGACATGGAGTCACCTCCAGGGGGCTGGGTTGGCCGTCGTCTCTGTAACCACTCTAGCTCAACATTGTGTGAACTGTATGCCATTCTGGATGCTGTTAGTCTTGTTTGTCAACGTGGAGTGAATGCTGCCATTTTTTGTGACTCCAAACCTGCCCTTCATTCCCTCTCTAGTGTTCAGCCCACACACTCTACTGTTATTCAAGAGATTTTATCGTTTTTGGCCTTATTGCATCATCGTAACTTGACTGTCAAATTTTTATGTGGGCCATCCCATGTAGGTCTACGTCACAATGGTACAGTTGACAGACTCGCAAAGGAAGCCTGCCATCTGCCTCCTCGTGGTGTTGGACGTCCTCTCTCCCTGACACGTTACCTTTCTAGAGTTCGCTCCACTGCTCTCCTCCCTGTACGGCGATGCAGGGATGCAGAGAGGCCCTTCAGCATCTCCATCACCCATTACGAGACTATAGTCTTGCTCGCCTAAATTTACGGCTGTGGTGTGTCCCGCTATTTTGTACAGTGTTGCCACGTTTCCCCAACTTGCGATGTGAAACGGAAGCTATTGATGTACAAGGCATCACAAATACAATAAATTCAGATATATACAACATCCACTTGTGTATTTAGATGGATTAATCAACAGTAATCTTATTATGCATAAAACATTTATACAGTTACACAGAAACATGGCATAAATATTGTACAGTGTTGCTAAAAGAAATTGTAGTAACTTTTAATGGTATTTAGAATAGTTTTCGGGTGGGTAATAATATCACAGTTATAGATATAACATAATAAACTTGAAAAAGAAGAAATATTCCATTATCTAAAGTAAAAGAAATAATCAATATAATTTTTTTGAGTGGCGGCAATAGCCAGACCCACACCTACACCCAGACCTCCCTGGCAGGTGTTGCTATAATTGTAGAATAAAATGATCACATTTACTGGCTTTTACCGTAATTTCAAGGGTGAGGAATAATCACATTTATAATCTGTTAGCTAATATGTAGAACAAAATAATAGTCATTTGCCAATACCAAAGTAAAAGAAAAAAAAAATCACTCGTGAGCGGCAACACTTCCACACCCAGTTGGTGGCCTTGACACAGGATAGCTTCCTGGCGGTGACCTCTTTTCAGTTTTCACTTTCTTTATGCCCTTTGCACAGACACCATGGCAAATAGTTCAACCCATTCCTCACATCTAGACAGCCAGGCTAAAGAAATTGTCTTCAAATTAACAAACGAAAGCACAGTTATAAATAAAAGAAACGAGAGAGAGAGAGAGAGAGAGAGAGAGAGAGAGAGAGAGAGAGAGAACGGTACTGAAAATTTGGCGGCAACACTGTAAAGAGGTGAAAACCACACCACAGCCGTAAATTTAGGCGAGTTTGACTATATCTGCCATCACAAATATTCCTACCGTCGTCGAGGCCTCATGGTTCGGAATCACAATGTAGTCTCTGCTCGTTTGAGGCTTGGCTACCGGCCACCGTGGCAGGTTGCTGGGATGAAGGGTGAGCCTCCCTTCACTGAGTGTCGCTTGTGTCGAGCGCCTCGTGCTAACGCTATGGAGGACTATTGCCTAGCCTGCCCCACTGTCCGACACTTGCTGCCCCAGGGCGTGCCACTTGATGTGGTTTGTCGACACCTGCTGGACCATCAGGTTCTGGAGGAACTTCTGGTACGCCACCCTCGTTTTGGTGGATTTAAGTAGGTCATAATGTAAATATTTGTCTGTATGCTTGTGCTTCATTCTGTTATGTTTTCGTGATGTGTGTGTGTGTGTGTGTATGTGTGTGTGGTCTTAGTAATTGGATTCTCATGAGTCCCGCCTACCCTTGTGTATTGTTGTCTGCCTGTTGACTTACACTACGGCCCAATGAATTTAAAAAAAAAACTCAGTACCATAACAATGGAAAATAACACATTTGGTCATAGAACATCTCGTACTCGTAATAATCCAATAATTCATCCTATGGAGTTATGACTTCAGCTAGCGTTACACCCTGTAGAAGTCAACCACGTCCGTCATAATTTGGTGAGAGAGAGAGAGAGATTTTGTATTCGTATGCTACTGTGTGTGTGGGTGGGGCATGTGTGTGTGTGTTTGTTTGTGTGTGTGTGTGTGTGTGTGTGTGTGTAGAAAGCAAGAACACACATTATCATAATTTGGTGTGTGTGTGTGTGAGAGAGAGAGAGAGATTTTGTATTCGTATGCTACTGTGTGTGTGTTTGTTTGTTTGTGTGTGTGTACAAAGCAACAAAACACACATTAACATACATACCTGAGAGTAGCTGTAGGTAAGGAATTGTGACCCAAGAATGCAAATATTTTACTTGCTATCAACCAGGGATCTTCACACATGTCCTCATATCGTACTGACATATATCTGAAAACGTCATAGATAGCGTTAAGGGGAGATTCTCTTGTTGGTGAATTGGAAGGCTACTGATTCCTCCTAACTCTACCAGAAAACAAATCCCCTCCATGGTACTAATAGGGGATCTATTTGGTGGCATAGTTTGGAGGAATCACAGACCTTTCAATTCACCAACAAAAGAATCTCACCTTAAGGGGATAGTACAGTGTTGGTAAATCTGGAGCAACTAATTCCTCCAATTTATTCCAAGCAACAGGACACCATTAAAATTTGTTCATCTGGTCCTGTTTCTAGGCATACTTTGGAGGAATCAAGGCTCCGTAATGTACCAAAAATATACTATCCCCTTAATATGTTATAGTTAATATGTTAATAGTTAAGTGTTAATATAAAATATGTTAATAGTTTGAAGTTAAGGTGGTAATTCGTTTTTGGTACATTAGAGTGCCTTGATTCCTCCAAAGTATGCCAGGAAACAGGACCAGATGAACAAAAATAATGGTGTTCTGTTGCCTGGAATAGTTTGGAGGATTCGGTTGCTCCAGATTTACCAACAATGCACTCCCCCTTAATAGTTAATATGTTATTTTATTTAATATATTAATATTTAGGTAATGTGTGTGTGTGTGTGTGTGTTTATGCTATACAGTAATTCTTTCTACACACACACACACACACACACACACATGTTAATTCTTTCAACACACACAGTCGTACACTAACTCATACACACTGTATCTCAAACGTCATGAATAGGTGTTTATATGTTAGTTATTTCTACAGAGAGAGAGCACACACAGGGGTCTTCACAAATGCCCTCATATCACATTGCCATGTACAGTTGCCAGCAAAAGTCCTGTCGCCTCACTCGCCTATTATTTATCGGAGGATAACAAAAAGAGTATCAATTAAATAAACACATTCACCATATTGAAACACATAATTCGTTGGGAAAAATAATTAATAAACCTTAATTGTTTTTCGGTATTTGATCCTGTGAAGCTTATATAGTATTTCCATACTGAACTTCATGACTTGGCAGATGTGGCGACATGATTCCTCCAAAGTATGCCAAGAAACAACAGAATAAAATTATTATTATTATTATTATTATTATTATTATTAAAATAGACTAGAGACACAAAGCCGGGAGAGAATGCAAGCATTCTATCAATCCGAGGACCCCAGAACCATTAATCCAACCTGAAGAAAAGAAGACAGTGAAGAGAAAGAAAGATGAGCAGTTAGCTCAATAAAAACATATTAGCCCTACTCTTGAAGCCAGCCAGTCCTACACCATCAAAGACAGATTCATCAAGGCCATTCCACAGAGATACCAACCTAGGGACAAACGATCGACTGTACTGACAAGCATAATGATGGCCTGCTGTTTCTTGGAATAGTTTGGAGGAATAATTTGTTCTAGAATCTGGATTTATCATTACTGTACTACCCCCAAAATTAATATCCAGAAATGAATACACACAGATTTATAGTAGACAGAATATATTACTGAACATGCAGTGGTTTTCATTTACTTGCAACACAATTTCCATGACTCGATTTTTTTTTTTTTTTCTATAATAATGAAGATGAGGATTAAAGGCTTAAGTGCGAAGTTTTGTGTTGGTAAATCTGAATTCTCCAAACTATTCCAAGCAACAGAACACTGTGATTATTTTTTTTTTTTTTTTTTTTTTAATATATATATTAAAAAAGATGGGGACTAAAGGCCACGGGCCCGCTCAGTGTCCCCATCTGCGTAGGTTTAGTCAGAGTGTCTAAAATCATGTCCAATTTCGTTCGAGATGCCTAGACACATTGCGTTTGAAGGAACATAAGTTATAGTAAGGTGGAAAGATGGATGAAGGTAGAGTGTTCCAGAGTTGACCAGTTGTGTATATGAAAGACTGAGAGTACCGGTTAACTCTTGCATTAGGGAGTTGGACAGAAAAGGGGTGAGGACGAGAGGCTTGACGAGTGTTGCATGCTCTCCTGAGGGGAGGAAGCATACATTGAGAGAGTTCAGAAGAGCAATGTCCAGTGTAGTAGCGATAGAAGAGAGAAAGTGATGCAACATTGCGGCGAAGAGAGAGAGGTTGTAGTGAATCAGTAAGAGGAGGAGAGTTGATGAGACGAAAAGCCTTTGATTCCACCTTGTCCAGGAGTGTTGTAAATGTTGAACCACCCCACACATGAGAGCCATACTCCATACAGAGGCGGATGAGACCCCTGTACAGAGACAGCAACTGCGAGGTGGTGAAATAATCACGGAATCTGTGCAGCACACCTAACTTCTTTGAGGCGGTTTTAGCAAGAGAAGTAATGTGATCTCTCCAAGAGAGATTATGAGAGAAAAAGACTCCAAGAATATTAAGAGAGGGGGAAAGGTTGAGTTGTGTGTCATTGAAGGAGAGGGGATAGTCATCAGGAAGATTAGTACGAGTCGAAAGATGAAGGAACTGTGTTTTAGAGGCATTAAAAACAACAAGGTTCTCTCTGCCCCAGTTAGAGATGAGGGAAAGATCAGAAGTCAGGCGTGCTACTGCATAATCACGTGATGTGGAGAGGAGCTGCTGGGATGGACGGTTGTCAAACTGGGTGGAGTAGGGTAGGGTGGAATCATCAGCATAGGAGTGGATAGGGGAAGAGGTACAGGTAAGAAGGTCATTAATGAACAGGAGAAAGAGGGTGGGTGATAGAACAGAACCCTGAGGTACACCACTATTAATAGACTTGGAAGAAGAACAGTGACCGTCTACAACAGCAGCTATAGAATGGCCAGAAAGGAAATCAGAGATAAATGTGCAGAGAGAGGGATAGAAACCGAATGAGGGCAGTTTGGAGATTAAAGCTTTGTGCCAGACTCTATCAAAAGCTTTGGATATGTCGAGGGCAACAGTAAAAGTTTTACCAAAGTTCTGAAAAGAGGATGACCATGAATCAGAAAGGAGGGATAGAAGATCGCCAGTAGAGCATCCTTGACGGAAACCATACTGACGATCTGAAAGAAGGTCGTGACAAATAAGGTGCTTATGAATTTTGGAGTTAAGAACAGATTCGAAGACTTTGACATGAGGTCAAAGCAATGGGGCGATAGTTGGAGGGTTGGGAGTGGTCACCTTTCTTCGGAACAGGTTGGATCAGAGCAAACTTCCAGCTAGATGGAAAAGTGTTAGATGATAGACATAGACGGAACAGTTTGCCTAGGCAGGGTGTCAGTACGGAAGCACAGTTCTTGAGAACAACAGGAGGAATCCCATCAGGCCCGTACGCCTTCCGAGTGTTAAGGCCAGAGAGGGCAGAAAATACTTCCTTTGAAGAGATTCTGATGACAGGCATAAGTAAGTCAGAGGGGGGCGGAGTTGGAGGAATAGAGCCGGAATCGTACAGTGTGGAGTTAAAGGCAAAGGTTTGAGAGAAGAGTTCAGCTTTATCAGGTGAAGAGATGGCAACATTTCCATCAGGAAGGATGAGAGGAGGGAAAGAGGAAGAAGTAAAGTTACTGGAGAGATTTTTGGCTAGATGCCAGAAAGAACGAGATGTGGAAGAGTTGGACAGGTCATTGCACTTGGCACGGATGAAGGATTTTTTGGCTAGTCGGAGAACAGATTTGGCACGATTCCGGGCAGATATATACAGAGCACGAGATTCATCAGTTTGAAGGCGTCGATACCGTCTGAAAGCTTCCTCCTTGTTGTGGACAACAGTAGAACAAGCGTGATTAAACCAAGAGTTTCGTGAATTAGTAAGAGGGAAAGAATATGGAATGCATGCCTCCATGCCCGAGAGGATCACCTCTGTGATGCGTGCAGCACACTCAGAGAAACCCCGGCCACGAAAGCAAAAATCATTCCATGGGAAATCATGAAAGTATTGCCTTAGATCAACCCAGTTGGCAACGCTGTAATGCCACAGACGCCACTTCCTGGGAGGGTCTAAAGGTTTTATTGGAGCGATAGGACAGGATACTGAAATAAGATTGTGATCGGAGGAGCCCAAAGGAGAGAAAAGTTCAACAGTATAAGCAGAAGGATGAGAGGTTAGGAATAAATCAAGAATATTGGGCTGATCTCCAAGGCGGTCTGGAATACGGGTAGGGTGCTGAATTAACTGCTCTAGGTCGTTGAGGATAGAAAAGATGAAGGCTTGTTCACCAGGTGGATCAGTGAAGAGAGATGAGAGCCAAAGGCGGTGGTGAACGTTGAAATCTAAAATGGAGATTTCTGAGAAAGGAAAATGGGATAGAATGTGTTCCACTTTTGAGGTAAGATAGTCAAAGAATTTTGGATAGTCAGTAGAGTTAGGAGAGAAATATACAGCACAGATGTATTTAGTTTGAGAGTAACAGGTTAGCCGAAGCCAGATGGTTGAGAATTCAGAAGAGTCTAGTTCGGGAACACGAGAACAAGTGAGGTCGTTGCGTACGTATACGCAACAGCCGCCTTTGGCACGAAACTGAGGATAGAGAAAGTAAGAGGAGACAGAGTAGGGGTTGCTGTCAGTTGATGCTGAGATCTGGGTCTCGGTGAGGAAGAGAAGATGAGGTTTAGCAGAGAAGAGGTGGTGTTCAACAGAAGAGAAGTTAGAGGAAAGACCACGAATGTTGCAAAAGTTGATAAAGAGTGAGTCAGTCAATGGTCCAGGGCATCTCAGGGGGTCGTCAACAAAGGGTCCAGGCTGAGGGGAGTTTATTGACCCATCCCCAGGGGCCTCCGAGGCTTGATTTTTAATTCCTTTCATAGTTGCATAATTTGGGGGGATATAATTTGGACAAAGGGTGTGGTGTGTAGCGTGTTTGTATATATTGTGTAAATAGAGAGAGAGTGATGTCTTTGGGAGTATGTTGGACTACTCTCAGTGTATGTGAGACACGAAAAAAGATCAGCAAAGGTGGACAGACAGGTGAAACGGGAGTTCCAACCCTCCCTATCACCAGTCCAGCGTCTACCCTAGGAGTACTGCCCTGTTTGGCTGGTGTCTTCAGCCTCCTCCAACAATTCTGGTCCTGTTTCCTAGCATACTTTCTTTGGAGGAATCAAGGCACTCCAATGTACAAAAATAAAAAAATCCTCCTTAAGAGAGTCGTAAAGTACAGTATGGAAATATAAGCTTAATTAAGGTGGTAATTCTTTCCTGGTACATTGGAGTGCCTTGATTCCTCCAAAGTATGCCAGGAAACAGGACCAGAAGAGCAAAAGTAATGGTGTTCTGTTGCTTGGAATAGTTTGGAGGATTCGGTTGCTTCAGATTTACCAACACAAAATTTGTTGTTGTTGTTTGTGTGTTGTTGTTTCTGGATTGTTGTTTCTGGATTGTTGTTGTTTGTGTTGTTGTTGTTTCTGGATTGTTGTTGTTTCTGGATTGTTGTTGCTTGTGTTGTTTCTGTATTGTTGTTTGTGTTGTTGTTATTTGTGTGTTGTTGTTTTCTGTATTGTTGTTTGTGTTGTTTCTGTATTGTTGTTGTTTGTGTGTTGTTTCTGTATTGTTGTTTGTGTTGCTGTTGTTTGTGTTGTTGTTTCTGTATTGTTGTTGTTTGTGTTGTTGTTGTTTCTGTATTGTTGTTGTTTCTGTATTGTTGTTGTTTGTGTGTTGTGTCTGTATTGTTGTTTGTGTTGTTTCTGTATTGTTGTTTGTGTTGTTGTTTCTGTATTGTTGTTGTTTGTGTTGTTGTTGTTTGTGTTGTTTCTGTATTGTTGTTTCTGTATTGTTGTTGTTGTTTATGTGTTGTTGTTTGTGTTGTTGTTGTTGTTTCTGTATTGTTGTTTGTGTTGTTGTTTGTGTGTTGTTGTTTCTGTATTGTTGATTGTGTGTTGTTGTTTGTGTTGTTGTTGTTTGTGAGTTGTTTCTGTATTGTTGTTTGTGTTGTTGTTGTTTCTGTATTGTTGTTTGTGAGTTGTTGTTTCTGTATTGTTGTTTGTTTGTTTTCTCAAGTTTTGTTTTGTTGTAGTTCCGTGTGTGTGTGTGTGTGTTTCCCTGGCTAGCGACGACCCTCTCCTTGACCCATACGAAACCCGCAGCCACTGCTTCAATGTGAGGGAAGGAGGAAGGCAGTGCGTGAGAGGAGGCAGAATTGGTTTTAAATTAACTAAATGAAAATGATCATAGTATGGAAACATGGTTCAGTGTACTTTAAGGCGAGGGGCGTCGCTATGGTCGGCGACTGTACAAACATTGGAAAGGTTCATAGGAAATGGACACCATATTTTTAATAATTGCGAGAGAGGTGTTGGAGTTGACATGGGTGTACAGTTGCCATCAGATGACTCGAGGCCACCCCATCCACAAACATAATGGTGTTGTATCTGGTATCAGTGAAATATATGAACTGGACCGAAATTCAGTCATCTGCTCGGGTGAAACAAACCCAGTGATAAGTTGTCAATAATTATGCAGATTTAACTTTTCTGCAATGAGTATCAAGCAAAACAAGCTTCTTGGTGTACGAGGTGGCCTCGAGTCATCTGATGGCAACTGTACAGCCACAATCAAATATCCAGCAACACTTTCCTTCCATCGTAGTAAATATCTTGGTAATAAAGAACAACACGTGTATGATTTTGCAGCACCTCATAATAATAATTAAGAGATTTGAGTTGACATAAGGTGTTGTATGATTATATTTTGATATGACACTGATTTATTTGCACGATTGAAGGAAGGTGTCGGTGGTTATTTGATTGTGGCTGTACCTCTCTGACGCAATGAAGCATAAACAGGCATGTCGAACTGGCCAATGTCTGACCCTTCTCCACCTCCGATTTCGACCTCACTCTCGCTAGGGGTAATGAAACTGTTGCACGTGACTGTACTTGTGAGAGAACAGTACACTCGCAATCCAAAATATGTATCCAGGCTTGCTTCGAATAGCCTGATTGAATAGTAAGAAGACTTAAACAATTATAAAACAAATATAAATTGACTCACTAGTATGTCAAATGAATCGAAACTTTAACAGGACCTAGATACAATTCTTGAATTGCGAGTGTACAGCCACAATCAAATAACCACCGACACTTTCCTTCCATCGTGCAAATAAATCAGTATCATATCAAAATATAATCATACAACAACACCTTATGTCAACTCAACCACCTCAATTATTATTATGAAGTGCTGCAAAATCATACACGTGTTGTTCTTTATTACCAAGATATTTACTACGATGGTAGGAAAGTGTCGGTGGATATTTGATTGTGGCTGTACATACGAGCATAGACCACCAACCTTTCTGGATAGTGGTTCTGTAGTTGCTCTCCATAGTGAAGGTCTTCTTTCACATAATCGCACAGTTCCTTGGATGCATTGATGCTAAACCATCCTTGCTTAATGCCGGACGGTATGGTGGCCCGTGGATCCCTGAGTAAGTGGATTACCTTGAGGTCTTGCAGGGAATTTAGCAGGGGTTTGAGCCAGGACACACGCGTTCGAATGGTTTTAATCACTTTCACGGGTCTGTCCTCGCAAGATTCAATAAGACTTTTATTTCCATACTTGTACCCAAATCTCCGTTTCATCTTCATAAGGAGTACCATTGAGGGCCAGGGATCCAGTGTTTCCTTCTTCATGGCCTCAGATATGTTACAAGTGAAGAAGCTGTGTAAATCACTGATCACATTAGGGGCCGTAAGTCGTTCCAGGTGTTGCTCGAGGTAGTGCATCGGTTCATAAAAGTAGAACACCCAGTCAGGCGAAGCGAGTAGTTCTCCCAAGAAACTGGAACCGCTACGACCTTGTGAACTAAGCAGGAGTACCTGTGGGGAAGCCTTGTTCGTGTGGTGAGTTAATAAGTTGGATACGTTGGACTGATTAGTAATGATGTCTTTGTTGTTGTTGTTGTTGTTGTTGCTTTGGTTAGTGATGCTGTTTTTGTGGTTGTTGTAGTTAATGTTGTTGTTGTAGTCGTAGATGATGTCGTTGTACACACCTGAAAGAAGAGGAGACTGGAGAAATTGTTCAGGACTTATGGGGGAAGTATAGTTATATGATTACTACTTAGATTTTAGCAAACCCTTTGACAGAGTCCCGCACAAAGGCTGCATAGGAAGTTAGAAGCTCATGGTATTTAATTAAGGCAACATTTTACTATGGAATATTACATGACTTACTGGGAGAGGGCAAAGAGTCTTGCAGTGTTAAGGGGGAAGTTTTGTGTTGGTAAATCTGGAGCAACTGAATCCTCCAAACTATTCCCAGCAACAAACAGACCACTATTATTTATGCTCTTCTGGTCCTATTCCAAGCAACAGAACACTATTATTTATGCTCTTCTGGTCCTGTTTCCTGGCATACTATGGAGGAATCAAGGCACTCCAATGTAACAAAAAAAATTGCCACCTTAACGGAGTAAAATCATAATCCAGTGGGTTTCTTCAGGAATCGGTCTTTGTCTCCTTAATTTTCAAAATATATATATAATTGACTTTTTTATTGGCATATACAGCAGCCTCAGTAAATTTGCAGATGACACAAAATAGGTAGAGTCATATGATAATTCGGAGATGATCCACATGCCCTGCAAAATTATCTCAACAATTTACATGAATGGTCAGAAAAAATGGGAGATGAAATTTAACGTCGATAAATGTATGTAATGTTGAAGGTAGGATTACTAGCAAACGTAAAAGCATACCAATTACATTACACGGATATAGGTCAATCGAGATGTGAAAGGGATTTAGGAGTTATGATCAGTAAGTAATTTTAAACCGAGGTAGCAATGCATTTATGTCCGAAACAATGCCAATAGAATACTAGGATTCGTATCTCGATATGTATATAATTGGATGGACAAGGTTATACTGCAGCTGTACACTCGCAATCCAAAATATGTATCCAGGCTTGCTTCGAATAGCCTGATCGAGTATTAATTATGCGAACTCAAGCAAATAATGAAAGAGCATAAGACCTGGATACAAATATGAAACAGGATAAGCGTGTAAATTGGTTCACTAGTATGTCAAATGAATCGAAACCTCAACAAGACCTGGATACAAATATGAAAGAGGATAAGCGTGTAATTGGTTCACTAGTATGTCAAATTATTCGAAACTTCAACAAGACTTGGGTACAAATTTTGGATTGCGAGTGTACAGCCACAATCAAATATCCATCGACACTTTCCTTCCATCGTAGCATATATCTAAGTAATAAAGAACAACACGTGTATGAATTTGCAGCACATCATAATAATAATTGAGGGGGTTGAGTTAACGTAAAGTGTTGTATGATTATATTTTGATATGATACTGATATATTTGCACGAGTTAAGGAAGGTGTTGGTGGTTATTTGATTGTGGCTGTACCTATATTTTATTCGACCGCACTTGGACTATGCATTCTACCAGATATCAATTTGCTAGATAGCATACAAAGAAGGACGACTAAAATTATTCATTACTTTAGAAATTAAAAGACGCAGGGTAAGAGGTGATTTAATTGAAGTATTTAAATAGAAGAAAGGTCTTAATATAGGAGATTTAAGTAAGTAATTAAGAGTATGTAGCTCAAAGGAATTAAAACTAGATAAACTCTGTATTAGACACGAATTGTTAAGACACTGGCTTATAAATAGACGATGGACGAGTGGAACAAGCCTCCAAGAGGGATGTAAATGCCAAAACACTGAATGGGTTTTAAAATAAGCTGTACCGATACATGGACTCAAAGGGATTGGTTAAAATCAGAAGATGCCAAGAATTGGGCTGACAGGCCTTTTGTAGTTTCCAAGCAACAGGTCACCATTATTGTTTTTGATCTGATCCTGTTTCCTGGAATATTCTGGAGGATTCAATGGCTGTAATTAACCAATAGTTACTCTTGACTGTAAAGTGGAAGGGAGTGGGCCAGTACTTATAAAATTTTATGATTGGATCATGAACTTCGTCTTGGTCAAGATTAAGACATAACTTTCCTGTCCTAAGCAATATGTCTACGTCCTAGCGAGAGACTTAACTGGGTGGAAATCATAGACTGCTGAATAAGCTACATGGTAAATGTAGCAATATTTTTTGTAGTATTGTTATAATATTAAAAAAAAAAAAAAAAAAAAAAAAAAAAATTAAAATAAATTTGAAACTAATGGTTCACATAATTTTTATTTTTTTATAAGCAATGAACAGTGTAATGCAAAAAAAAATAGTGTGTAACAAAAATCTATGGACAAGACATACTGAGGCGATTGTAAACAAATCTTGACAAGACACCATGGCAGCAACTTCGGCAAGTGCATCAAAACCAATGAACGCAGACGGTAAGGGAACGAGGAAAGTCAATTGGTTTCCCGATCAGATCAAATATCTTGTGGAGCTATTCAGAGAAAATGCAGAGTACACTACCTGAAAGGTGATTTCTCTTCCCCTGGAGGCCTGAATGTACAGCCACAATCAAATAACCACACACACTTTCCTTCCATCGTGCAAAACAATCAGTATCATATCGAAATATAATCATACAACACCTTACGTCAACTCAACCCCCTCAATTATTGTTAAGAGGTGCTGCAAAATCATAGCCTACATGTGTTGTTCTTTATTTCCAAAATATTTACTACGATGGAAGGAAAGTGTCAGTGGATATTTGATTGTGGCTGTACTAATAAGGGGAAGTTTGTTCGTTAAGTTCGCTAAGAACATATTCTCGGTCACAAATATTCTTGGTTGACGCAGTCTAAGTTGTTCTTGTGCAGCCATATTATCAAGTCTTGTCAGTGTGGACTGTGGAGTGTGACAGTCTGTACCAACCTCTCGCCACAAATAATTCTCGCGATCACAGACCACTCGGCAAACGCCATACTGGACGCTGATTGGTCAAAATAGAAGATGTTTGATCCACTTCCGCATGCGAAGAACAGGATCACAGATTCACGAGGGATAGCCGTACTGAGCACTGACTGGTTATAATTATTGACTTGTGATCTTGTATACTGTATATATGTGCCATGTGTTTTCCTAATAAATGGGGGGTGCTGACGGTGTAATGGTTAGCATACTCGCCTCGCAAGCGAGAGATCCCGGGTTCGATTCCAGAGTCAGTGGAATTGTTGGACAATTTTCCAGCCCCCTATGTCCCTGTTCACCTAGCAGTAAGTAGGTACCCAGCTGTCAGAGCAAGGATAACAACCTTGTAGGCTAGGAGAAGATGTGTTGATGTAACAAGACTGACTGCCTTAATGACCAACACCATGAGTCAATAGGCATAAAGCCCTAAATCTTCTTCTTTGTAATGGTTAACATACTCGCCCAGCACGTGAGAGATCCCGGGTTCGATTCCCTGGAATTGTTGGACAATTTTCCCAGCCCTAAATCTTCTTCAAATAAAGGGGGAGGTCTACAACCAGCCATGGTACTGTCAACACCTACTGAAAACACCACCACTTCCCCTGCCGACCGTCTAGTTGGCAGGGTGAAATAGTTTAACTATCTGAACCAAGATTACTTCGTTCACAGGAAGGGCATCCTTCTCTCTGCTACCACCACATCACCACCATCACTGGGGGACGGAGAGATGTCCTTCACTGTGGAGGAAGGGAGGAAGAGCATGAAGGCTACCAATATAGCCGGACCTGATGGTGGGCAGGTCAGCGATATCAGCACGGGTTGGACACGCCCATGGATACCAGCATCCCTTCGCCGGCACGTCTTCAACCTCATCCACAATTCACGACGAGCAACAACACGACTACTAATGCAGAACTAATGCACAACATTTCCCATGACGTGAGGAACTGGGTTCGGGCCTGTATTTCCTGCCAAAATTCCAAAATCCACTGACACACCAAAACAGGGCCTGGAGCTTTTCATAGAATGGTGGAGCGGCTTCATAGAACCCTCAAAGCTGCCTTAATGTCTCGATGCAACAATTCCTCATTGCACTCACAGCTATCCTGCATCCTCCTCAGCCTTCAAACTACTCCAAAAGAGGGCCACGACGTCTCCCCAGCCGAGATAATCTTTGGCGATCCTCTAACAGTACACAGTGAATTCTTCCCAGATGTCTCTACAAATATCGACATCAACCGCCTCAGAAGCATCGTTGGAAAATTCGCCCCTTGCATGCAAACATACAAATCACCAGCTCATCGCTACATCCCCCAAGACCTACTTACAACAAAACACATGTTTCTCCTCAGTGATGCCCATATACCACCCCTCACCCCATCCTACTCTGGCCCTTATGAAGTTATCAGCAGAAAAAAAAAACTTTCCTTCCACGCATAAACGGTGCCAACGACTGGGTTTCCATCGATCGACTCAAGCCAGCATACCTTCAAGAACGTGCAACTCTCCAGGGAGTGCCGTCCCCTCTCACATACAACTAGACACTTTTGCTAAGGGGGAAGTATTGTGACACTCGGTACCAACCTCTCGCCACAAATAATTCTGGCGATCACAGACCACTCAGCAAATGCCATACTGGGCTCTGATTGGTCAAAATATAAGACGCTTGATCCACATCCACATGAAAAGGACAGGATCACAGACTTCCAAGGGATAGCCATACTGAGTACTGATTGGAGCACTATTAGGAGGAACAGTGCAAGAAACAGACTGCTCTTAGTAGCTGCAGCTACAGGAGGGTAGTAATTGTACTGTTTACTGTTTGTGGGGAGTGGCGGAAACTAATTTCATGATTTCTAGGAGATCCACACTCTTTCTGATGCTTATGAGAAAACCTTAAGCCCTTAAGACCCTTAAGACATCTCCGAATCAGTTTTAGCTAGGACGAGAGTTATGACGAGACATATAGACTTCGGACAAATTCTTAGGGATTTAGGACTTTTTCCGTCATCTTGAGGGCTTAAGAGAGAATCATAGCGCTAAGACGAAGACCAAGTGATTTATATGTATCGGCCCTGCTGATTCCTATGAACTTTAGTGCCCCGAAACAGATACCCTATGGCCTATACACTATACACTGAGGTCGTCTTTTTCCACTCTTAGGCTAATCCTGCAGTATCCACATATTCAGTTAGCCTTGCTTTCACCTCTTCATGCGTCTGGCAGCGCAAGGTATGCATATTTCTAATGCTAATAAATGTGAAAATATGGCATTTCAACATTTTCCGCTTCATGGTATGGGTCATGCTAAATACAATTGTTAATATTTGTAGGCTGTTATACTCATGCAGTTCATGAAAGCCGCTTAATGCACACATTTCGACTTTTATTATTTACTAATTTATATGAAAAATATAGTATATTCAGCATATATTATGCGAAAACACAAAAGTGTGTATTTTTTTATACATCTAAGTAAAAGGTCGTGAACTAGAACTCTAATTTTCTAGTGTAAAATAAGGTATGAAATTTAACTAAGTTACCCATGTCCAGCACTTAAAAAGTCGCAGATAAAAAATAGACCACCATCTGGCAACATCACTCAAAGTGTGGGCTCGCCTATTAACCCCTCCGGGACGGGGCAAGAATGGAATTACGCGCTGTGGGTACGGGCCCAATACTAACTTTTACCCTGCCTGTCCGGGTATTTCCCGGAAAATCACTCTACTTCTCTTACTCCCTACGTCTAAACTACAATACTGAACAACTTAAATTTGATTGTGTACTCACCATCAACTCCTCCTCTTTCCATTAAAACCAACCCCAGCTCTCTAGGACACTCCATTGCCGAGAAATCAAGTGAGGATTGGAGGTCACTTTTCCCGTGAGAGCGAGGCTGCGTTCGCTTTGTGAGCGTGGCTGTGACAAGGACTGGTGGGGGTGGAGGCAAGATGGCCGCCGGCAGAATGACGCAACACTTGCCTCCCCCGGGCGACACGTCGTACGGCTCGTGTGCATCCTACCATTACAGCCCCTGTATTATTTGTGTGGTTAGCTGACCATTCCAGAGTGGTTTTATGCCCTGGAGGGAAGCGTGGGAGTTATGTACAGTATTTACGCGAAACATTTTCAGTGTCATTCGCACCATTTGTTCATGTTCAACGTAAATATAAATGTGTCACTATCACTGTTATCCTTATTTTCTATATATTTTTGTATTTTGTTGTTTTAAATTTTTTATTATCATTTTTTCTATGCGTAAATGTGTCACTCTCACTTTTCTTATAGCCTAATATGTACAAATGTGTCACTATCACGTCACTACAGCCTAAAATATATGTACAAATGTGTCACTCTCACTTTTCTTATAGCCTAAATAGTGTCACTGACACCAAGTGTCACTGTCACTTTATTCGCATACTCCCATCACTTCCTGCTTCTATATATATTCCAATATATGGTAGTCTGAGAAGCAGTTTCCAGGGCATAACGGCACACAACATTCCTTGCACCAGAAGCGAGTTTCCTTGGACTTCTGGGGGTGACGTGTTGTGTGCCTGCAAACATAGCAGCGACGAGAGCCTGGACGTCCTGACGGCAACGGTGGCAGATTAGTAAGGTAGTGGCGAGCCATATAGCCACTCTGCTGCAACCTGTCAGGCCGTTGTGCCGCTGCCTGTCTGCCTTGCTGTGGTTGCACAGTGCTGAACCTCTCCAGGAGCTGAGATATCAACTCTAGCTCGAATTCCAGGAGTGCCAACTTGGAGTCAGGGTGATGCTGGAGGTAGAGTATATAACAGTTCAGCACTGTGACATCAAGAAGGTGGAAGAAAGCCTTCTTGTACCACTTACAAGTTTTTCTCAGACAATCGATGGAACTCACCATCATGTCTGACTTATCGACGAGTCTCATATTGATGTTATAATCGAGCACAGCATCAGGCTTGTAGATGGTATCACCTGTGCCGCGCTCAGTCTTCCCAGAATCCTGCATCACGCCCCTGTTCACGGTGGTGAGCATATTGACGGGGCGTTTATCGTGCCATTTGATGGCCAGCATGTTCCCACATTTCTTCTTGATGCAGTCGCCCCTCCGGGTGAGAGGGAATGCTGGCCACCCCTTCCTGTTGACACGAATAGTTCCGCAGGATCCTGTTTGGTGCTGCAGGAGAAACTGGCTAAGTGCTGGAGAGGTGTAATAGTTATCAGTGTACAGGATGTGGTTGTTGTCAAGGTAATCCCCCATGAGTGCCTTGACAACACTCCCGCTGAAGCCAAGAGGGTCGTCGGCCGGGACATCCACATCCGTACCTGAATAGAGTATAAAATCCAACACATAGCCAGCCTTACAGTCGCAGATGACATAGAATTTGATGCCAAATCTATGCCTCTTTGACGGGATGTACTGGATGAAGGACAGTCTTCCCCTGAACAGCACCAGAGACTCGTCGATAACCACTTTCTGGAATGGTCGAAAAAATGCTCGTATTTTCTCCTGGAGGATAGACATTACTGGCCTAATTTTCCACAGCCTGTCGTTCGGGTGTGGACCCATGTTGGGGGCGAAGTGCAGGTAGGACAAAATGTCCCTATATCTGTCCCTGGACATGTATTTCCCGAACGCAGGTGTGGATATCAGGGCGTGTGTGCTCCAGAAGTCCTTGAGGCGATGTTTCTTGACATGAGGCATCATCATGGTCAAAGCTAACCACACATACAACTCAGCAATATCGACGTCAGCCCATTGCAACATCTTACTATGTTCCCTGCCTGGTCTATTGCTGAGTTGCACAGAGAGTTGTTTGAAGGTGTTTATCTCCTGCATCATGTAAGTCATCAATATTATATCAAAAAAGGCAGTGAAATAATCTAATATTGATGACCTCTGACGACAGGGAAATGCGGCCTGTATACCTGAATGACTGTCGTCAAAGGCAGGTATATCAGGCGCAAATTCATCGCAATCCGTCCACACATAGGGATCAGCGGGTCTATGACGAGGTGCGCCGCGTTGCTGTCGTTGTTGGCGTTGTTGTTGTGGTGGTGGTGGTGGTGGTGGTGCAGCGGTACCAGGGGCAGGCGAGAGTGAGTCGTCAGGCACGAGAGGAGAGGGAGAGTGTGGTGGTGGGGGAGGTGGCGTCAGGTCACGGGGGGGCGGGCTATCAGGGTCAACAGTAGGGGAGAGATAAGCTGCCTTTGTCCTCTTCCCTCTTCCTTTACCCTTCCCTCTTACTCCTACTCTCCTCCCTCTTACCACCACTGGTTGCGACGCATCCTCGTCCGACGAGGAAGAGGAAGACGAAAAATCTAACCTCCTCCTCGGCCTCTTGCCCATGGGAGTGGAGACGTAGCGAGGTTTGGAGGTTGTGGTGTTTAGTGGTATATGTTAATAGTTATTCCTGTTAATGTTTGTTGGGTTGGTTAATGGTTATTTCTGTTCCATGATTGTTCACTGTCTTACTCTGTATGAAGATTTAATGTGTTTCATGAAGCTCCGATTCGGAGGTGATGAAATTGTTATTCTCTAGCACTGGAGTCAGTTCTCTCCAGCTGCTCGTCCTGTACACTACTCTTGTACGCAGCTCTGGTTTATTGCTGTGTAAAGCCTAGATAAAGGTTTTAGAGTTTACTTGCCTATTACTTATTCTACCACAATTTACACAGCAATAACTTTTTCTCAGTTGGTTATGGAGAGGCTACTAAGACCAGAACGCTTCGAAGGCTCGCAAGATACCACTCCTGCTCAATGGACTCATTGGCTTCGTACCTTCTCCAACTTCGTACAGTCTATTACGCCAGCACCTGACAAACTCAAGTTGCTCACTAATTACATCTCGCCTGAAGCCTATTCACACATCACTGACTGCACGACGTATGAAGAAGCCATCAAAATTATGAAAGACGTGTACGTGAAGCCAAAGAACATAATTTACGCCAGGCATCAATTGGCTACACGAAGACAACTACCTAGTGAGTCCATCGACACCTACTTCCGCTCCCTCAAGTTATTGTCTAAAGACTGTGAGTTCAAGCAAGTAACTGCTGACACTTACACTCAAGAAGCCATTCGAGACTCCTTCATCGCCGGCCTTGCCTTCCCTGTCATACGTCAGCGGCTACTGGAGAAAGAATCGTTGACTTTAAATGAAGCCGTTCAGCTTGCTAGAAGCCTCGATACTGCCCAACGCAACGCTGAGGGGTACTCATCATCATCAGTCACTGGGAATTTAACCGTTGCTGCTGCTGCTGCTGCTGCTGCTGTTGACATTACTACAACTTCGCCCGCCTGCTCTACCACCGAGACCTCCGCTGCTGCCTCCCTGGTCGGAAAGTGTTACTTCTGTGGCGGTAGGCGGCATCCCCGGTTTAGCTGTCCAGCCAGGGCCTCTGTGTGCCACAAATGTGCAAAGAAGGGCCATTTTGCTGGTGTCTGTAGAAGCAGCAATCGTGGGAAACCCAGGATCTCCTCTACTTCTGCTGCTGCTGTGTTCGGGTCTACTGAATCTACCTCCTTCTCCACCCACCCCTGTGACCATTGTGCTTCGACCCCTGTGACTGATGCTCCGGTATTGGCCTCGGTAGCTGTGCCTCTCTGTTCTACCATACCAGTAAATGTTAATGGCCTACAAGTAAATTCTCTTATTGACAGTGGAAGCACTATCAGCTTCATTCACCCAGAGGTAGTCAAAAGTTTGAATATTCCTGTACATCCCTCAAAATCTAATATCACCCTTGCTGCCTCTCAAATTTCTACCACTTTTGGACACTGCTTTGCTAATTTGACAGTGAAAGACAACTATTATCCACAAATTAAACTTTCAGTGCTTCCTCAGCTATGTTCCAGGATTATCTTAGGTCAAGACTTTATGGAGAAGCATCAGGCTGTAGAATTCACGCTCTGTGGGTCATTACCTAAACTAACTATATGTGGTGTAGCGTGTATGAACATTGACTCTCCTTCTCTGTTCCCTAATCTTTCCCCTGATATTAAGCCTATATCTACTCATACACGAAAGTTTACAAGATCTGATGAGGAATTTGTTCGTTCTGAGATACAGTCCTTATTACATGCGGGAATAATAGAAAAGAGTCAGTCCCCCTGGAGGGCCCAAGTGCATGTTACTAAAGATGAAAGGCACAAACAACGCATGGTAGTCGACTACTCGAGAACAATTAATCGTTTCACACTACTTGATGCCTATCCTATGCCTCGGATCCATGACTTGATACATAAAATGGCTAAGTACAGAATATTCAGTAAGATGGATTTGAAAAGTGCCTATTATCAAGTACCCCTTAGAGAATCGGAGAAACAGTACACTGCATTTGAGGCCGATGGCCAACTATTCCAATTTAACAGAATACCTTTTGGATTGACTAATTCTGTTGCTGTTTTCCAGAGAGTCGTGGATTCGATCATAGCTGACTGTGGGTTGGAAGCGACTTATGCTTATATTGATGATGTGATTATATGTGGGGAAGGCAAGGAGGACCATGACAGAAATCTTCAGCGCTTTAAGGAGGCTGTTTCTAAGTATAATCTTTCTTTGAATTTTAATAAGTGTCTATATAATCAAAATGAGATCACTTATCTTGGATACTGTATCTCTAATGGTTCCTTAAGGCCTGACCCTGATCGTATCAAACCACTGGTGGACATGCCTATACCTGATAACTTGCCTTCCCTTAAACGAGCTCTTGGCCTCTTCTCATATTATTCAATTTGGATTGAGGACTACTCAAAGCGTATTCAACCCCTCCTGCATAGTTACTCTTTTCCTCTTTGCTCAGAAGCTATTAAGTGTTTCAGAGCACTAAAGGAGGAGATTTCTAAAGCCTCGGTATATGCCTTTGATGAAGATCTACCCCTTCAAATAGAGACTGACGCTTCCTCTGTCTCCATAGCAGCCACCCTCTCCCAGTTAGGACGACCTGTAGCTTTTTTCTCCAGGACTCTGAATAACTCTGAGAGACTCCAGCCTGCTATAGAGAGAGAGGCTGCTGCCATCATAGAAGCAGTACGTAAGTGGAGACTTTTTGTTATTGGAAGGAGATTCACCATAGTCACTGACCAGCAAGCAATTTCATTCATGTTCAGCTCCAGTCATTCCTCTAAAATTAAAAATGATAAAATCTTGAGATGGCGCCTTGAGCTCTCCGAATATCTGTTTGACATAAAGTATAGACCGGGCTCCGAAAATGTTCCCTGTGATACTCTTTCTCGTGTGTGTTCGGCTGCAAGAAGTAACCCTGTCTCTCTTGAGGAAATACATACTTCCTTGTGTCATCCTGGAATCACTAGACTCCACCATTTTGTAAAAATAAAGAATTTGGCTTTCTCTTTAGAAGATGTAAAGAAGATTTGCTCCCAATGTAAAGCTTGTTCTGAACTTAAACCCAAGTTCTTCAAACCTCCAGCTAGCAATCTTATTCGAGCTATGCGACCCTTTGATCGAATTTCTGTTGATTTCACGGGACCAAAACCCTCTGCTACTAAGAACAAATACCTCCTTGTCATGATAGATGAGTACTCAAGATTCCCTTTTGCTTTCCCATGTTCAGATATGTCTGCTCAAACTGTCATTGCATGTTTTCGTAAACTGTTCTCTCTTTTTGGCTGCCCCTCTGCAGTTCACTCCGACCGAGGAACACAGTTTATGTCAAAAGAAGTTTCTGAGTTTCTAATGAGTCACGGTGTTGTCATGTCTCACTCTACTCCGTATCACCCCACCGGAAATGCACAGTGTGAGAGAGAGATAGGTACCATTTGGAAATCTGTGCGGTTAGCTCTCAGATCTCACAAACTTCCAGAATGTCAGTGGGAACTAGTTTTAGATACAGTGCTTCATTCCATTCGGTCACTCCTTTGTACTGCCACTAACCAAACCCCTCATGAGAGATTGTTTGCTTTTCCCAGGAAATCTTTTAATGGATACTCTCTACCAACTTGGCTGACTGCCCCCGGACCTGCACTACTGCGGAAGTTTGTTCGCACTTCTAAGTCTGATCCTCTAGTTGAAGAAGTCGATCTTGAGAGTGCAAATCCTTACTACGCTCACATTCGCTATCCTGACGGAAGACAGTCCACAGTCTCCACAAAGGATTTGGCTCCTACTCAGCAGGATCGTAAACCCGGCCAAGAAGACTCCCAGGAAACTCGAGACCTGACACCATCTGTAGAGGCCACAGTACCTTCAGAGGACACTGATAGAGACTCTAGGAGGGAAACCTCTGGAATTAATAACCCCGTTCCTGACCATCAGGAATACCTGGGCACTAAAGATAGTTATGAGCCTGACAGTTTACCTTCTTCAGTAAACAAGGTCGAATCACCTAGGCGTTCAACCAGGGTTAGAAAAACCCCTGATAGATATGGTTATTAGGAACACAATGATGTTATTTGTATATTTTGTAAATTATGTATATTATTTGTTTAGAGGGGGAGAATGTGGTGTTTAGTGGTATATGTTAATAGTTATTCCTGTTAATGTTTGTTGGGTTGGTTAATGGTTATTTCTGTTCCATGATT
>JAWQEG010002175.1:7500-112500 GCA_033782935.1 Petrolisthes cinctipes | reverse complement strand
TTTAAGTTGTATGTAGCTGCTTGTAGTAAATTAAAAGATGGTATTGGAAAGTTTATCAGCTAAGAAACAGAAGGAAGCTATCAAACTCTTACGTGAGTTACCCCTATATGGATGATTATTTTTGACCACGACTGTACATTGTCACAAACAATACACCCATATACATAGGTCTACATCTACTCCTTTAGGCCCCCTTCACACGACGCGACCACAGTCGCGCGACCACGAGATTATTGGCCGCGCGACCATAGTCGCGTTTTATTCTCTCGACGCGACCATGGTCGCGCGGCCAAGGATATTTTGGCGCCATTCCTACCACTCACTGTCTCGTCATGGAGGTGGAAGAAGCGGCAATTGTTATTGTTATGTACTCACAATTGCGCAAGCAAGAGAGAGAGAGAGAGAGAGAGAGATATTTATTGATGAAGATAGTAAACAATAAAGAGAGATAAACAGAAATAAAGATAAAGACACACTGGAAGTGATGTAGAGATGGAGATAGTAAATAGAAAAGTGAGATAAACAAAAAGAAAGCAAGACAGAAACAGGTAATAAGAACATATATAATACCCAAAATCAACACGTAGGATATAAATACAGGAAATAAATGAAAGAAGTGTATGAACATATTATAACACATTTAAATTCCCAGTTATAGTGAGTGACATTGGTTGAAGGAGGCTTTGAGGAAAATAATCAAGTGAAAATTTCTAAAGCACATTATTTCCTCCGTTCTGTAATATCATACTTTCATGGGTTTCCTCCGTCCTCTGGTCAAACGACGACAATCTCGGTCCTCTGGTCAAATTAGTGGGAGAGATTCTTGTGAGTTAATTGGAAGTCTACTGAATCCTCCAAACTATGTCACAAAACACATTCCCTATTACTAAACATTGATGTGAATTGTTTCCTGGGTTAGTTACAGCAGGCCTCGATTGAACTTCCACAATAAAATGTTCAGTATCAAAGTCTTCCTTCATGATCACACACATCTGGTCGCGCTGATGGTCGCGTCTCGTCTGAATAGCTCCATTTGTTTCTACGTAAACATGTGGTCGCGCGACCAGGTTGGCTGCTCACTTGGTCGCCTTCCCTGGCGACCAGAAATCTGGTCGCACGGCCAGACTTGGCAGCGCGACCCCGTGTGAAGGGCTCCATCTAAAGTATTCTAAACCAATACAAGCATATGGTCGCGCGGCCATGGTCGCGCGACTGTGGTCGCGTCGTGTGAAGGGGGCTTACACACACACACATACAAACACTCACCTAAGCATTCACATACACGTACACAAATAGATACACCCACCCCTTCACACACACACACTACACGTACTGTATGTACAGTCGTGGTCAAAAATAATCATCCATATAGGGGTAACTTACGTAAGAGTTTGACAGCTTCCCTCTGTTCCTTTACTATAAAACTTTCCAATAAATAGGTTAAGTACCATATTTTAATTTACTAAAAGCAGCTACACACTAATTAAGACAATAACATCATATGTGAACGTGAAAACATCAGACATTAAATTGTTTGAGATACCCATATGTGGATGATTATTATTGACCACGACTGTACAGCCAGCGGCAAATGTCCTGTCGCCAAATCGGCCATGGCAAGTTATAGAGTAAGACTTAGTATTAGACCGGCAGCCCAGACCCCTGAGATACAACAAAAGAGGTACCATCTGTAAAACATATTACAGTTTAGTAGTAGTCTTGTAAACTGTGAAATTGACCGTCTGCCGACAGTAATTGGTTGTAATATTTTGGATCTAGATCCAACTAGTGAGATACCGAATGAAACCACTACAAAACTTAAGCTTGATATCTCCTGATTATAGAATGAACTATGCCAGACAAATATATATATATATAAATGTATATGTAGGTGTAACCAACCTGACAGACATATATAACAATGGACATACAGTCACGAGCACTAATAAGTATTCAGGTGTGCTTCGAATACCTAGAGACAGTAAATAAATTCACAATAAGATCTCCAATGGAATCACTTTGTTGGTGAATTGGACTGTTCAAAGCTTCAACCAAAGCTGTATACTTATTAGTGGCCGTTGGAGCTAGATCCAACATAGGAGAATAATACCAGGTGATTTTTCATGCTATAGAAGCAGTGTACAGTTGTGGACTTACTTATCAAACAGATACACCTGAAATAGAGACCCTCATTAAGCATAGGGTATAATATAGGAGGAGACGTTCTATGTAAAGGCGCGTCGTCCTATTCTATGCTTGATAATTGGCTCGTTTGAAGTGTGTGAGTTTCGTGTGTCCGTAACTGTACAGTCGTGATACATAATTTCCGACCAGAGTGTGAGGAGTAGAAAGCTTCGAATCGCCTGGTATTGCTCATTTCCCCACTCAGTACACATATAGAGACTGAGTTCGAATGCAGGGTATGTGTGTGTGGTGCCTGCCGTTCGTCTCTGGTCAGAAATTACGTATCACGAGCACTTGTAAGTATCCAGGTGTGCTTCGAATACCTAGAGACAGTAAATAAATGCACAAAAAGATCTCCATTGCAATTACTTCTTCGGTGAATTGGACTGTTCAGAACTTCAACCAAAGCTGTATACTTATTAGTGCTCGTGACTGTACATCCTAGAATACTGTGGTGGTAATGACAGACATTTTAATAAGGGGTGGAAAAGACCCGACAGACACACTCAAAATGTGTTGGATACCGCAGTAGTCGACGCGGCAGCAACGCCTGTGTCTAGTTGACAGTTAATATAGAAACTCCAATTTTTTTTTTTTTTTTTTTTTTTTTTTTTTCGATACGTACGCAATATTTTAATGTGAAATATATTTATGGTGGTAATTCCCTTTTGGTACTGTACATTGGAGTGCCTTGATTCCTCCAAAGTATGCCAGGAAACAGGCCCAATTAAGTTAACAAAAATAAAGGTGTTCTGTTGCTTGGAATAATTTGGAGGATTCAGTTGCTCCAGATTTACTAACCCAAAACTTCCCCCTTAAGTAATGAGGTTTTGTCAGGTGTAAGTATTTAGATAATAAAATAGTATGCCCACATGGAAATAATATATTCAAGGTAAACCTGTTACATTATAAAGTTTATCATTGACTGTTATATCCAGAGAAATAATATACAATCATCATACATTGAAATATTGACTGTTATATCCTAAGAAAGTATCATCAGTCATGGGATATTTAAGGTGGTAATTCTTTTTTAGTACATTGGAGTGCCATGATTCCTCCAAAGTATGCTAGGAAGCAGCAGGACCAGAAGAGCGAAAATAATAGTGTTCTCTTGCTTGGAATAGTTTGGAGGATTCAGTTGCTACAGATTTACCAGCACAAAACTTAACCCTTAAGCACTGACTGTCACGTCATGAAATATATACTATTTAATCATGATATCTTGATAATTAATTGATAATTAAGCAGGGCTTGTCACTTACTAAAATACTATGTCTTATTTACTCATGACATACTTAAACAGAAACTGTTTCATCATATAATATGTTAATTCAGTCACGATACTCTTCAGGTGGTAATTCTTTTTTGGTACATTGGAGTGCCTTGATTCCTCCAAAGTATGCCAGGAAACAGGACTAGAAGAGCAAAAATAAGGGTGCTATGTTGCTTGGAATAGTTTGGAGGATTCAGTTGCTCCAGATTTACTAACACAAAATTTCCTCCTTCAGCAGAACTGTTGGCCCCCTGTCAACTGTGAAAAAGTCTCCCAAAATCAATATAATCACAGAAACAATTGTACTTATTCTGTATCTGTCTCACTTTCACCCTCATCCTCTGTCCATTATTTATCTAGGTCATCATTATCACTGTTCATACTTTTGTCCACTTGTGTCTCATCAGTAGGCCTATTGTCTTGGATGATGGCCAGTGGCACTGAGCTACCATCAAACCATTCTGGAGTAAATTCAGTACCTTCTTTCTTCCATCCAAACCTTGTTGGATCTATTCCGTCACTGGGATTTCTCATATCAGCACTTTTCACAGATGTCCATTATCTTGCATTGTATAATTTAAAAAGTTTACGTACTTTCACACTGGTACCGAGGAAAGAATTGATTTTGTCAGTTGGCCATCCTAGACCTGCAAGACACTGTAGAGTCCTATAACAATTTAGGTATTTTGCCCCTATTTTTATAAACTTTATAGTTATATTTTAAGTACTGTACCATAACACTACTCGAGCGATAATTGCGTTCTTACAGTTACCGTACATCAAAAACTACTCTAAGGATTCTTTACACAGTGTAAACTTTAAACATTAATCTTGCCATATATTTCATACAAAATTTCGACGTTGCAAGCCTCATCGCGTTTAAGCATCATTAATCTACCTTCACATCGAGTAATTTTATTATTTTGTGACAAGCTCAACGCCTGGTACATACTTTCCATTGCATTACTATAATGAAACATTCTAAATGAATCTCATCAGTTTATGCATTGCAAACAAACATTTCTATAGTTCAAATTCTTTATGCTTTTATTTGTACCATATAAAAATATTCAGTTTTCTACTTTATTATTTTCATCATTATTTTTGTTAGGTCATTTGTTATTGAAGCAGACACCGGCCAGTTCCTCTTATTACTTCTTTTAAACCCTTGAATGATCAGTGGTAGTCAATATAGTGTGCTAAAATTTGTTGGTTAGGTATATTTGTATATTAACAGTTAAGGACTTGTTGAATCAAAACTTCTTATTTGATTCAACAAGTGACAAAATTTTATACCAAATTTATAAGGTGTTAAAGTTTTCAATGGATGGCTTGGGGCACGTTAAAGTAATTTGTTGATTCAAGTTTCATGTAACTTTGGAAAGATGATTAGAAGAAATAGTAAATCCAGACCAGCAGCATTGTGTAAGGCCAATGGAAAATGTATGGTCTCAGGGTCGATTCCACAGTGGTATTTGTTTGTTAGCTTCTCAACCAACAACACTTGTAAGGCTTCATTATTTTCCCAAAGTTGAGTATCCGTATTCACAAAATCTATCCAACAATTAGATAATGATGATCACTGTATAGTTTACTCTCCAAATTCATAAAATAATTCACTCATAAGTCATTTTCATGGCTAAGATTCTTTCGTTTGCTTGCTTACAAACCACCACCAACCACTGTGGAATCGACCCTTAGATGTCAATTTATTCTATTGGATGAATTAATTTGCTGCTTAACTGGGGTGGGGGTGGAGGGGGCAGGTTGAATGTAGGGATTATTTATGGGGAAAAAAAAAAAAAAAAAAAAAAAGCATATTGACCCAGACTACAGTTAGTAAACTTATATTGGGCTATATTATTTTGCACCTGCTAAAGGACCCAAGCAGAATCAAAACTTTGCTCACTATAAATATGCTAGGTGTTTGGTTTTCTTGTTGTCTTGTTCATTACAGCAACAACCAAAACCTATTGTTCGTATTTTAATTATTTGTATATTGTTATAAGATTTGAGAAGTATTTTTAAGCAATTTTCCTCTTTCAAGAATACATATCACTGCTGGCTTGTGGAAAGGGTGACTGCTTGAATTTATTGTGAGTCTGTCACCACGGAAAAGTAAATGTTTGCCCTACATTTGGACAAGTGCTCTTGTGTGGTAATAGGCTACATGTAGACATGTTTGCGCCTTCATGCCTCTTCAAGAGCAGGTAAACAAACCCCCTCTACATAAAAACTTGTACTAAATTGGGGAACTAATAATTGTTATGTGTAGTCTCTTGAAATTAATATTTATCTACAAGGGGGACTCTGTTTTAACAGAGTTCTGTAGCTGAGAAACTTTCCAATAAGTTGGTTGAGTAGCATGTATAACCATATATATATATTTATACAAAAATATCATATATACATGCCTGGTGCAAATTATATAAAAGAAATGTTTAAGTTATTGTGACCAAATGGAAAAAGTTTGATGTTCAGTGGCTCTTATATACTATTGATAACCCTTCAAAAAATACAAGGGAGGCTACTGTTGAAGAGTTCATTGGCTAGGGATACATGACCGTGAGCCAGTTGTCCCCTTCTCTATTGCCTTCTACTAAACGAATCTATCGCCCTGGCTCCCTTTTGGGGGTCTGAGCAACTGCGCGGCTTCAATCAACCAGACTTGGAACTGCTCGGCCAGACAGTCTGGGGAAGAAAATAACACTAATAAGCTTTCAGGGAAGTTTCCTACAGTATTGGGGTAGGTTTAAAGCCTATTTAGAACTAGCCTAGTAGTCAACCTTGGTTCCTATGCCTCAGATTTTGGAAAATGTCCAAAACTCCTAGACCATACCAGATATCATCAAACTAATCAATGCAAGAAAGAAAAATAATCAAATTGTAATTTCTTTCAGTAAAGAAACATAACCCAATGATTAAAAGGAAAATATTTCCATAGTGACTTGATTCATCAGTAACTAGTTTCAACTCCTCTCGGTCTTCCAAAGTCTTCAGCTTTAGACACCTAATATTTAAGTTAATAATTAAGGTCCTGTTTTCTGTATAGCAGACACCAAGCACCTTGCACTTCCCTCTCCTCACCTGTCCACCTGCCACTGGCGCGTGCACCCGACCTGGTCAGGTTAAAGGGCACCAATGAGCTGCTCCTCGTTCACTCTCCTAGTAGCTCTCGACCCTGCTTGCTGCCCTACCACGCCACGCTCTCCACGCCACCTCCTGCAGCAGCTACCTCCCTCACCCCACGCGTCCACGGCAGGCAGGACTACCCAGCTACAAGGTGCTTGTCTCTACAACTCTGACCCTAGCCGACCTTGCTACGGTGTTCTGGATATATTAGGGAACACAGTCATGTACAGTCGGCAAAAAAAGTTTCGTTACCACCCCTACGTTAATTTTAACATCGATAAGCGCGGCAGGGTTGGTACTCCACCGTCTGAGCAGCTGTGCCTCGCGGGCCGCGGCAATGACAACTTAGCACAAGGCATTCCCTTTCTTTTTATATCAAAAGTTTAACTGATTTTAAATTAAATTTTGAGTGTTCAAGAACTATTACTATGTAACTATTGATCATTAAACATAAAGAAATACGTTTGAGTATTTTAGAACAAGAATAACCTTGAAATACCCAGAAAAAGTAGCACTGGGTAAAAGTACGTCATTCCTACTTGCCTGACCATTAGACACTGAGGGGTCCGGGCAGTGTTGCAAGTGGGGAAAATATAAATGTATCCAAAATATACAAAACGTATCCAAATAATGTAAAATAGTATCCAAAAGGTATCCAATATTTTTTCTTTAAAAAAATGCATTATAGTTAATGAGGAATGTGCTTTAAAATAAGTAATAATTCTTACCGTCTTTTTAGACATCATACGGTTGGCAGCCAAGTTGCTATGTGCTGCCTGGTGATGGACTCACGGAGAATGGTTGTACACTACAAATTTGGAGCGAAACTTGTCCTACTGTTTGGGTCTTCCAAGAACATTATTTATTTAAGTATTTAAACCTATGAGCGCGCGAATCTACACTCCTAAAAAGAAACGTCCCAAAAGTGCAAAAGAGCGTCATTGTACGGAATGTATTAATTTAAGTGCAATACAAACTATTAATAAAAAAATTCTTTAAACTAAAGAAGCACAAATTATGATAGTACAATATTGCACACTTATTTCTCCATGTCCTCAATGGCAGCCTGTATTTGACTAGCGCCAGTTTAAGAGACATTCCTTTAAAATCCACCAATCACTTAGAAAGATCAACACTCCATGGACCGTGACTCTGTCAGACAAGGCTGCCACTCGTAGGGGATTTCAGCCTAACGTAGGGGGTAGGGGATACCTACGGGGAAAATGGCAATGTGTAGGTGGAAAATGACGATATATAGCCATAATGTAGGGGATTTTTCACACACAAGAAAGACACAAGAAAGTAAAATTCAAATCCAAGTCGACTATCTTCAAACGTAAACGAACACAATTTTATTCTCCCTATTATACTTAGATAAATAGATATATGTCTTCTTAGGCACTCTTAAAAGATATTCTAATATTTATTGAATGAAAATGGCATGAGTATTGTTATAATTGGTGCTAATTTTTTACTATATGAAGGTGTAACATTAAAATGATAGAGAGAGAGAGATACTGTATGTGTGTGTGTGTGTGTGTGTGTGTGTGAGAGAGAGAGAGAGAGAGGTATATTGTGTGTGTGTGTGTGTGAGACAGAGAGAGAGGTACTGTGTGTGTGTGTGTGTGACAGAGAGGGGTGAGGAATGAAGTACTGTTTGTGTGTGTGTGAGAGAGAGAGAGGTATATATACTGAGTGTGTGTGTGTGACAGAGAGAGAGAGAGGAGACTCAGGAGAGAGGTACTGTGTGTGTGTGTGTGTATTTTTCACACCTGTTTCTACAAGGTCATAAATATTGTCACAATCACACCTGTTAATTCATTGTATGGTTTCACACACACACACACATCTGTCACTCACTCTCTCTCTCACACACAGACATCTCTATCTGTCTGTCACACACACACACCTGTCACTCACTCACACACACATCTGTCACTCACTCACTCTCTCTCTCACACACACACCTGTCACTCACACACACACACACACATCTCTCTCTCTCTCTCTGTATGTCTGTCACACACACACACATACATCGCTCTCTCTCTCTCTCTCTCTCTCTCTCTCTCCTTGCCACAAATCACTGCAGAGGTAGAGAGGACCTTCTTTAAACTTAATGCTAACAAAACAAAGCTAAGGAATTCCCTAGCTGTACAGACTTTGGAGGCTATCATCAAAACAGCTGAAACCTTTCCATCTCATGTTGATTTTAATGCAAGGTTTGCTCACTTGTATAGCAATGCAAGAAAGAAGTACATGGAGAAATACACAGAGAATGAGAAGACTGAGGACTTTCAGTGATACATGAACTGACAGTACTGTCCATATTTTAATTTTCATTTACACACATGTAGCCTACACTACATACATAATTTAAGTATTGATTTTTGACCGGGGAAAATGAGCAAAAAATCGCTAGTCGCCTGGCAGTGTTTATGCCTCATTTCCCCACTCAGTAGGCTACACTTGCATACAGTACACATATTTCTTTTAATATTACCAGAGTTTGTTTATTTCATGGAATACCAAAGAATAGATTATTATTTTATACCAAAAAGTATTTTCTACAAGTTTTGCAATGAAAACATGATAAAAATGAAAAAAAAAACTTTTATTTTCACCTTACAGTAGGCAATAAGTAGGCCACCGGTAACAAGTATTTAAAATGTATTTAGGGAATTTTGATCCAATATTACGAATTTTCAAACTTATTTTAGTGAATTGATGTTTTGAACTAGTGGGAACACTCGGTCTAGGTGTAGTATATTCGGGATGGGTGTAGGGGGAAGTAGGGGAAAATGAGCCCGCTCGGTAGGGGAAATTGAATTTTCAGAGTGGCAGCCCTGCCTGAGTGTCAGAGCTCTACCCTCTCTGCCTCTCATGATCTTGTAACGGTGGTTACTGTGTAGTGAAGATGTTTGTTATCTTCACTTAGGGTGAATGGCAAACAAGGTTGTGTGTTGGTCTAGTCTAGTCTGTTTATTTCTTCAGGTTTTACATTGCATATAAAGTTTTATAGCTAACCTGGAAGCTAACCTATGTGACTATATTTTATAGTCAACCTGGAATATGCTCAATCATATACATAAAGGTTGCCTGCTACAATACTCCCCCCCTTAGTGACGAGGAAGGAGGAACGATACAGTCTTCTTATGGCGTCCGCTTGCATTGTGGAGAAGTTGTAGAACGTATCAGTAGCGTGGAGTTGTAGGCGTAGTTGTTGTTGTAGTGGTCGAGGTCGTAGAGTAGAGTGTAACAGGAAAGCTCTGCTGGTGCATGTGCGCGTGCGTGCGTGAGCGTGTTGCTGCAGTGCCATTAGGCGAGCCCACACTTTGAGTGATGTTGCCAAATGGTGATCTATTTTTTATTTGCGACCTTTTAAGTGCTGGACATGGGTAACTTAGTTAAATTTCATACCTTATTTTACACTAGAAAATTAGCGTTCTAGTTCACGACCTTTTACTTAGATGTATAAAAAAATACATACTTTTGTGTTTTCGCATAATATATGCTGAATATACTATATTTTTCATATAAATTAGTAAATAATAAAAGTCGAAATGTGTGCATTAAGCGGCTTTCATGAACTGCATGAGTATAACAGCCTACAAATATTAACAATTGTATTTAGCATGACCCATACCATGAAGCGGAAAATGTTGAAATGCCATATTTTCACATTTATTAGCATTAGAAATATGCATACCTTGCGCTGGCAGGGCCTCCATGAGCTCCGAAAATATTACCCTAGAATCGAGCCAGTTTTACCCTAAATTACTATGTATTACCCTAAAAAATCGGCAACATCGTAACTTTGAATAGTGTAATGCATTATTACACAGTCATTTAGGATCATATATAAGAAAAAACTAAAATAAATTCTATTTGTAAAGATCATCATGTTTATCAGTGAAAGAAAATAAACTTACGGTATCTGGGTTATGCCCCAATACACTGTATTGTGGATAATTTGATGGGTTCAGCAAAATTGTAAAGCAACGTAAATATGTAGCCTCAGTATTAATTAACTTTCAACTTTCTTTTCATGTCTACAACAGCTTTGTGTACTATTCTTAATTTTCGATAGATTTTGACATATAAAATATGTTTTGCCTATGAATTACCCCAAATTAAGCCTTACCCTAAACACTACCCTAAAGAGGATCTAATTACCCTAGTTTAGGGTATTTTACCCTAAAATGGAAGCACTGGGTACTGGGTTGGTTTGTTTACGTGTTGCTGCAGCAGCGGAGAACGTATCGTATGGAGACACCAATATATTATCAACATCTTATTGTGATTTAGTACTGTTACTATCATTGACGACGTAAAATGTAAAATAAAATTATAAAAGGCCTGTATAAGTTTGTATATCATTCTAATTTTGTTATCTTTGCGTATAATCGGACTAAAAAGCCTCTTCTGAAATAATAGGAGATATATTTTTATTCATGGCTGTATTCGTATGAAAATAAGTCCAAGATAAGTTAAAAATATGTAAAAAATATTGAATAAGTTATAATAAGTCGTTCCACAATAGGAAGCCCAATACAACTTTGCCCGACATAGGACATTTTTTCCAGCCTAGAAATCGCCATCAAAATGCCGTTTGGCAACTCGCATTAAAGTGTGGGCTCGCCTAATTTTTAATGTCGACAACAAGGTCGAAGCTTGTCAAAAAATCGGTGCCCAGATTGGCTTGTGTGCGCGAGTGCGTGCTCGTGTGAGCGAGTGTGCGCGAGTGCGTGCGAGTGTGCGCGAGTGTGCGCGAGAGTGCGCGAGCGTGTGCGCATGCGTGCGTGTGTGTCCGCAGGCGTGTTTGCGCGCGCGTGCGTGTGTGTGTCCGCAGGCGTATGTGCGCGCGCGTGCGTGTGTGTCCGCCGGCGTGTGTGCGCGTGCATGCGTGTGAGTCCGCAGGCGTGTTTGTGCGCGTGTCCGCAGGCATTTGTGCGTGTGTGTGTGTGTGCATGTGGCTGCTGTGCCAATGGAAGTCAATGACCCCTGGGCTTACGATTTTTGATGTCGACAACAGGGTCGAAGTTTGTCAAAAAATCGGCGCCCAAATTGGCTTGCGCGTGCTTGCGCAGCCTGGCACTTGACACAGGTGTGAGTCCAACTCCTGATGTCTTTGTTGATATCCGACCAAATGAATCTTGAATGTGTCATTTCTTGTGAAGCTCGTATTCCAGGGTGAGAGAGGTTATGCAGTTGATGGAAGAGAGGGTACCGAGGATTCTTTGGCAATGACTTGTGGCATGCCTGTTCTGGTACCATGCTTAATTCAGCTCCAGTGGCAGGAGGGCAATTGTGTGGCTAAGGTTTGTGAGACTAGGTTTGATGCCACTTGTTTCGAAGTTGCACTCTAGTATTGAGAACCACATAGCAGGGTCGTGAGTGCAGAATGTAGGGGCTTTGAAGGCCACTGAGGCTACATTCTCGTCGTTATTTGCCATGGTCACTCCGGGGTCACCAATGTAACGGTTGTTACTGTGTAGATGTTTGTTATCTTCACTTAGGGTGAATGGCAAACAAGGTTGTGTGTTGGTCTAGTCTAGTCTGTTTATTTCTTCAGGTTTTACATTGCATATAAAGTTTTATAGCTAACCTGGAAGCTAACCTATGTGACTATATTTTATAGTCAACCTGGAATATGCTCAATCATATACATAAAGGTTGCCTGCTACAATCTCATCCCTCCTCTCACCTGAACAGAACGCGTCCACGAGCGGCGACGAGCCCACGGCATGTTTACTACCCAGAGTCCCCGCTCAGCGGTCACGAAACAGTTACCCTATCATTCAATTGGGAGCGATATAGTAATTATGAGTTCTGATTGGTGTTCACTTTTTCGTAAAAAATAATGACTGTGAGCAAATTAATATTAAAAAGTATCCAATTCTTTAATAAAAATAGCAAAACGTATCCATTTTTGTCCTCCTCATTCAATTTCGTATCCTTTTGTCCAGCGTCGTAAAAACGTATCTGTAACATCAAAAAGTATCCAAAGGATACTTTCGTATCCATACTTGCAACCCTGGGTCCGGGAGGGTGACGGAGGTATATATGACACTCGCGCCCATGGAGGTAGTATAGGTGGAGGCGCCAGTAGGACCTGATTTGTGAAGCCACCAATCTGTCATTTCCGGCGCCTTCAAGATGGCGCATACCTTTGTATGTCAGGTCAGAAGTCCACTTTTACTGAAACATATCTTGGTGTCCGCCATATTGAAGGCGCCGAAAATGACAGTTCGGCGGCTTCACTTTTGGCTACTCCCCTGTGGATTAGTGAGCCATGGCGACTCCACCTATACTACCTCCATGCTCGCGCCACACCTGACTCACCAGTCAGGCCTACCAACATTACATCACACTGTTAAAAGGATGGTAACGAAACTTTTTTTGCCGACTGTACCTCTATTAATAAATTGTTACCGTGTACAATCGAGTGTGTTCACCCCAATAGTAACGCAACCCCATGTTGTTACAACTGGTATACTAAAGAGAAATCAAGGACCTCTCCATGTACCGAAAGTGTATTACCCTCTGAATTAACGAGGCTGAATGTGTGTGAGCAAGGAAGGATTGTTGCTAGGGTGTATATAAAGAACGAGATTGTCTGGACATGGGTTGTATTGTATAGGCTACACTCACTCGCCTTGGGGGTCCGGTAAAGCGAGGCTCAAAGTGAGACAACAAGGGTAAGTTCTCCTGCATGGGGTTGGAAAGGGTGTCAATGCATTCTGGTGTGTCTACGTTGTTGTTGTTGAAGTTCCTCAAGGTGTCTGGCCGAGCAGCCCCGAGCTCCTGAGGAAGGTCATGGCTTGAACTGAGCTTTCCCACAGTGCCCTCAGAGAGTGTATGTTGTGTTGTTGGCGAGTATGGTTGTGTGTATTGCAGTCTTCCATAATGTGTTTAATAGAATGAGGTGCTGTGTTGCATCCCTGGACAGGTGAGTCTACGTAATACTAATTAGTCTACTGAGGTAACCTATTTTCTATCTATTTCAGTCTGGAGGGATCAGTATACACTCCATGCAATTTTCACTTGGCTTGGGTGTATAATTATTATTATTATTGCAGGAAAAACTAGCACCAAGCTTAGAGGGCAGCAGATTACTTGGCACGAATGCTGGAGGCCAGCTGGTAATAGCCTACACTTTTTAACCAGACTCATTATACTTTGCTGCAGAACGATTAAAGAATATATGGTTGTTATAACGATATTTTATTATTCATATCCTTTGATGTATTGGTCATGTAGAATAAGGGAAATTCTTATGTTAATTAAAGCTGGGGATATTTCGTCAATCATACCTAGCAATACTGACCAAATCTGCTGGCAACACTGAATGTTATGTTGTTGTCAACCACACCACGTCTAAGTTATTGAATCCAGGTATATTTTCATAAAATTTTATTATTTTGTTGTATTTAATGGTAAAATTAGATAAATGGAGACAAACAAAAAGGTAAATATTGAATGAATTACCGTTATTGGATAGGGTTTTTCTACCTTCATAACCCACTAATTTAATTTAGACCATTCTAAGACTATTTTCGGTAAAGGTACAGAAGTGGACCTTACTGTATAATAGATATTTTACTGTCATTACCCACTATTTTGGACCACTCTAAGACACTTTTCTTCTATGGTTTTTCTTCCTCAAATGCCCCGTTCCACAGTAATTGACCGGGGCAAAATACTGGGACCTAGCCGGATCTGGCAACACTGCAACAAAACGGTAATTCTTTCAATAAATACCAACAAAAATAACCAAAAATAACAAAATAAATGGAGGCAAGTGAACCAAAATAAATAAAAATGGAAAAGAAGTGGGTGATTGAAATATTGACTAGTAAATTTACAGAAGTACTTCATTCGGTTATTTATTGAAAGAATTTATTACCGTTTTGTAGCAGTGTTGCCAGATCCGGCTAGGTCCCAGTATTTTGCCCCGGTCATTTACTGTACTTTACCACGGTTATTTCCCGGTAGTTTGCCCAGGTTAGGTCCCGGTAGTCTGATGCAGTCTAGGTTAGGTAAGGTAAGGTCAGGCTAATAGAAGAAAATAGTCTTAGAATTGTCTAAATAAGTGGGTAATGAAGGTAGAAAAACCGTACGCAATAACGGTAATTCTTTCAATATTTACCAGTGTCTTTATATATATAACTGCACGGTAATTACTTAAGGGGGTGCGGGAGTAGGGGACAGGCTTGGGGGGGTGCGGGAATAGGGGGACAGGCTTGGGGGGGGGGTAGAAAGCCTGTCCCCTATTCCCGCACCCCTCTGACACCCCCAAGCCTGTCTCCCTACTCCCGCACCCACTTAACCCCCCCCAAGCCTGTCCCCCTATTCCTGCACCCCCCTAAGCCCCCCAAGCCTGTCCCCCTACTCCCGCACCCACCTAACCCCCCCCAAGCCTGTCCCGCTCCCCCCAAAACACCCCGCAAGCCTGTCCCTACTCCCGCACCCCCCAACACCCCCCAAGCCTGTCCCCCTATTCCCGCACCCCCCAAAACCCCCCGCACCCACCTAAACCCCCCAAGCCTGTCCCCCTATTCCCGCACCCCCTTAACTCTGACTGTCATTATAGATTGATGATGATGATGCCTTGCAGAGATGGAGGATTGCAGAGATTACCTTGCAGTACAGTAGTCTTGCACCTCACTCCATATCCTGCGTTGGTATGTACAGTCGCGGTCAAATATAATCATCCATATAGGGGTAGCTCACACAATTTACGGTCTAATGTTTTCACGTTTACATATAATATTATTGTTTTAAGTAGTGCATAGCTGCTTGTATTAAATTAAAAGATGGTAGTTAATGTGTGTGTGTGTGTTATTGTTTTAAGTAGTGTGTAGCTGCTTGTATTAAATTAAAAGATGGTAGTTAATGTGTGTGTGTGTGTTATTGTTTTTAGTAGTGTGTAGCTGCTTGTATTAAATTAAAAGATGGTAGTTAATGTGTGTGTGTGTGTGTTATTGTTTTAAGTAGTGCGTAGCTGCTTGTATTAAATTAAAAGATGGTAGTTAACCTATTTATTGAAAAGTTTATCATCTAAGGAACAGAGGGAAGCTGTCAAATTACTACGTGAGTTACCCCTATATGGATGATTATATTTGACCGGACTGTACCTCTGTTCCTTAGATGATAAACTTTTTTTTTTTTTTTTCAATGTCCCTCAAAAAGCCAAAAGCTTCCTTATATGAATATGGTGGATAGGAATACATGTTACACAAGCTACATTTAATTCCCTCAAAAATATTTTCCGATGACTAAACATAAAAATTAAGTCATCGATAGTAATCATTTCAGGGATTCGATTATTGAAAAAATAATTAATCGACTACAATATTTTTTCAGATAGTAATCGAAGTAATGTTAGTTGCTTCACTGATAAGTTATTCTCAAATACAGTCGCGGTCAAATATAATCATCCATATAGGAGTAACTCACGTAATATTTTGACTGCTTCCCTCTGTTCCTTAGCTGATAAACTGTCCAATAAATAGGTTAACTACCATCTATTAATTTACTACAAGCAGCTACACACTACTTAAAAACAAGAACATCATTATATCTCAAGCTTACGAGTGCATGGTAGTACGCTGGATGTAAGAAACAAAGTGAAAGATTTAGGAGTGCTGCTAGACGAAAATCTCTTTCGAAGCTCAAATTAATCAAGTGGTGAAAGTTTCTGGTTACCACTTGAGGAACATTGCTTTTGTTAGAAAATATTTAGATCAGGATACCGTGAAGATGCTTCTTCATAACTATGTCATAAGCAGACTGGATTACTGCAATTCCTATATTATGGTTTGCCAGACTATCGGTTAAGAAAATTGCAAAACGTAATGAACAGAGCAGCAAGATTAACTAAAGGTCTTCCATCTCGTGAGAGGATAACCCCAGCACTCATTGACTTACATTGGTTACTAATAAAGGCAAGGATTGTTTACAAGATATGACTTCTAACATTCCGAGCATTAAAATTTGGAAAACCGGAGTACTTGATGAATCTTTTAAGAGGTTTTCCGACACGGATGATATGAGTATTACAAGTGATTATAGTGTTTAATAATATTGAGAGAGGCCCTGCGGAGCACCATCTGCTGGTGGAGCGGGGCATAGAATATCCAACAACAAATAACAAGTAAAGTAAGAATGTGAAAACATTAGACAGTAAATCATTTGAGATACCCATATGTGGATGATTATTATTGACTGTGACTGTACATCACTCCATATCCATAGTTTTGCATTTTATTGTTGCATATAAAGTTTTGAAAACATTCCTACTCTAGTGAATTATTCAGTAAGCATGAGTCATAGAAGAACAACCTAGTATTCATTTCCAACTGAAGTTGGCATGTAAAACTTTCAGTATCTATTTTTTTTTTTTTTTTTTTTTTTTTTTTTTTTTTTTTTTTTTTTTTTTTTTTATGTGCCTTACTCCAAATATGCCTAAAATGTGTAATGCATCCTTTTGTTTTGCCCATTTCTTACTGTATTGGAATATCATGAAAAACCAGATGTTAACCGATTGCTTTGAGAGATTTTGTGCTTGTAAATGAGATCAAATTATCTTTTCATCATGTATGTGTGTGTGGCAGCTTGTGCTTATGTGATCAGAGTAGGTGAGTACTTTGTAGGTACAGCCACAATCAAATATCCACCGACACTTTCCTTCCATCGTGCAAATAAATCAGTATGGTATCAAAATATAATCATACAACAACACCTTATGTCAACTCAACCCCCTCAATTATTATTATTATGAGGTGCTGCAAAATCATACACGTGTTGTTCTTTATTACCAAGATTATTATTATTATTATTATTATTATGAGGTGCTGCAAAATCATACACGTGTTGTTCTTTATTACCAAGATTATTATTATTATGAGGTGCTGCAAAATCTTACATGTGTTGTTCTTTATTACCAAGATTATTATTATTATTATTATGAGGTGCTGCAAAATCTTACATGTGTTGTTCTTTATTACCAAGATTATTATTATTATTATTATGAGGTGCTGCAAAATCTTACATGTGTTGTTCTTTATTACGAAGATTATTATTATTATTATTATGAGGTGCTGCAAAATCATACACGTGTTGTTCTTTATTACCAAGATATTTACTACATATGATGGTAGGAAAGTGTCGGTGGTTATTTGACTGTTGCTGTACAGTAGCAAATAATCAATACTTTACAAGAAATTGGGAAAAATTAGGTGAAATGCAAGGTTTATTAGTACTGTAAGTAATATTTGTTGGATCGTGTTCATTGACTTGTACCTTTAATTAAGGGGGTGCGGGAGTAGGGGACAGGCTTGGGGGGGGCTAGAAAGCCTGTCCCCTAATCCCGCACCCCCCCCCCCCCCCAAGTCTGTCCCCCTACTCCCGCACCCCCCTAAAGCCCCCCAAGCTTGTCTCCTACTCCCACACCCCCCTAAAGCCCCCCAAGCCTGTCCCCCTATTCCTGCACCCCCTTAAGAATACCAGTGTGTTATTATGAATGATTTAGAGGGTGGTGGTTGTTGTTGTTGAAGTTCCTCAAGGTGTCTGGCCGAGCAGCCCTGAGCTCCTGAGGGAGGCCATGGCCTGAACCGGGCTTTCCCACAGTGCCCTCAGAGAGTGTATGTTGTGTTGTTGGTGAGTGTGGTTGTGTGTATAGCAGTCTTCAATAATGTGTTTAATAGAATGGGGTGCTATGTTGTGTTGTTGGTGAGTGTGGTTGTGTGTATTGCAGTCTTTCATAATGTGTTTAATAGAATGAGGTGCTGTGTTGCATCCCAGACAGGCATCTACAATAGCTCCATCCATCTTCTTCTGATATGTCAGAAATTTAGAGGGTTGAATATTTTGGCATAATTTTTGGACACAGCAGAAATTAAGAATACCACTTTTCTGTTTTGAATTATTTACATGCTTGAATATTTGGTATTTATTGAAAGAATTACCGTTTTGTAGTAGTGTTGCCAGATCCGGCTAGGTCCCAGTATTTTGCCCCGACCATTTCCTGTACTTTACCACGGTTATTTTCCGGTAGTTTGGCCAGGTTAGGTCCTGGTAGTCTGCTGTGGTCTAGGTTAGGTTAGGTAAATTCATGCTATTTTCAAAATGCCCCATTTGAATATGCCCTTATCTTAGAAATGGGGCATTTGTGGAGGAAATGCCATAGAAGAAAATAGTCTTAGAATTGTCTAAATAAGTCGGTAATGAAGGTGGAAGTGGTGTTCCCATCGGCCACCTCTATCACTCTATCTATCTATCTCACCACAGTAGGGAAGCAAACTCTGAAACACCAAGAAAATGGGGATACATTAGATGGGAACAAGTCAAAATACACAAGATTCAAGAACAGATAAAAAGGAAGGAAATGAGGAAAACTGTGAGATGAAAATGACTGATGAGAAGATAGTAATAATAATAATTATAATAATAATAATAATAGAGTGTACCAAAAGTATAAAACCCCTGGAAATAATAATAATAATCCTTCAAATATTGCCACGAAACACACACACACACACACACACCTATATTGAAGGAGCTTGTTTCGTGGCATAGTCAGGAGGAATCACAAGCCACCAACCAAGTCTCATACACGATCACAGGGTCCTTAAATAAGGGTAGGGAGTATGGTTTGGACATGTAGAGAGAATGCAAGGTGAGGGATTTGTAAAGAAGGTGTATGAAAGTGAAGTTGTGTGACCTGGTGTGAGAGGCAGACCTCCGGTTAGATGGCAGAACAGAGTGGAAGAGTATGTAAATAAAGGAGAGAAATGTGAGGGGCAGAGGAGGGCTTGACCAAGTATGGAGGGAGTGTTGGAACAGGGAGAACTGGAGGCACTTCTGCCGTGGCCACCCCCTTGGAGGGAGTTCTTGGAGGGAGTTCTTGGAGGGAACGAGGCGTCAGAGCTATAGCTATAGATAGGGAGTATGAATGCCAGTATTGTGTTTTTAATGATTTGGAGACTTGAATGTTATCTTGTTCCAGATGAGTGAACATTACCGGGATGGGACAGTCACCTGAGACTACTTATATGTTGGTGTTGCCAGGTTATCCTCAACATTAGCCCAGTATCTTTGGTCCACATGCCTACTAATTGTGAGTATTCCTAACAAAAACTTTAGTAATACAAACCGGTTTGTTAATTGGCAATCATTTGTACAGTCGTCATATTCATTTAACATCGTACCTGTATTTATTCTCTTGATTATGCGGTTATACAGACGGTGGTGTGCTTTGAACTGACCCCATCCATCACCTCTGGTTTGTATTTATTTTCTCTATTATTCATAGCCCTTCCTAATGCTTTGCCCCTCATCTCTCCATGTGACCAAGCCATGTCAGTCTCTTCTTGTACTCGGCTCCTTCAGTCCACATCTGTATTAAAGTTCCTCAGCAGTCACCTTACTCCCATCTCTCCAGTTGGCACAAGACATGTACAGTATCTCTTTATTCTTCAATCACAACCAACCAATATTAATAATGTTTCTTCAAGGTCCAAGTTTCAGAACTATACAGCAACGCTCCTCATGATTAAACATTCTCCATATAGCCTACTCTTCCTCTGCTTATTACTCTTGTTTTTCAAAAGATAACCAAAATATCTTTACCAGTTGAAAGAGATATGGAATTTTGAAAGTAAACAGCATTGTTGCCACCATTGTTTGTTATTTGGAGGAGTACAGTATTGTGAATTAACATTTACATGCAACAAACGGTGTTAATGTAGTTGTCTTCCATTTCATTGTTGTTATTGTTGAAGTTCCTCAAGCTGTCTGGCCAATCAGCCCCGGACACCTGAGGAAGGCCAAGGCCTGAACCGGGCTGTCCCACAGTGCCTTCAGAGAGTTTTTTTTTTTTTTTTTTTTTTTTTTTTTTTTTTTTTTCTATACCTCAACCTCGGGGCTGTAGGCTATCAGTAGCCCATGACTCTTGCGAGGCCCCGAGATTATTGGGTGTCGCACCAGATGAAACAGTGGAGCTTCGTGGTGATGTTGGTACCGTAGCTTCTCTTCTGTCCCACTAGATGACGACACCTTATTTATACACGTCACTATTAGGAGAGAGCAGCTACACCGTTACTCACAGCATCTTGGAATATGGTTGGGCATCTTCTATGTTGTGAGTTGACGACGATGTAGGGAGTATTTTCTTGACGTGTCGGCGTAGCCAGGATAATTGACGAACAGCTGGACCCATCAGATCACCTCGGAAAAATCCCAGACGTTTCTCGTGGACTCGAACCAGACATGGAGATTGTCAGGTTGGGTGGCACAACAATAGGGTATGTTGGCTTGGAGGTACAGTTGCCAAAAGAGGAATTGTGACAAATCTTGATGGAACCTTAATCATAGTAATATTCACAACTATTTGTAGGGACTATAAGCATGTATAACAGCAGAAAATATACATATCCTTCTGTAATACATACGTATGATCCCTACAAACAACTATGGACATTAATATATTTAATGTTCTATCAATAGTTGTCGCAATTCCTCTTTTGGCAACTGTACATACCAGTGAGCCAGTAGTCCCCTCTTCTGTTTCCAAGAAACAAATCCATCTGTCTAAAAGGGAGCCAGAGTATCTACACAGCTAGGCAGCCTGGGGAACTACAATAACTATTTCAGTGTCCTAACCATTTGCTGGAACTTTCAATTGCAGTTAATTTCAGTCCAGTACTTGACATGGAATTATTTAATTTAATAAAACTCCTATGTGGGGTTATATTTTTGTTTATATGGGAAGAACTTTTTAGTATATGTTGAACAGGATGGTGTGAACATTTTCTTAACCTACGTTTGGGCTGTATTTCACTCCTTTTTCATAATGTTACAGAGAATTGGTGTCTTGGGATGGTGAGGGGAGCGAGATGAGGACATGACAGAGTGGAGGAAGGATGATGGTTGTTGAGGTGCTCCAGTATAATAAATAGTCATACTGTCTACAAGATGAAGGTGAGGCCTAAGTGCTTTCATTGTGGTCACTTTAGTTTCTACTAAAGTAGCTCATGCATGTTCAGACTCTTGTGTTTTGCTGTTTCAGTTTACCAATGCCCTCTAACACTAGTCTTATTACTCTGCCTTCCTTTCCCCCAGACAAACCATCACCACCAGTACTCCCTTCGACCAGTCCAGAAGAGTGAAACGATCCTCACCTTTTCCCATGGCTTTGATAACTACTTGATGTTTGTGTACTCCAGTCTGGCCCACCTCTACCTTCTCTCAAGAGTGTCCTACCAACATGTACAGCCACAATCAAATATCCACCGACACTTTCCTTGCATCATAGTAAATATCTTGGTAATAAAGAACAACACATGTATGATTTTGCAGCAACTCATAATAATAATTGAGGGGGTTCAGTTGATATAAGGTGTTGTATGATTATATTTTGATATGATACTGATTTATTTGCATGATGGAAGGAAAGTGTCGGTGGATATTTGATTGTGGCTGTACAGGATATTTTACCTTTGCATTCCATCACTGCCTTCCGTGCCTGTTGTCCCTCTTGCTGTAAGTATTTTGGATGTCGGTGTGATTGATTTGATGTGTATTTGTTTGCATGTGGAAAGGGATGGAAATGTGTTTAGTTTGTGTGGGTGGATAAATGGTAAATATTTACAGTTGCTTGGTTGTTCTGTTGAAACTGTAATGCTGCTAGATTTGTTTTTATGACAAAAAAATTGCCAGTAACCCTCTAAAATTCTCACCCCCCACCTGTACACATCCAGAACAGTCACTTCATTTACCCTTGGTGAAAGAACCACATTGCAAATGGTAAAGTTAAAACTAGCTCGAACGTAAACCTAGATATCTGTATCGGTGTTCTCATTCACATAAGATTCATATGGAGTTACAGTATATATAAAGTACTAGATGTAGAAGTTTGAAGTTCACAGATAAACTCCTTATTTTTACAGGTACAGTTGCCCACACATGAAGCTGGTATGGCTCGTTACTTGTGAGGTGGCTACAACGAAAGGAAAGTGAAAAAAGATGTAGTTTGTTGACAGGCAGACAGTAAAATATTATTACTATCTGCTTGTCAACAAACTATAACTTTTGCTCACTTTCCTTCCTTTTGTAGGTATCTCGCAAGTAACGAGGCGTACCAGATTCATGTGTGGGCAACTGTACAAAGATGGTGTGGAAAAGCAGTGCTGCTGCTGACAGGGGAAAGGACAAAGTTACTGGCCTATGTGTGGAATGGTTCCTCTCAAAAATTTATTCTGGTAAGAACTGTTTTCATGGATGGGTATTCTCTTGCTAAACCAGGAATAAGAACAATTATAAAGCCAATACAGTGAACACTCATTTTACACTTGTATTTTGGATGTGTAATGAAACTGTACAGAAAACCCTCATTGTACAGTACACTGGTATTATGGGTGTTTGATATAGTGTACAATAAATGTTTACAGTACTGTACATACATTCAGTACACACACTCTATTTCACATACATAATCCCAGTGTAAAATGAGAATTGACTATAGTAGAAAAGGTTCTCCCACCTTTTTACAAATATGGAACTCGCTTTACGTAACTTATTATGTATTTGTCAAAGAACTTGATGTTCCTCCTTCCAGGATTATTCAATAGAGCTGAGTGTGGCAGTGAAGACCTGGACTACAGGCTACGGTTTTATCTGGGGATTTCAGCCACATCTCTGAATTTGTGATTACCTGTTGCACAATTTATGGTAGTATGTGGTCCTTTTTTCATCCAATGTACAGTCACGAGCACTAATAAGTATTCAGGTGTGCTTCGAATACCTGGAGACAGTAAATAAATGCACAATAACATCTCCATTGTACAGTCACAAGCACTAATAAGTATTCAGGTGTGCTTCGAATACCTAGAGACAGTAAATAAATGCACAGTAAGATCTCCATTAGAATTAGTTCGTTGGTGAATTTGGACTGTTCAAAGCTTCAACCAAAGCTGTATACTTATTAGTGGTCGTGACTGTACTAATATTGTAATCTATAGGCACAATATTAACTTTGCATCTGATACAAATCCTCACTGCTGTCAACATCACAATAATACTCACAAACATTTGATAATCCAATGTAATGTGGAGAGATAAACTTGAGGAATGAAGAAGTATGTGAGCAATGTGGTGTGGATGTGTATGTGATGGAGAGTGTGAAAAGGAACACTTTGAGGTGGTTCGGGCATTTTGAGCATATGGGGAGTGAGAGGTTGATTAAGAGTGTGTACGAGAGTGAGGTGGAGGGACGGAGGGGAAGAGGCAGACCAAGAGTGAGGTGGAGGGATGGAGTGAGAGTGGTATGGGGTGGGAAGAGGGACGCCAGTTAACAGGGAATCGATTATTTCATTTGTGGCCACCCCTTCGGGGATTAAGACGTCTGGCAATAGATAGATAGATAGACCGTTATTGATTCCGCTACACTATTTACTCTCATAAGAACAAAATGATTTTACTAGTCTTGGACAAACGTCTTTCCAAAATGAATAACATAAAATTTTCATAAAATAGTCTTCAGATGTACTGTCATGAACCGAAAATATTTGCACAACCAACACAGTTATGTGAAGGTAATGGAAGGTGTGCTGGTTTTTATGCAGGATTATTGTGTAAGTTATGTCACAGCATATGAAGACTTAAGGTCCACTCTTTAAACAGATTTTTGTCCCTTGAAGTTTCTGGATAGTTTAATACCCGACAGCTAAGCTTAGTTTTGCTGTATTTTGTTTTTGTAGGAATATTTTTGAAGAATGCTAGTAGAAACCTTTAAAGATATGAATTATATTACGAGCACTAAGAAGTATTCAGGTGTGCTTCGAATACCTAGAGACAGTAAATAAATGCACGATAAGATCTCCATTGTACAGTCACAAGCACTAATGCTAGTTGAAACCTTTAAAGATATTATGAATGACTTGATATTTCTTTGGCTTACCAGGTGGTGTTGTCCTGAATGTGAGTGTGAACAGGAGACAGAGCCAGTGTAGCTGAGTGCCTTCTTCACCAATAGTCTTGTTGACCTACAGACAGAAACACAGACTGGGGTGTGTCCCTGGTGTGTGGGGAAGGGGTAGAAGGTAGTGATTACAGGGAGAGAGTGACAGAGAGAGAATGAATTAACAGTACAGGAGCTGCTGTGTGTCCATCTCCTTCCTCCTTGGTATCATTGCCTGATGTCGTAATGTCAGTTGTACAACAAGGGAATCACCACACACACACACACACACACAGAGCGAGAGCTTTAATTTCCTGGTGGAGGAGGGTGTGGGGCAAGAGTGAAAGCTGACCGAATTGTGATGCCCAAAATACAGAGTCTACCTTACGGTCCTTGTCATTAGGAACCATACATAGTCTTGTGTAAGTTGTTGGATTTAATATTTGTTAATGTTTGCATTATATGTGTTCGTTGTGTAGCAGCTTATCATTTGGGTAACCTGTGGAAGATTTTCTCTTAGACCTATGATAGTAACACTACATTATTGGTCAAGTACATACATCAAATTAAATTTGTGTTGTGTACTTTCCAGAATAATAAAATATAATACTTCTATACAGAGAAATTATCAGATTCTTAGAAATGTCACATTAATCATGCTTGTGATCACACTTTCTTGGAACACTAAGCCAAATCATTTGTAAAAAAAAAATACTACTGTATATCACTAATATGAGGCTGTGTTATTGGTTATGTCAGTGAAATTGAGCATAAAATGTAGCTTGGTAGAGTGTTTTTATACTTTTAGTTTTATTATTACAGTTACAAGGATACTGGGTATGGTGACTCATGTGTTGTTGTTGTTGTTGAAGTTCCTCAAGGTGTCTGGCCCAGCAGCCCTGAGCTCCTGAGGAAGGTCATGGCATGAACCGGGCTTTCCCACAGTGCCCTCAGAGAGTGTATGATGTTGTGTTGTTGGTGAGTGTGGTTGTGTACATTGCAGTCTTCTATATATATATATGTGTTTAATAGAATGGGGTGCTGTGTTTCATCCCGGACAGACATGTAAATGGAAAAGGAGGGCTGGACCTAGCATGGAGGCAGTGGTGGAAGGAAGGGAAGGGTTCGAATACTGTATAATGCAGAGAGATTGAATGAAGATTGGAAGGAAGTAAAGAGGATTACCAAAAGTCTAAAACAACAAAAGAGAGAGAGAGAGAATGGAATAGAAATAGAAGGTGCTACAGAAAGGAAGGAGAAAAAGTAGAGGGAAAGGAAGGAAGGAAGGAAGATGAAGAGACAAGACAGCAAATCTGGTGGATACTGAATAAGGCTAAGAGACGAAGAAGCAGAAATAAAACCAACATATATATACGAATAAGAAGAGGTACAGACTCCTCTGCCTTGGCCACCCATCTGGGGAGACTTCCCACAGTGACCAAGGCATCATCAGAGCTGTTGATGTATGGAATTCAAAACAAATCTTGTTCTTCTTGGTTCTTGTTTAAAGAGTCAATAATATTAGGTTAGTTTTCCAATTTCCAGTGTACTGTAAAATGAAATTGTTTATATGAGACCAATTATTGACTGACCTTTTGTACACCTACAGCAAATGTGGCACAGAAATACAAGCACCGGCCAGGACTAACAGTGTCAAGAGAGGTGTGTGTTTGTGTGTGTATACATGAGATCCGGCCAGGGATGGTGGCAACACAGTCAGCAGTTCCTCTGGCTCTACACTCCCTACACAAGACAGTTTTATTTCCACACCTGAGGCTGTGGTAGAACTTTTGTATTGTGTAAGCAGGAGGAGAGTCAGGTGGGTGTAAGATAGACTTGGGTATTTGATATTCTTCACAATTGCAGCAGCTTTTTCTGTATTGCATATAGTTGCCAAGTGTTTGTCAGAATGAATCAAAGTGATTTACAAGATGTTTAGGGAGTTAGCCCTAACCAGGAAGGTACTGACTGCCATGCTATTGAGTATTACTGAATTAACTGGATTCATTTTTCGCTGGTACAGTTGCCCACACATGAATCTGGTACGCCTCGCTACTTATGAGATACCTACAACAGGAAGGAAAGTGAGCAAAAGTTATAGTTTATTGACAAGCAGATAGTAATAATATTTTACTATTTGCCTGTCAACAAACTACATCTTTTTTTACTTTCCTTACTTTTGTAGCTACCTCACAAGTAACAAGCCATACCAGCTTCATGTGTGGGCAACTGTACATGTGTTTTTGTCTCATACAAAAAGGGTATCTGGTCAGCCCCAGCTACTCAATCAACATAAGCACAAATATGAAAATTATCATGTAAACCAGCTGTGTAGCTAAAGAATACTGTTGTTGTTCTCACATCATAACATATTTTACAATATCATATCACCCTCATTGGGAGAGGATAATGCTGTAGAAGGGGATTTCAGATGAGTGCAGTGGCTAGGGAAGGAGGGAAGGAGTTGGCTTGTTGTGGGCTTTAAGGGGTGTGGGAATAGGGGGACAGGCTTGGGGGGAGTTTAGGGGGGGACAGGCTTGGGGGGTGCCGGAGTAGGGGGACAGGCTTGGGGGGGGGGTGCGAGAATAGGGGACAGGCTTTCTACCCCCCCCTATTCCCACACCCCCCCCCCCAAGCCTGTCCCCTACTCCCGCACCCCCTTAAGAAAGTTTTTGAGAGGGTTTTAACTTTGAGTGTAATCAAAGTGTGGCCAGGGCAGAATACTCCTTTCCCTGGGCCCAGTGGGGCTGACTTTATTCTCTGTGAATATTAGTTATCCCCCACAGGGCAAGAATAAAGATTGTTGTAAGATCTGGTCACTTTCTAGTGGATTTGACGAGATCTGCCCACATGGATTAAAAATCCACGTGAGGTGTACTGCAACCGGAGGCCTTTTTTTTTTTTTTTTTTTTTTTTTTTTTTTTTTTTTTTTTTTTTTTTTTTTTTCCCCCACTGCTGTGTGGACCGCCAGCACACGGGGGTGCATTTCCCTTTGCATGCAGCAGTGTAAACTCCCTCCCCCTTATGGTCCCTTCAGGGTTGGTCTCATGGAAGGTACGGCCCCACTTGTAGCTCTTGTGGTAACATGGACTTGGGCCCACAGCACTGGCTGTGGGATCAAAGCCTTCCCCCCAATCTCCCTGGCGGTCGGAGGCCCCCAGACTCCCTGGTCCAGTAAGCTCTGGTCCCATTTCCTTGGGATGTGCTTCGGTAGCCCAGGCATATAGGGCCAGCCCCTCCTTTATTTTAATTTGTTTTTCACTGCGACCAGAGTGTACCAGGGGTCTGTGGGGCAGGAGGCCATTCTGCCCCGGGAGAACATCAACAACAACAACTCCTTTCCCTTCCATTCTCTCCTCACCTTCTCATCCCTTCCTTCCCTTCCATTCCCACTCCCTCCTTCTCTCCTCTTCTTGTCATCCCTTCCATTCCCTCTCCCTCCGTTCCTTCCATTCCTCTCCCTCCTTTTTTTTTTTTTTTTTTTTTTTTTTTTTTTTTTTTTTTTTTTTCAGTGTACAAATGTTGTTGTCTTACATCTAGTAGTAAGGTCCCTTATAACATAGCTTAACCTGTACTTAACATTCATATTTAAATCTTATTAACTTAGTATTAGGACTTATGAATATATTGTTAGGGTTCTTATAGCTATGTATAAGTTAGATATTAGTCTAGCCTTATTACTACATAAACTAAAGTTCTAGTTTTGACTCTAAAACTATCTATAGCTAATTAGACTACTGTACATTGTGGTTTGTTGATGTCAGGGGCGAGAGTGATCTGCCATCTCTTGCTCCAAGACACAATTTTCTCCAGGGCTTCGTTGATGCGACGTACTGTGTCCCTCCAATCCTTTCTATCACAGGAGAATGATAGAGTACAGTCGTCTGCATATGCCTGGGCCTCTGGGATAAGTTGCAGGATGTCATTAAAGTAGACGTTCCACAACAGAGGTCCGACAATACTTCCTTGTGGGACACTGGCATGGATAGGATGTTTGCCAGAAGTGTGACCATTAACCACCGTCCTGAGGGTTCTGCCATCAAGGTAATCCTGGAGAAGATGTTGGAGGGCACTTCTAACACCAAGACTGCCCAGCTTGGCAATGATACCTTTGTGCCACACCCTGTTGAAGGCACCAGCAATGTCAAGGGCCACTACAAAGGCATCCTTTCCTCTGTCCAGGGAGTGGTTCCAGGCAGTAGCTTGTAGCAGTAGGAGGTCTGCAGCTGACCTACCCTTTCTGAAGCCAAACTGCCTGTTGTTGAGGAGGTGGTGTTTGTCCAGGAAGTCTGTTATGTTGGTGGTGATTAAGGACTCCAAAATTTTACCAACAATAGAGAGGAGGGATACTGGCCTGCAGTGTTTTTAGTCACTTTTACATTTTTTCTTGTGTACAGCCACCACCCTTGCCTCCTTCCACTGTGTAGGCCACTTGCACTAGGAGAGGCAGTTCCTGTAGATGATGGTTAGGGGTGGGGCCAGCTGCTCAGCACACTATTTCAGGATATGGGGACTGATGTGGTCTGGTCCTATCGCCTTCTTGGTGTCAAGCTGGAGTAGTTGCTGTTTCACTTCTTGTATGGTGGTGATGTCGAAGCTCTCTAAAGATGCTGTAGTGAGGGATGGGATGTTTGGTGGTGCTTGGGTTGGTTCAGCTACAGTCATCTTAGAGGAGAAATGAGCAGCAAGCACTTGGGCCTTGTCTGTGGCACTGGTGGCTACTGTACCATCTGTCCTTGTGAGTGGGGGGATGGGTGGTAGCTTCTGTTACCAATCCCTGTTGCTGCTGAACACCACTCGCCACTCTTTGCTGCTCACTGTTTGACCGCTCAGTTTGGTTTTCAGCGCTTCCTTCCACCGTTTTATGGCCTGTTTTTGTACCCTCCTCATGGTTTTGCAGGCTTCTTGGTGTAGGGTTTTGTTGTGTTGTGTTGGGTTTGACTTTAGTCTCAGCCAGGCTCTGTTCTTGTCATCAGCTGCATTACGGCAGTGGTAGCCAAACCAGGGTTGGTCTTGATTGTTGGATTTGTACTTCTGGCTGGGTATGTACTTTATTTGGAGGGTTTGTAGGGTGTTATTGAAGGAGTCTACTTGAGAGTCGATTTCTCCTTGAAGAATTGACTTCCACTCCACAGAGTTCAGTTCCTCCTTGAGTCCCTCCAAGTCACCTCTGTTCCACAGCCAGTTGATGCGATCTGCAGGTTTGTCTCGCTCAACAGATGTTGTGATGTTGGTGAACACAGCTATGTGGTCCGATGAGCCCACCATACCTAGAGGATGACAGGTGATCACTCCCTCTGGAAGGTCGGTGATGACGGGGGCCAGAGATGTGAGTAGGGAAATCCACATAGTTGGTAAGGCTGTAGTCAGTCAGCAGCTCCTGGAATGACCGTTCAACCAGGTGTTGGTTTAGATCCCCTAACATGATGAAGTGTAAATTTACATGAGTGTTGGAGGAGTAAGGAGTCCAAGTTACCATAGATGTAGTTTATTGGATCACTTCCCTGCCATTGAGGACGGTAACAAACACAGAGAAGGATGGTGTCCATGTTCCTTGTCCACAGCTTGAAGAATGACAGTTGTAGGTGCTCCTCCATGTTGATGTCAAGGGCCATCACAGCAAGGCCATCTCTGAAACAGACAGCAATGCCTCCAAAGGTGTTGTGCACACGATCACTTCTATGCCATGCTGAGTATCCTTTTATCTTGCCGAAGTTGTTTGGGATGAAGGGGTTCAGAAAGGTCTCAACAGTGGCAATAATATCTGGGTTGTGTGGTATTACGTAGGAGTGATTTAGATCACCGTTGTTGGTTTGGAGGCCCCTGACGTTGGCAGATATGATGGTAAGATTGTCTTTTCTATTGTCTGCCGGCATGCCTTAGTCTTCTATTAGTTTGCCGGGTGGTGAGAGGGTTGGAGAGAAGAGCAGGTGGGTTGATGAGAGACATGGGTTGAATGAGGTGCCTGCTGAGTGTGTTAACCAACACTGTTAACTGGTGAGACAGTGTCTGGTTTTGTTTCTGTGCTCATAGAGATCTGCAGTTCTGTACTGAGTGACCTTCACGGTTGTAGAAGTCACACCAGGTGAGCCAGCGACAGGTGTTGTCAGTGTGGCCGTTTCTGTTGCAGTGGTAACAGTATTTTCTATGAGATTTCCGGTTGTCCTGGGGTAGATGTGATGGGGTGGGAAGTAGAGGTGGTGGTTTGTGTGTTGTGATTTGTGTTTGTGTAGGGGTTCGTCTTTCTGCTGAGTGTGTTTGTAGGTCTGGGTGGGTTGTCACCCTTGGCGGCAGCGGAAGGTTGCCCAGGGTTTGTCTGGTGTGGTTTGTGCTCGTCTTGTTTCTGGTTTTGTGGTATTTTTGGTCGGGTTGAAGTCTAAGTGTCTGTTGGAGACTGTGTTTGGCAGCCTACACTGTTTGTAGTGAGTTTTGATCTGTGGCTTGTTACTTAATTTTGGACGAGTTTTCTGTATTGATTGACTTTGTGATGTGTGTGTGTTTGTGTTGGTCACAGTGGTTGGATTCATACTATTGCTGGTGTCTGACCTGGGAAGTGTAGTTGGTGTTCCACCAGTCTTGATTGGAGGAGGCAGTTTTAGGCTGGTATTTGATTTAGAGGTTTCCTGCAAGTTGTGTGTGTTTGTGTGTATTGGTGCATGGGGTGTATTTGTCTTGATGTTGTTGCTCGAGTTTCTGGAGGTTGGGTGTAAGTGTTTGTGTTGGGGTGGATTGAGTGTCGGGTGAGTGTACTTGTGTAACTGTGGTTAGGGTGGGAGCCTGGAGGTTGGGTGTAAGTGTTTGTGTTGGGGTGGATTGAGTGTACTTGAGTGCCTGTGTTGCCGGTGCCAGTGTTGTGATTTTGTAGGCAGCGTGGTTTATCTGAGTCCCACTAGTCACAAGTTACTTTGTTGTTTGTTAGAAGTTTTTTGCCAGTCCTTGTCGATGTTGTTTTCTCTTGCTGTAGTGGCTCTACTGTTGACGGTTAGGTTGTTAAGACTCGTCTGTCTGCGTGACAGCGATGTTATCAATAAAGTTAAGAACTGTTACTACAGTGTCTCTGTTATCAGCAAGGTCCTTAGAGGTCCTATCAAAGTAGCTGAAGGTGAGCCTGTAGCGCCTATTATCCCTTCATAGGCTTTGAATGATGTTGACAAGCTCCCTAGTGTCGAGGTTGAGAAGTTCTTCTTCCTCAGAGGTGGAGGGTGGGATGTTACTGTTTGGAGAGTTCTGAGTGTGTGTGTTAATGTACGTGACGGGGTCAGGGATTTTCTGGTGTTTCCTTAATTCCTCTACCGTGTCACAGTCAAAATTGGCTTGGAGGTCGATGAGGCACTGTTTGTGACACACGTTTGGACACTCTGGGAAAAGACAGCTAGTGACCTGTTTCTTTACAGCTGTGGTGCCACATACAGCACACCATTTTGCAGGGGCATACCCTGCCAATCCTTTCGGTCATTCTATGAGATTGTGGCTGTGTATGTTTAGGGGCATCGTTTTCTATTGTTTGCTTGTTGAAGGTACTACTATGGTAGGTTTTAAATGTATGTATGTATATGTTTATGTATATGTGTTTGATACAGAAATAGTGTGTGGGTTATGTAATTGAGAGTGTCTGTGTTTGTATGTCAGTGGTTACCCTATGTTTGTGTATGTATGTATGTGTTTATGTATGCGTGTATGTATATGTGTTTGATACAGAAATAGTGTGTGGATTATGTAGTTGAAAGTGTCTGTGCTTGTGTGTCAGGGGTTAGTTACCCTGTGTTTGCGTGGCAAGTGTAATTATCGTACGCAGCCATCAGGTGGGATAGTATTGGGGTGGGGTGTAAATAACTCTGTTCTCTAGGAGAACATGTTAATTAATGATGTTAATTCATCAAGGAGTTGAGTTCTCTCCTGCGGATCCTCCAAGAGTAGTGGTTACACACAGTAGTAGAGGGGGGATAGAAAGGTATGAAAGTAAATTAGTCAGAGGAAAAAGGGGGATGCGGGAATATGGGACAGGCTTGGGAGGGGTTAGGGGGGTGTGGTTGGGTCGAATTTTCAATTGTCTATTGTGTTTTTGTTAGTGTTTTGTGCGCTGTAAGGCTTGGGGGGGGTTAGGGGGGTGCGGGAATATAGGACAGGCTTGGGGGGGTTAGGAGAGTGCGGGAATATGGGACAGGCTTGGGGGGGGTTAGGGGGGTGCAGGAATATGGGACAGGCCTGGGGTGGGTTAGGGGGGTGCGGGAATATGAGACAGGCTTGGGGGGGGTTAGGGGGGTGTGGGAATATGAGACAGGCTTGGGGGGGGTTAGGGGGGTGCCTATTGCGTTTTTGCTACAGTGTTTTGTGCGCTGTAGTGTCTTAGGGATGTGCAGGGGGATATTCCCACACCCCCCTAACCCCCCCAAGCCTGTCCCATATTGCCGCACCCCCCTAACCCCCCCAAGCCTATCCCATATTCCCGCACCCCCCTAACCCCCCCCTCAAGCCTGTCCCATATTCCCGCATCCCCCAACCCCCCCCAAGCCTGTCCCATATTCCCGCACCCCCCCCCCCAAGCCTGTCCCATATTCCCTAACCCCCCCCCCCCAAGCCTGTCCCATATTCCTGCACCCCCTCCCCAAGCTTGTCCCATATTCCTGCAACCCTCTAACCCCCCCCCCCCCCCAAGTCTGTCCCATATTCCTGCACCCCCCAACCCCCCTTCTCTCCTCTTCTCGTCCCTTCCATTCCCTCTCCCTCCTTTCTTTCCCTCCTCTTCTCGTCCCTTTCATTTCATCCTCACCTTCTCATCCCTTCCCTTCTCTCCTCACCTTATCCCTTCCTTTTCTTCCTTCCATTTCTCTCACTTACTCCTTCTCCTCCATGTTTGTCAAAGTATTGATAATGTCTTGTAGTAATTCTAAAGTAATAATTCATTTGTATTATGTACCATCCATAAATTAATTAGGTTGTATTTTGTTACAGATTTGTTGTGAAGTGCAGTTGTACAAGAAACTTAATAACCTTCATTATTCAACAACTATAACTACTACTACTACTACTATACAAGAATCACTAGTTACTGTGAGTGTTTTATGAAGTTATTGTGTGTGTGTGTGTGTGTATTTGTCACACACGCACACAAAATATGTTATTGTTGTTATAATACGTCTGTGTGTGTGTGTGTGTGTGTCACACACACACACAGTATTATAACAACCCTAAGGGTCTATTCCACAGTGGTATTTGTTTGTTAGGATGCTTCCCACCCAACCACACTTGTCAGTCTTAATTATATCCAACAAATTCAGTCTCCATATCCACAAAATATAGTTTGTTAGGATGCTCCCCAATCAACCACACTGTCAGGAGTTCCATTATTACAATAGTTTGTTAGGATGCTCCCCAACCAACCACACTGTTGGGTAGTTCCATTATTACCATAGTTTGATGATAGTGGAGTCATTTACACTGTTCAAACCTCACTGAGACTCATTACAACACCCTTCAAACCATACAGAACAGAGCCCTAAAGACAATCACAGGCTGCACAGCTACCACACCCACAGACCACCTACACTATGAAACCAAAGTCCTCAAAATCAAGGATCACCTTGACATGAGAGGCACACAAACACTTGCTGCAGCCTCCACAAACCCACACCATCCACTACACTACATGGCACAACACCCACACATGCCAAGGAACATCAAAACAACACCCAGTACACGATACCATACACAAATACTATCATCTCTTACACCCTGCCCACCCCAAACCAATCTCCAGAAACACATCCATACTCAAATCACTCATCAATCCATCCAAACACTCAAAAACAACACTCAGCTGCATGCACGACCTCCTGACATCCACCCATCCGAATCCTCCCTTCCCCGTGAGGACAGAGTCCACCTGGCCAGGCTGCGGTGTGGCCATCACCCGGCCCTTCTGACTTATCAGAAGAGGCTGGATGGAGCCATTGTGGATGCCTGCCCAGGATGTAACACAGCACCCCATTCTATTAAACACATCATTGAAGACTGCAACGCACACAACCACACTCGCCAACAACACAACATACACTCTCTGAGGGCACTGTGGGAAAGCCCGGTTCAGGCCATGACCTTCCTCAGGAGCTCGGGGCTGCTCGGCCAGACAGCTTGAGGAACTTCAACAACAACAACAACACTGTTCAGTTTCTTTGGTTAGGGTGCTTACAAACCATTATTACCATAGTTTGTTAGTGGAGTCATCAAAATTCATCCAATAATTCACTCAGGAGTCATTTACACAGTTCAGTTTCTTTGGTTAGGGTGCTTGCAAACCACTGTGGAATCGGCACTAAGTGGATAATACATTGTTGGTACATTGGAGTGCCTTGATTCCTCCAAAGTATGTCAGAAAACAACAGGACCATATGAACAAAAATAATGGTGTTCTGTTGCTTGGAAAATACTTTGGAGGAATCAGTTGCTCCAGATTTATATAGGAGTGCCTTGATTCCTCCAAAGTATGTCAGAAAACAACATGACCATGGTATCCTGTTGTTGCTTGGAATAGTTTGGAGGAATCAATTGCTCCAGATTTACCACCAACACTGTACTATCTCCTAAAGTTATATTTGAACCCTTACAAGTATAAAATTATCACTGATGTTGTTATAAAATTTGTCTATCTGTGAGTGTGATATCTCTCTCACACACACACACACATACAGTATTATAATAAGATCAATAATTTTTACTTGAACCCTACACCCTTTTAGGTATGTAATTATCACTGATGTTATTATAATATTTGTCTGTCTGTGTGTGAGTGATATCTCTCTCGCACACACTCGGTATTATAATAACATCAATAATTTTTACTTGAACCCTACACCCTTTCAGGTATAAAATAATTAATATATTCACCTGGTGGGATGTTAATTAATAAAGCACAGTAATTAATAATATATGTATTTATTTTTTTCCTATTATTACACCATATTATATTAATATTTTTTTGTCTCTCCTCTCTTGTGTTCTCTTCTCTTGTGTCCTCCTCCTCTCTCTCCTCCTCTCTCTTCTCTTGTGTCCTCCTCCTCTCTCTCCTCCTCTCTCTTCTCTTGTGTCCTCCTCCTCTCTCTCCTCCTCTCTCTTCTCTTGTGTCCTCCTCCTCTCTCTCCTCCTCTCTTCTCTTGTGTCCTCCTCTTCTCACTACACACCTGTAAAGTAGACAGATTAATTAGTGTTAAACCTTTTTGTGTGTTGAGTACAATATATTTCTAAATCCAAGCTACAAACATACAAACTGTATATTATATAAATCATACAGTGAAATTAGGTTGATCTTAAGGGGGGTACCCTGTCTTGTAAAAAAAATTGGAAGAAAATGGGTCCTTCAAATATTGCCACGAAACACTACCTATATGGAAGGAGGTTGTTTGGTGGCATAGTCAGGAGGAATCAGAAGCTTGCAAACACACACATTATCTCTCCCTCCCTCTGTAACACACACACACACCTATATGGAAGGAGGTTGTTTGGTGGCATAGTCAGGAGTAATCTGAAGCCTCCAATTTTCATACACGATCACAGGGTCCTTAAGGGGAGATTCTATTGTTGGTAAATTGGAAGGCTACTGATTCCTCCTAACTATTCCAAGCAACAGAACACCATTATTTTTGTTCATCTGGTCCTGTTTCTTGGCATAATTTGGGTTAGGAGGGTGTGGGAGTAGGGGAAAAGCTTGGGGGGGGTGCGGGAGTAGGGGACAGGCTTGGGGGGGTTTAAGGGAGTAGGGGACAGGCTTGGGGGGGTTTAGGGGGGTGTGGGAGTAGGGGACAGACTTGGGGTTTATTTTAGGGGGTGCAGGAGTAGGGGGACAGGCTTGAGGGGGGGTTAGGGGGGTGCGGGAGTAGGGGACCCCTATTCCCACACACCCCAAATCCCCCCCTACAAGCCTGTCCCCTATTCCTGCACCCCCTAAGGTGACTCCTCCAAACTATTACAAGCAACAACAAATACAACACTAATTCCATAAACACTTATTTAATATACAGTTGTTGTTGTTGTTGTTGTTGTAGTTCCTCAAGCTGTCTGGCCGAGCAGACCCGAGCTCCTATAGTGATGCTTGTACTACTGTTATTGTTGTTGTTGATGATGATGGAAGGAAGAACACAGTTGACAACAAACAAACAATGAAGGTTCCTCAGTCTCTTGTACAACTCCACAACTCTGTAACAAATTACAACCTATTTAATTTATGGATGAGCAAAGATAAGTGAAGAAATGCATTAAGGTTAATTCTATGTCTCTTGTCTCTATTACAACTCAACTCTACAACTCTCTAATAACAAATTACAACCTATTTTGATGGTAAATTGGAGGACTAGCAAATCTATGACACCAAACAACAGATCCCCTATTGGTAACATTGTTTCCTGGCATAATAATAATAATAATAATCACTGTATAGTTTACTCACCAAATTCATTAAATAATTCACCCATAAGGCATTAACAAGGCTAAGATTCTTTCGTTTTCGTGCTAACAAACCAAAACGAACGACTGAGGAATCGACCCGAAGACACCAAACAACAACAGATCCACTATAAGTAACATTGAAGGCATCTGTTTCCTGGTATACTTTGGAGGAATCAGAGTCCTTCCAATTCACCAACAAGAGAATCTCACATTAATTTGGGTGGTGATAAAAAATGAGAAATGATTTGTGAGAAGAAATATACAGAATAAAATTAGGTCTTATGAATGAAATGCCATAACAGAAAAAATTTAAAACTTGACTGTAAAGGCCATATGCAAGAATGTTGGAGGTGTGGTACAGTCGGCAGCATAAATTTACTTCATATGAGTTTTAGAGTCGATTCCAATGGTTGGTATTGGTTTGTAAGCACGCAAACAAAAGAATGTTAGCTGTGTAAATAACTTCTGGGTGAATTATTTAATGAGTTTGGTGAGTAAACTATACAGTGATCATCATCATCTTACTATTCGATAGATTTTGTGAATGTGGATACTCAGCTCTTGGAAAATAATGAAGCCTTACAAGTGTGGTTGGTTGGGAAGCTAACAAACTAATACCACTGTGGAATCAACCCATAGTGATGTTGTAACACAATATATTATACAGAGATGATAGATACCGTACACTTCTCATATGGTAAATTAAATATGTTGTTAGAATAAAAAATGGTTCAAAGTGTAACTATCTGGTCATATTAGTGCATTTGTCGCGGCTTAAATTGTATTTATTGGTTGTGGAACCAGCACAGCTGGATGCTATAGAATACGCCCCTTCTCCAGCCCAGGCCCCGTTAAGGCATATTCTGGGCTAGAAGGGTCTATTCCGTGACGATCATCAGAAGTAAAATGAATTTAAATCTGGCGCTGTACTAGACATGGGAGCCACCTGGTGGTGGCCTGTAGAGGTACTGACCCCGCTCCAGGGCAGCATACGCTCTGCCACTCCAATGAGAAAACAGTGAATGCCTGCCGCATCGGGAGGAGGGTGGGACAGTTAAAGTTGTGCTGGTTCCACAACCAATAAATACAATTTAAGCGGCTGAAAGCCGCGACAAATGCACTATTATTGGTATAGTGGAACCAGCACAGCTGGATGCTATGCATGCGATGCGGTAGGTGGGAGGTGAGGAGGAGGCATTTACGGGTCCAGTTAAGAGAGGCTCAGAGCGGGGACCTCTTCTTTTTTTTTTTTTTTTTATACCGTAGACTGCTCAGAACAAGTCACCAGATGTAGTCTTTATAGTCAGACTCGAGGGGTATGGTAGAGAAGTGGGGGGCAGGTTAGGCCCCCCTCCCCACCCCCCATTATTAAGTACAGCCACAATCAATTATCCACCGACACTTTCCTTCCATCGTGGTAAATATCTTGGTAATAAACAACAACAAGTGTATGATTTTGCAGCACCTCATAATAATAATAATAATAATAATAATAATAATAATCTTGTTAATAAAGAACAACACATGTATGGTTTAACAGTACCTTATAATAATAATAATAATCTTGGTAATACAGAACAACACGTGTATGATTTAACAGCACCTCATAATAATAATTGAGGGGGTTGAGTTGACATTAGGCAGTGGTTTTCTAACTTTTCCAACTAACAGAACCCCTTTGCTTTTGCTGGTACTAGGCAGAACCCCCTACGACCCCCTCACCTAATATAGGTGGAAACCAACCCCCTTACAGGTGGGACCCCCCTCGACACACACACACACACACACACACACACACACACCTATGTAACTATATAAAAGTGTAGTTTAGCTCTTGATTCTTGTGTGACAGGTAAAGGTATGTGGTTCATGTAGGGATTCTGTTACATCACAAGCTGCACTTGTCTATTCAATACAATCACTACACTCAATATAATCAGTAAATGTATTATCCTGACTAGCGGCAGTACAGTGATTTCATTTTATCCATTAATGGTAAAATTTATATATAAATAAAACTAGAGATCCATCATATATATATATATACATATGAAAGGACTTCACAGAACCCTGGGGTTCACCGTAACACAATTTGAGAACCACTGCTCTAAACAATGCAACAAAACAGATCCCATTATTGTATGCTTAGGTAGTCTGTTTGGTGGCATAGTTAGGAGGAATCAGTAGTAGCCTTCTAAATAAGGGGCTATACAGTACAGTGTTGTTAATGGTAATTATGTAGCAACTGATTCCTCCAAACTCTTCCCAGCAACAGGATACCATTATATTTATTTGTTGGTTTTTGTTTCCTGGCATATATACTTTGGAGGAGGAATGAAGGCACTCCAATGTACCAAAGTATACTACAGTAGTATCCCCTTAACCCAAAACACAGGACTGTAGTAGGGCAAGAACTTAGGCAAGAAAACTGACCTGTGTAACCATAATTCTATCTATCTAACTATAGCTCTGACTCCTCGCTCCCTCCGGGAACTCCCCCCAAGGGGATGGCCACGTCAGAAGTGCCTCCAGTTCTCCCTGTTCCGACACTCCCTCCTTACTTGGTCCATCCTTCCTCTACCCCTCATGTTTCTCTCCTTTACATACTCTTCCACTCTGTTCTGCCATCTAACCGGAGGTCTGCCTCTCACACCAGGTCCCACAACTTCACTTCCATACACCTTCTTTACAAACTCCTCACCTTGCATTCTCTCTACATGTCCAAACCATCTCAAATTATAATTACAATTATAGTCTAGTAATGAGTGTAGGAACAATCAGTATATAAATGACACCCTAGAGAACAAGAAAATAGAGTATAATACCGGTATACATTAGAGGGGCAAAAAAAAAAAAAAACCTGTGTGACCATAATTATAGTCTATAACAGTGTTTCCCAAACTTTTTTTTGTCGTGACCCTGAACACAAATTTATTTTGGCCTGGCGACCCTCAAGGATGAAATATTATTTCAGTATTATTTTAGTTTTATCCATTTGAAAAAAGGTTAATAAATTTTATCATAAGTTACTAATTTATAAATACTCGTCTGTTTTGTTCTACCTTCATTTATCGTACTTTATTATTCACAACTATTTTCCTGTCCCAGTTTAAATGACGATTTATATTCCACAATTATGATGTTACTAATTATTTTCTAATTAGTATTACTTCTAATATATATATATATATATATATATATATATATATATATATATATATATATATATATATATATATATATATATATATATATATATATATATATATATATCTCTCTCTCTCTCTCTCTCTCTCTCTCTCTCTCTCTCTCTCTCTCTCTCTCTCTCTCTCTCTCTTATTTAGTTATTTATTTATTTTAATATATTATTAATTTTGTAGTCGCGACCATGGGTTTGGGAACCACTGGTTTATAAGATATACATACAGTAATAGAAGGGAGTGTAGGAATAATTAGTAAATATATAACACCCAGAAGAATATATTAGTGGCCAAAAGAACCAACCTGTGTGTGTCCATAATAATTATTCAGTAGTGTGTGTAGGAATAATCAGTAAATAAATGGGACAGGCTTAGGGGGGGGGGGGGAGTTAGGGGGGTGCGGGAATATGGGACAGGCTTGGGGGGGTGTGGGAATATGGGACAGGCTTGGGGGGGTGCGGGAATATGGGACAGGCTTGGGGGGGTACGGGAATATGGGACTAGGGGGGTACGGGAATATGGGACAGGCTTGGGGGGGTACGGGAATATGGGACAGGCTTGGGGGGGACTGGGGGGGTGCGGGAATATGGGACAGGCTTGGGGGGGTACGGGAATATGGGACAGGCTTGGGGGGGTGCGGGAATATGGGACAGGCTTGGGGGGTTGCGGGAATATGGGACAGGCTTGGGGGGGACTGGGGGGTGCAAGAATATGGGACAGGCATGCGGGGGACTGGGGGGTGCAGGAATATGGGACAGCCTTGGGGGGGGGGGGGTGCAGGAATAAGGGGACAGGCTTGGGAGGGGTAGAAAGCCTGTCCCATACTCCTGCACCCCCCTAAACCCCCCCCCCCCCCATAATAATCATTCAGTAGTGAGTGTAGGAATAATTAGTAAATATGTAACACCCAGAAGAATATATTAAGTGGCCAAGAAAACCAACCTGTGTGACCATATGGGGTTGATTCCACAGTGGTATTTGTTTGTTAGCTTCCCAACCAACCACACTTGTAAGGCTTCATTATTTTAGGGTTGATTCCACAGTGGTATTGGTTTGTTAGCTTCCCAACCAACCACACTTGTAAGGCTTCATTATTTTAGGGTTGATTCCACAGTGGTATTGGTTTGTTAGCTTCCCAACCAACCACACTTGTAAGGCTTCATTATTTTAGGGTTGATTCCACAGTGGTATTGGTTTGTTAGCTTCCCAACCAACCACACTTGTAAGGCTTCATTATTTTAGGGTTGATTCCATAGTGGTATTGGTTTGTTAGCTTCCCAACCAACCACACATGTAAGGCTTCATTATTTTAGGGTTGATTCCACAGTGGTATTGGTTTGTTAGCTTCCCAACGAACCACACTTGTAAGGCTTCATTATTTTAGGGTTGATTCCACAGTGGTATTGGTTTGTTAGCTTCTCAACCAACCACACTTGTAAGGCTTCATTATTTTAGGGTTGAATCCACAGTGGTATTGGTTTGTTAGCTTCCCAACGAACCACACTTGTAAGGCTTCATTATTATTTTCCAAAAGCTGAGTATCCACATTCATAAAATCTATCCAACAGTTAGATAATGATGATGATCACTGTATAGTTTAGTCACCAAATTCATTAAATAATTCACCCAGAAGTCATTTACACGGCCAATATGCTTTCGTTTGCGTGCTTACAAACCAATACCAACCACTGTGGAATCGACCCATATTCTAATAGTGAGCGTATGGGACAGGCTTGAAGGGGGGGGGGTTAGGGGGGTGCAGGAATATGGGACAGGCTTGGGGGGGGGGGGTTAGGGGGGTGCAGCAATATGGGACAGGCTTGGGGGGGTTAGGGGGGTGCAGCAATATGGGACAGGCTTGGGGGGGGGTTAGGGGGTGCGGGAATATGGGACAGGCTTGGGGGGGTTAGGGGGGTGCAGCAATATGGGACAGGCTTGGGGGGGGGTTAGGGGGTGCAGGAATATGGGACAGGCTTGGGGGGGGGTTAGGGGGTGCAGGAATATGGGACAGGCTTGGGGGGGGGGGGGTTAGGGGGGTGCGGGAATATGAAACAGGCTTTGGGGGGGGGGGGTAGGGGGGTGCGGGAATATGGGACAGGCTTGTGGGGGGGGGTGCGGGAATATGGGACAGGCTTGGGGGGGTGCGGGAATATGGGACAGGCTTGGGGGGGTGTGCGGGGAATATGGGACAGGTTTGGGGGGGGGGTGCGGGAATATGGGACAGGCTTGGAGGGGGTTAGGGGGGTGTGGGAATATGGGACAGGCTTGGGGGGGTGGGTTACGGGGGTGCAGGAATATGGGGACAGGCTTGGGGTGGGTAGAAAGCCTGTAACCTATTCCCGCACCCCCCTAAACCCCAACCCCCAAGCCTGTCCCCATACTCCCACACCCCCCAAGCCTGTCCCCCTATTCCTGCACCCCCTTAACTTTAGTAACCATTTAACTGCCTTTCTCTAATAGTGAGTTGTATATTTTTATTATAAATTAATCAAGAAGCAGCTTCTAACTTCCAGCAAACACTCACACACAATATAAAGCAATAAAATCATAGCAGTACATGAAAACAATGGTGAGATGTCTGTATGTGTCAACCCTGAGCGGAAAGAAATTATTGTCCTCACTTGTACATATGCATGAGATCTGAACATCATTAACAGCAGGGATATTTTCTGGGAACAGATGCTATAATGCAGAGTAAAGACAAGCAATCATAGAGGTTGTCAAGGAAAAAGATGCATTACTGTATAAGGAGGATTTTACACTATACTGTACTGTACTGTACTGTACTTGTGTCAGCCAATATTTTACTTGACCAACAGGTTACCAGTATATGCTAGATATATTTTTTTTCACTAATGTTAGTTTCAGTTTAAGCTGTAATGGTTCTTAGAGCTGTGCATTATTACTTTTGAATTGTGGAAACTAAAAACATGATGATATGAATTCAAGTACTCATCTAATCAACTCTGAACTAACTCCTTTTTACATGTATCAGCGAGAGAGAGAAGAGATTACCGGTTATATATATATACAGTATGTGTTCAGTTTGAGTGGCAAGGATGAAAAGTACTGGTAAATGGTAATGAAATGGTGGATCAAGGTGTGAACCAATAACAGACTGAGGCCAAAGAACCAGATCTTCCCCCTGCAGCCTTCACTCACCATGAGCGTCTGGGCGAAGTGCTTTAGGACCTCCACACCCGAGATGATTTCACGTGTCTCCATCTCATCTGAGGTATCCTTCAAAGGGAGAAAGTTACACAGCTCACCACTAGCACTTTATTACCCTTTCCGACTTTAGAAAAGTTAGCGCGTTTTAGTAGCTGGTCACACTCAGGATTACCCCCAAAGAAAGAAGTGTAAGGAGAAGCTCAGACAGGTAAAACTAATGGGATGGCAGTTCTTGAAGCATATTGATAAGAAGATATTATTGGTTCAGCTTGGGACAGCAATGTAAATAACATAAATGAAAGCAGCCAGGCAAATTTACAAAATTTAGTGCTGTGGAATTCAGAAGCCTCATTGATCCTAAACATATTCTATCCAACACCAGCTCATTACATAAGTGAGAAGTATTTATTATGGCATTATTTGTGCAGGTGAGTTTTTTAATATCTGAAGTAATGCAAACAGAAGACAAACAAACCTGTTGGAGGCGACAACACTTCATGATTGGAGTGAAGCCTTGACGATCATGTGCATTAGGGTTTGCTCTATAAGACAAGTGGAGGTGCAGCAGTTGGGTGTTGAGAGGGTTCACCAAATTGATTTCTGAACCAAAGAAGTAATGTGTGTTTGGGTTAGCACCATGTTCCAAAAGTAGGCGGGTTGCATCATGGTGGTCATGCTGGAAAAAAAAATGTATATACTGTACTATACTGTACATGTTTAGATGCAGAGGTATAATTTTAAAGGAATGAACAGAGGTGTAACTCAAAAGGAAACTGTAATCTGTAAACTAGAACTAACACCTGAAACATTCAATTAAAGGAAAATAATAAAAATTGAGAAACAATCATATTAAGGGACCCTGTGATGTAGTCAGAATATTGGAGGTTAGCGAGTCCTTCAAATATTGCCATGAAACACCACCTACAGTATATGGAAGGAGCTTGTTTGTTTCGTGGCATGGTCCGGAGGAATCAGAAGCCTCCAATTTTTCTACACGATCACAGGATCCTTAATGATATATAAAAGAGTTTGAATTGTTGTAGTACTTGGAGAAGCTTTTCTGTGTGGATGATGTCAATGATGTAGAGGCTCCGAGCTTGAATAAAAAAAAAAGGGTGTGAGATGGAAGCAGATAATGCACAGAGAGGAAGAGGAAAGGGTCCTACAAAGGCTGAAAAAAAGGAAAAACTAACAAGAACAAATAATACACTAAGAGTATTTATAACTAGAATGAATTGTGTATTGAAATGTTAAGGTGCTTTTTTCCAATCATCAAAAGGCTTAGAGTACAGTACCAGAAATGGAAATCCTGTACTGTAGTTTAATTAAATCTTTCGATCAAGTGCAAATTCTCTAATAATAAAATTCTGAAAGTGGCATATAAATAATACATAAAAGAAAAACACCCAACAGTATTCGCATCTCAAAAGCCAGCCAGCCTCCGTCTAACCTTCGGTGCCAGACGGAGCGGCTCATCAAGGGCATCTGTTGGGAAGTCGTCATCAAATTCCGGAGGGATGTTAAAATTGACCTGGACATTGTTTGAGGAGGACCTTCATCATCATCTGTGTAGCCATGCTCAGCAGACAGATGCAGTGCTGTGTAGCCAATTTCATCACGAGCATTGATGTCGCACCCTGACAAATATATTAGCATAAAATTAATTACACGAAATATTTGCACGGATCTCCCTATATAATATATTTTACGTACAAACTGACAAATATTAGCATAAGATTAATGACACGAAATATTTGCACAGATCTCCCTAAATATATTGTACAAACTGATAAATATTAGCATAATATTAATAACACGAAATATTTGCACGGATCTCCCTATATATACTGTATATGTAATAATCCAAATATCCAAATCCAAATCACCCAAGTAAATCAGACCCAGAAATTGATCCATTTAAATTCTAGTCGTACCCACGGGGAATCGAACCCCGGACAAGAGAAATCTCAGGCGGTAATTCTACCGGGTAAGCCAAAGAAGTACTCCTTTGGCGTAGCTTTCAAATTCCGCCTTTAACTCTCAGGTCCGGCCATTACATATACAGTGTATTTGCATGTATCGCCCTATTATTATAATATATTGTACGTACAAACTGACAAATATTGGCATAAAATTAATGACACAAAAAATTTGCACGGATCACCCTAAATATATTGTACAGTCAGCAAAAAAAGTTTCTTTACCATCCCTTTAATAGTGTGATGTAATGTTGGTACGCCTGACTGGCAAGTGTTGTACTTCTGCAAACCTCCCGGTCCCTCCGGCCTCCGTGCCCTGGGTGGTGCCCCTCAGTGTCTCGTGGGCAGGCAAAAAGGAATGACATTGTTTCACCCAGTGCTATTTTTTCTGGGTATTTCGCAGTTATTCTTGTTCTAAAATACTCAAACACATTTCCTTATCTTTAATAATGAATAGTTAAATAGTAAGAGTTCTTGAACACTCAAAATTTAATTTAAAATCAGCTAAACTTTTGATATAAAAAAGTTCTCACTGCCGGGGCAAAGACGATACCCGTCCAGCATGTCCCGGATGACACGAGGCACACCTGCCCAATTCATGTCCTCTGATGTTCTGTGAATCTCGCCCAGTAAATATTGGTGCCACCCAACTTGCCATTGTATTTTTTGTAAGTATTTGGGTGAAGCTTATATTTCTATACATTGACTTGGCAGACATTTGCCGCCGGCTGTACAATTAACACCTCCCAGTACATAGACTGGTCTGTCAGTTATCTCCTTCACAAGGCACACTTAACACATCCCAGTACTTGGACTGGTCTGTCAGGTATCTCCTTCACAAAGTACACATAACACCTCCCAGTACTTGGACTGGTCTCTCAGTTATCTCCTTCACAAGGCACACTTAACACATCCCAGTACTTGGACTGGTCTGTCAGTTATCTCCTTCACAAAGTACACATAACACCTCCCAGTACTTGGACTGGTCTCTCAGTTATCTCCTTCACAAGGCAAGGCACACTTAACACCTCCCAGTACTTGGGCTTGTCTCTTATAGTTGTCTCTATCTGTTGCTGTCACAATCTCATCAAGCAACAGTTATGATAAACAGTCAATTCAAGCCAATTTTGTCAAACCTGTTTGCAATAGGACGTGTGGCAGGGATAATAAAAGTGAGGAAAATATAACACACCACATGATTTGTCCAGATCAGCTCACCAATGTTTTGGGTGTCCTTGACAATAAAAAAAAAACTTGCTTCAGGTATGTGACGTCATGCCATCTCCATATTTTATACCTCCATGAGTACGCCCGACATCCACACGTTACACTGTGGCTTGACGCTGGAAGGAACAACACATTAGTAGGCTTCTACCAGCAAGTGAGTCTGCACCACAGATCGAGGTGGGACGTACAGTTGGCCACGGGAATTCTTACACAGTCTAGCCTATATAGAAATAGAGGTCATAATTGTGGAAGTTGACTACTGCAATGAATGGTCTACCATGCAAGTACCAAGTGACTCGGGGATTACATTTTCTATTAGGCTATGTTGTAAACCCTTAAAAGTAATAGTGTGTGTACGAATTATTGTGGCCAATAGTACACATATGTTTGAATTGAATTGAAAAGGTTTATTGTTGTAAAAGCATACGTAAACAACAAAGGAAAAGACCTAAGCATATTCTGACCTACCCAATGACAATTTTATAAACTTATGTAAAATATTTTAATATAATTTAATGATTTTTCATCTTATAGAAAAAATAAAACATGTATGTGATTTGGTAGAATACTGAAGAGAAATTGAGTGAATTGATTTAGCTAGAAATATCTCCGTATAAAAATATTGATAATTCTTGCACGTGTACCAAGTATTAATTAACCTTGTGATCTTGTGTTTACCTGCCTAGTGGCTTCTGATTCCTTCTGACCATGCCACGAAACTAACGCCTGCCATTTACAGTAGGTGTGTGTGTTTCGTGGCAATATTTGAAGGACACATTTACCTCCAATTAATTTTCTGACTACATCACATGCAGGGCCTCTTATGTCACCGAGATGCAGATAATTATTTCACATGTGACGTATATCAACTTTATTTATATATTTCAGAGGTGTGTTTAAATTATTGTAAACATATACCGTATATTTAACACATGTATAATTACTATGAATGACCTACTTTTGGCCATTTTTGGTCAAAGGGTAGGTCGATTTCTGCCTTTGACCGAACTTACCCAACCCCGCACCAAAAATTACGTCACTAGAGTTGGACCCTGTGATCGTGTATGAGAATTGGAGGCTCCTGATTCCTCCTGACTATGCCACGAAACAAGCTCTTTTCATATAGGTGTGTGTGTTTTTCGTGACACTATTTCAAGGACTCTTGGTACAGTCGCGGCACATAGTCCTTGATCAGGGTGTAAGGGGAAGTCTGGTCAAGGATTATGTGCCGCTACTATACCTCCAATTTTCTTACTACATTACATGCAGGGTCCCTTACCAGAAACACAAACAACGGACAGACAGACATGACAGAAACAACAGTATTACCATTTAATTATACACGCTAACTCGGACGGTAAAACATATTAATTATACAGTACTACTTGGGTTGTACAGTCACGAGCACTAATAAGTATTGATAGGTGTGTTTTGAATGCACACGTCTTCAAATATAACATAAAGGATCAATAATCCAAGAAAAACATTCATCATACAGAAATACGATACTTCTCTGTTTTTTTCAATTTACAACCTCGTGAAGCTTATATTTCCATACTTACTTCATGACTTGACAGATATAACGACAAGACATTTGCCACCGACTGTACAAAGCTTCAACCAAAGCTGTATACATATTAGTGCTCGTGACTGTACCTATTAGGCCCACCCTGTACTAATTATATATATATATATATATATATATATATATATATATATATATATATATATATATATATATATATTATGGTTTCAAATCAATGTTGGTTTCTAGTATTTGCCCTGAATATATAAATAAATGCTTATCAACAAGCTTTTAACTTATATAGAAGTGAGTGAACTTGACTTTAAAAGAGGTATAATTTATCTATAGTAGAGTGATGTTGGTGGTAAATATGGAGCAACCTATTCCTCCATTCTATTCCAAGCAACAGGATATCATTATATTTATTCATTGGTGCTGTTGTTTCCTGGCACGTTTAGGAGGAATCAAGACGCTCTAACGTGTCAAAAGTGTAGGTACTATTACCCTCTTAATTTAACACTTATTTAATTAATGGGTGACTTTCTTGTTGGTGAATCTAGGCCACCAATTTGATCCCCTATCAAAGTAACATCGATATCGTCTGTTTTCTGGCAGAGTTAGGAGGAATCAGTACCCTTCCAATTCACACACACACAAAAGAGAATCTCTCCTTAAGGACCCTGTGATCGTGTACGAGAATTGGATGCATCTGATTCCCCCTAACTATGCCATAAAACAAGGTGATGTTTCGTGGCAATATTTGAAGGACTCATTCACCGGACCCTGTGATGTAGTCAGAAAAATTGGAGGTAAATGAGTTCTTCAAAAATTGCCACGAAACACCATGCACCTATAATGGAAGGAGTGTGTTTCATGGCAGATGAGTCTTCTGATAGTGACGTGTATAAATAAAGTGTTGTCATCTACTGGGGCAAAAGAGAAGCTACCAACATCATGAAGCATCTTTGTCTCATCTACTAGTGCGATACTCCATAATCTCGGGGAACAACTTACAGCCTACAGGACCGAGGTTGAGGTATAGATTAAAAAAAAAATCTTGTACACGATCACACGGTCCATAATTAACCGAGGCGCCCAAGTGACTATAATAAGAAAAACTAAGAGGATATTTAATGCACTTGGCACCGGTGAAAGATTATTTGGCCAACAACACAGAAGAGAATTTATGTGTTTGTTTTGACTCTGGGTAGAGTTAGGCAAGAGAGATTTTTTAAGGTGATGTATACAGTGAAATGTATGTGTATAGGCTAAAGTCAACAGGGTAGAACGAGCCAAAATATGAGAGAGAGAGAGAGAGAGAGAGAGAGAGAGAGAGAGAGAGATTGCTTCCATGACTGAGGATTGAGAAAGTAAGTGAGTTGTTGTTGTTGTTGTTGAAGTTCCTCAAGCTGTCTGGCCGAACAGCCCCGAGCTCTTGAGGAAGGCTATGGCTTGAACCGGGCTTTCCCACAGTGCCCTCAGTGAGTGTATCTTGTGTTGTTGGCGAGTGTCGTTGTGTTCGTTGCAGTCTTCCATGATGTGTTTAATAGAATGGGGTGCTGTGTTGCATCCTGGGCAGGTATCTGTGATGGCTCTGTCTAGTTTCTTTTCATCATATCTTTTCATGCCACCACTGGCACCACTGTGAGGCTGATTGGTTTGCATCCAGAAGATCTTGGTCGGTGCAATGTGGACCCAGTGTGCATTCTCGGAGAATGTGGTCCATTGTTTGGATGGGTTCTCCACAGGGACAGGTTGGTTGGGAAACAAGCCCCCATTTGTGGAGATTGTCTTGTGTGCGGCCAACTTTTGCCCTGGCTCTGTTCAGGGCCACCCATTCATTCCTTTTAAAGGACGTTCCATTTGGGAGTGATTCGGATGGTGGTGGTACCGTAGGATGGAAGGTAGACCTGTCCCATATCTCCCATTGCTCCAGCCGATGTTGTGCTGGGTTGCTCCCATCTAGACCATTAGCTGTTGCAAAACTCTTGCGAGATTTAAGTCTCTGTGGGGGTTGTTGGTGGCCATATAATGGGTGTCTACTGCCACTTAGCTGTTTGTCGCGCTCTTGTCTTGTAAGAGTATCACGTCTGATGGCTGGTGGTGCGATACTGGCCATGCGGTACACAGCTGGTAGTGGTGTGGGTTTCAGGTTGCCTGTGATGGTGCGACAAGCCTGGTTAAGCTCAGCATCTACTGCTGATGCATGGCAAGACCTAGCCCAGACTGGGGCACAGTACTCAGCTGTGGAGAAACACAGAGCAACTGCTGTAGTTTTGAGGGTGTTCGGATCTGTGCCCCATTTTGAATTTGCAAGTTTCCTGAGGAGGTTGTTACGGCTTGCAACTTTTTCTTTAAGTTTTCTCATATGTTCTTTAAATGAGAGGGTTCTGTCGAGAGTAACCCCAAGGTATACAGGGAATTTGGTATTTTCAAGTTCTTCATTTTCCCATTTGACTCTGAGAATTCGGTTAGCCTGATGGTTGTTGAGGTGGAAGGTGCAGACTTGTGTTTTTCCTGGGTTAGCATTTAAAAACCATTGTTTATAGTAACCTGAAAGTATGGACAGTGCTTCTGTGAGTCTGTTTTCAATTATTTCAAATGTTTTAGATTGTGTGGCAATGCAGAGGTCATCTGCATAGATGAATCTGCGGATATTTCTAAATTGTGGCTGGTCGTTTGTGTATATATTAAAGAGCATTGGGGCAAGAACTGAGCCCTGTGGGAGTCCGTTTTTTTGGAGTCTCCATCGGCTTTTCTTTGAGTTCATCTCAACGAAATACTGCCGGTTGTTAAGCAGAGATTCCAGGACTTTGATTATTGTGGTGTTTTTTATCATTTTAGCTACCTTGAAGAGGAGGGCCTTGTGGTTCACAGTGTCATAGGCCGCTGTGAGGTCCACAAACACAGCTCCTGTTTTAAGTTGGTTTTCGTAGCCATCTTCTATAAATTGTGTTAGGTTTAGAACCTGTCCACAGCAGGAACGGCCAGGTCTAAAACCTGCTTGATCACATGATAGCTGGTCGTCAACTATTGGTGAGATTCGGGTCATGATTAGTCTCTCATATAGTTTGTATAAAACACATAAGAGAGATATAGGTCTATAGCTCTTTGGGGACTTAGGATCTTTCCCTGGTTTCAGGAGAGCTACAACTTTAGTCTTTTTCCAGACTTTGGGGACTTTCTTTGTTATCACACATTTGTTGAACAACCTGGTGATCCATTCTCTGGCTCTTGGGCCGAGGTGGTGTACCATTTCTGGTGTGATTCCATCAATTCCGGCAGCTTTGCCAAGTTTGATGGTTTTTATTCCTGCATCCACCTCCTCGATAGAAAATGGAGGGAATTGTGTGCTGCTCTCATTCATGATTTTGTTAGTGTCCTCTTTTAATTTCTTTTTGTACCCACGTGGTTTGTTATTGGGTTTACCATTAAGCAGGAGTTGGTGAGCGACTTTGTTTGGTGTTGTTTCTGGTATGCTAGTATTGGTGTTTGATTCTGAGTTAAGTTTCTTGATAGTTTTCCAGGCTTTTTTGCTATTATGTGTTAGATCAATACCAGTGATAAGCTCCTGCCAGCGATCTCTCTTTTCACTGCCAATAGAGCTGAGCAGTGATTCGCCAATTTCGATGGTGTCTTCGGCAAAAGGATCATTTTCATAGGCCTGTTTGTATTCAGAATACAGAGTCTTGCTTTGTTCTGTGAGGCAAGGGATGTATTGCTTTCTGCCACTTCTTGGTATACTTGCTGTTGCAGATTTCCATACATGGTTTTTGAAGGTTTCATAGTTGTCAGGGCATGCATTAATGCTGTTGATTGCAGCATCAAGCATTGATGTAAATTTTGCCCAGTTAGCTTTACGAAAGTTGAATCTTTTTATTGGCTTGCCCATGTGTGGTCTTATGATGGGTCTGATGTCTATTGCAAGTGGTCGATGTTGGGATCTAGGGACTGGATCCAGGACTAATTTCTAGTTTCTTTTGATATGTTAGAAGAGCCGGATGGTGGCCGCTTCTCAACCTGGCCAGGTGAACTCTATCTTCGCGGGGTAGGGAGGATTCTGATGGGTGGATGTCAGGGGGTCGTGCATGCAGCAGGGTGTTGTTTTTAAGTTTTTTGATGGAATGGTGGGTGATTTGAGTGTGAATGTGTTTTTTGAGGCTGGTTTGGGGTGGGCAGGGTGTAAGAGATGATAGTATTTGTGTGTGGTATCGTGTACTGGGGGTTGTTTTGATGTTTCTTGGCATTTCTGGGTGTTTTACCATGTAGTGTAGTGGGTGGTGTAGATTTCTGGAGGCTGCGGCAAATGTTTGTGTGCCTCTCATGTCAAGGTGGTCCTTAATCTTGAGGATTTTGGTTTCGTGGTGTAAGTGATATGTAGGTGTAGTAGCTGTGCAGCCTGTGATTATTCTTAGGGCTCTGTTTTGTATGGTCTGTAGGGTGTTGAGATGGGTCTCAGTGAGGTTTGAGGCCCAGGCGGGGCTTGCGTAATCCATCGCTGATCGGATATATTGTTTGTACACTGTGGTTGTGGTTTCTTTGGTGTGTCCAAATGTTGTGCTGGTAAGTGATCTGAGGGCCTCAAGTCTTTGCATGCATTTGTTTTTGATGGTTGTGATGTGTTGTTTGAATGTCATAGATGTGTTGTATGTTATGCCAAGTATTTTTTTTTTGGGGGGGGGTGTTATAGGTGTGTTGTTTATGGTGAGGTGTGGTGTGTAGCGGTGTTCTGCGTTCCAGTTGGTGAGAAGGGTGGCTGTTGACTTGGTGGGTGCTATTTTAAGTCTATTTGTGATGAACCAGGCATTGAGTGTGTTGAGGTAGGGTTGGAGGATGTGAGTGGCTGTGTCTGCATTTCTGTGTGTACATGTGAGTGTTATGTCGTCTGCGTAGGAGGCTACTTGTATTTGTGGTGTCTGGGGTGTTGGTAGGTCGTGCATGTATAAGTTGAAAAGGCTGGGTGAGAGTACTGAGCCTTGGGGGACGCCGTTGGTGAAGCTTTTTATGTTAGATAATTGACCAGCATGTGTAACATGGGCTATTCTTCCTCCCAAGAAGCTGGTTAGCCATCTTTTTGTATTGTTGTGCATGTTTGTGTTGTATATTTTGTTTGTGAGGTTGTGGCGGGGGATGGCATCAAATGCTTTACTAATGTCCAGTGTGACTAGGAGTGTTCTGTGTGGGGGTCTATCTGAGTTGATGCCATCATAAATTCTTTGTGTGAGGTCTGTGAGAAGAGTGTTTGTTGAGTGTAGTGGTCTGAAACCATGTTGTGTGGATGCAAGGGGAATGTGTGGTGTGATTTGGGTGATGATGAGGCGTTCGATAATCTTGGAGGGGGTGCAAAGGAGGGTAATGGGGCGGTGTGATGAGGGTAGTGTGGGGTCTTTATTGGGTTTGGGGATAGTGATGATGTTTCCGTGTTTCCAGATGTTGGGTATTGTGTTGTGTGAGTAGCTGTGGTTTGCTATGTTAGTGAGTGCTTGTATGCCTTGTGGTCCGAGGTGTTTGAGGTGAATGTTGCTGATGTTGTCTGGACCACAGGCAGGTGAGTGTTTGAGGTTGTGGATGATGTGGTTTGTTTGATGGTTTGTGAATGGTGTATGGACTGAATCAGTTGGGAAGTATTTCCTGCGTCTGATGACTCGTCGGTCTTCAGGGTGTGGGTGAAGGTGGCTGGTGTGGGAAAAGTGCTGGATGAGGGTGTTTGCTTGTTGTTTGTTTGAGGGTATGATGTTTGTTGTTGTGATGGCTGCGTGTGATTGTGTAGTGTTGTTGTTGGATAGTGTGATGCTGTTTAGTGTTTTGTAAAGTTTTTTGGTGTTTGTTTTGTGATTAAGTGTGTTGACAAACCTTTGCCAATTTAGTGTTTTCTGTTCTTTGATTTTGTTGTTTATTTGTGTGTTTAGTGTTTGTATTTGGTGTACTGTGTGATGTGTGAGTGGGGTTGGGGGTGAGTGTTTGAGTTTGTCTCGTTGTCTGATGAAGCCCTGGATTTCTGGTGTAAAGTTGGGGTTGTATTTTCTTCTGTTGTCTCTGGGGATGTGTTTGTTGTTTGCGGTTTGTATGATTGTGTTGAATTTTTGTATGGTGATGGGTGTATCGTTCAGTTTTTCAAGGTGATCTTGGTAAGTGAGTTGGAAAGGGTGGCTGTCAGTCAGTTCGTGTCAATACATACATGAGTTTCAGTGAAAAATACTGTAATAAAAAAAAAAAATTGTGTCAGGCCATAAAGAGCTTGTTCAGTTGCAGACATAAAGGTTCGCTCCACCAATACACCCATTTCTTAATTAAGAGAGTCGTATTTTGTTGGTAATTCTGAAGCCAGTGATTTCTCCTAAACTATTCCAGGCAACACACCACCATTATTTTTGTTCATATGGTTCTGTTTCCTGGCGTGCTTTGGGGGAGGAATCTGTGTGCTCCAATGAACGTACCCAAAGTATACTATTAATCTCCTTAATAAACTGGTATGATATGGGATAGATTTAGAAGCTGTTCGTGGGTAATTTTGTAGTGGTATGTGTATGTGTACGTCACCAGTGAGTAGACGGAAAGGAACTTTTGAACGTAACTGTACATACCACAAAGGAGGTGACAGAGTGGAGGGACAGCAAGCACGAAGAAAATGAAATGATAGGAATGGCAGCAAGAACGAAGGAAATGGAAGGACAGCCAAAATGAAGGAACAGGAAGGGCAGCTAAAACGAAGGAAATGGAAGGACAGGAAGGGCAGCAAGAACGAAGGAAATGGAAGGACAGGAAGGGCAGCAAGAACGAAGGAAATGGAAGGACAGGAAGGGCAGCTAAAACGAAGAAAATGGAAGGACAGGAAGGGCAGCCAAAACGAAGGAACTGGAAGGACAGGAAGGGCAGCAAGAACGAAGGAAATGGAAGGACAGGAAGGGCACCTAAAACGAAGGAAATGGAAGGACAGGAAGGGCAGCAAGAACGAAGGAAATGGAAGGACAGGAAGGGCAGCTAAAACGAAGGAACTAGAAGGACAGGAAGGGCAGCAAGAACGAAGGAAATGGAAGGACAGGAAGGGCACCTAAAACGAAGGAAATGGAAGGACAGGAAGGGCAGCAAGAACGAAGGAAATGGAAGGACAGGAAGGGCAGCTAAAACGAAGGAACTAGAAGGACAGGAAGGGCAGCAAGAACGAAGGAAATGGAAGGACAGGAAGGGCAGCAAGAACGAAGGAAATGGAAGGACAGGAAGGGCACCTAAAACGAAGGAAATGGAAGGACAGGAAGGGCAGCAAGAACGAAGGAAATGGAAGGACAGGAAGGGCAGCTAAAACGAAGGAACTAGAAGGACAGGAAGGGCAGCAAGAACGAAGGAAATGGAAGGACAGGAAGGGCACCTAAAACGAAGGAAATGGAAGGAGGGACAGTGGAAGGTGATACAGAGGAAGGACAACAAGCACGAAGGAAATTAAATTCAACATGACAGGAGGGAGAGTGTAAGAATAAGAGTGAGAGTCTATTTAACTGTCAATAATTAGGTTGACTTGTTCTCTTGCACGATTCAATTACAAAATAACATCATTTCAACCATATCTTGCAACGACAACAACATGAAGTGAACTAACAAGAAAATAATGACAGACAGGCAAGGTTATTGGTGGATGTACAGACGGCCACAGGAATTCTTATACATGCAGGCTATAATGATGGAAATAGAGGTCATTATTGTGGAAGTACTGCAAAAATGAATGGTCTATCAAGTGGCTCGGTGATTTGCTAAACAACAAACCTAATAATAATAAAGTTGTATTGCAGTTACGTAGTCTGACATTACAAAACAACAAACCTAATAATAATAATGTTGTATTGCAGTTACATAGTCTGACATTACAAAACAACAAACCTAATAATAATAATGTTGTATTGCAGTTACGTAGTCTGACATTACAAAACAACAAACCTAATAAAAATAATGTTGTATTGCAGTTACGTAGTCTGACATTACAAAACAACAAACCTAATAATAATAATGTTGTATTGCAGTTACGTAGTCTGACATTACAAAACAACAAACCTAATAATAATGTATTGCAGATACGTAGTCTGACATTACAAAACAACAAACCTAATAATAATGTATTGCAGATACGTAGTCTGACATTACAAAACAACAAACCTAATAATAATGTTGTATTGCAGTTACATAGTCTGACATTACAAAACAACAAACCTAATAATAATAATGTTGTATTGCAGTTACATAGTCTGACATTTTCTATATGTTGTAATCCCTCGAAAACAACAGCGTGTGTACCAATTTTTGTGGCCAATAGTACAGTCGCGGACAATAAAAATATCCAGGGGGCAAATGAAGAATCTTCTCTGGATTTTTAATTTACGAGTTTGTAAAGCTGACAATTCCATAATGTACTTCATGAGTTGGCAGATGTGGAGACAACACTTTTGCCGCCGACTGTACATAATTATATGGAAGGCAGGAGAAAGGGAGAACGATAACAATAATAGGCCTGGAAGACCCTGTATAGAAAGAAGGAGAAAGAGATAGAGAAGTGGGACAGCAACAAGCACGAAGTAAAGAGGGAAAGGAGGTGCAGTTGAAGAATTGAAGGGGAGTGTGACAAGGGACAGAAGGGGTGCCAAAACCCTTAGTGTTTGTACTGATCATTTGGCTGTGAAACTAAATGATAGATGGTTTAATTGGTTGGGGAATGGAAAACAAAGATTGATTGATTGATATTAGGCTCCACAACAGCGAGGTCACATCGCGTCCGAGGTAGGTGATTGAGAGGTGGGACAGTAAACACGAAAGGTAACACATGAAAAAAAAAAAAAAAAAAAAGGACAGTTGGAGAAGTGAAAGCGGCTTTTAGTGTCCTTTTACGACAAACAAATATACTGGGGAGGTATTCATAGACTCCTTAGGATTCAATGAGGGAGGAATTAAGGTTACATCACTCGCACAATAATTCTCCAAGTGTAAAAATAATCTCCAGCTGGTTTAGAAATGGCTTTGGGGGTTACATAACGAGGGAAAAACAACCACTGTTTACTAGATTAAATTATATACTTTTGGTACATTGGAGTGCCTTGATTCCTCCAAAGTATGCCAGGAAACGGAACCCGATGGACAAAAATAATGATGGCCTGTTGCCAAGAGTGGTTTGGATGAATAAATTGCTGCGGATTTACCAAGGTCACCCAACTACTAGTAAACTCGTGGCCACATTTTTGTTTCTATATCAAAAACATAAATATAAAACAATATAAAATAATCACACGGATAATTTTGCAGCTTTTCTTCAGCATTTTCCAGGCCAAGTAAAAAAATATACATAATTTTATACTCTTTTTGAAAAACTATTGTATGTTATGAGTTTTAAACCCAAAGTGCAGCTAATATTTAATATGTATATAGAGTTTGTGCGTATGTATGTATGTGTGTGTGTGTGTGTGTGTATTCATGGCTTCTACAGTAACCATTTAACTGAATTTATCACACTAGAAGTTTATCTAAAAAGTTAATTATTACACAACTTCTGATTAAAAACTTACGTACACTCGTCATACATAAATTTGGGTATTTCCAGTTACAAATAATTGATTAATAATATAATAATAAGATAAAATATACGATTCATAAACACCTCATGTTATTCATTTCAAAGGGTAACAATCACCTATTATTTTGTAAGTTATTATGATGGAATTTATAGCGATCCTTTCCATATTTCTGCTTAACTACTTTTCAGAATAATGCCAAATTAAATAATCAACCCACAACTAGATAATTATACAGTATTAATATATAAGATATATAATAATCAATATATAAAAAGATATAAAGTAATAATAAATCGGATAAAATTTAATACATAATCAATACACAAATAAATATAAGGTTTTAATAAAGATAAATACGGTATATTGCATAAAATTTGTAACATGCATGTGAAGCCCCCTAACCCCCCCCCCCAGTTTACCCCCTGATTGTGGAGACCGGAGACCCCCCCCCCCCCCCCCCTGGGTACCTGTCCACCTTACCCTCTCCTAAATCCGGCAAGGCATGGTTGGCGATCATTCACAAGTTTGGGGAGTGAGTGTCCGTGTTTGTCCTTGTGTGTGTGTGTGTGTGTGTGTGTGTGTACCTGCTTTTGTGTGTGTGTGTGTGTGTGTGTGTGTGTGTGTGTGTGTGTGTGTGTGTGTGTGTGTGTGTGTACCTGCTTGTGTGTGTGTGTGTGTACCTGCTTTTGTGTGTGTGTGTGTGTGTGTGTGTGTGTACCTGCTTGTGTGTGTGTGTGTGTGTACCTGCTTTTGTGTGTGTGTGTGTGTGTGTGTACCTGCTTGTGTGTGTGTGTGTGTGTGTGTGTGTGTGTACCTGCTTGTGTGTGTGTGTGTGTGTACCTGCTTTTGTGTGTGTGTACCTGCTTGGGTGTGTGTGTGTGTGTGTACCTGCTTGTGTGTGTGTGTACCTACTTGTGTGTGTGTGTGTGTGTGTGTGTAGTCTCCATGGACACTTGTGTATAGAGTATAAAGCAGGGATGTGACTCGACCCTCTCATTCGCTTACAAACACACGCAGCTGGTGTGTGTCCTACCCATCCATGTTAGAAGTAAACAATGTATAATATTATTGCAGTTAATGACATACTGTACTTGTAATAACAATCCATATGTGAAGTGAATAATGAAAAATATTAGTGTCAACTTTATAACGTGAAAACCATCCATGTGTGAGGTAAGCATTGAATAATATTAGTTGCAGCAAATAGTATACTTATAACTACATACGAAAAATTTGTATATAGGTACCTGAAGGACGTGTTCTCTTCCTCCCAAATAATACAATTAAACCAGTGCATGTATTTATCAAAGAAAGGTTCACCCATAAGTTAAATTTGTGTTGGCAAGCGTTGCGTTCAGTCTTGACTTTTAAGAACTAGTAGAACCCAGCAGACGCGTATTTACAAGAGTAGGAAATTCTTGAAATAAGTCTGAAGCAGTTTTGGCGAGGTGAGAAACACTTTTTGTAGTGCAGACACATACGAACAAGTGCAAATTCTCAGAAGTTGAAAATACCGGCCCAGAAAATCACCCAAAACTCAGCAATACCCCAAAACAGGATTGATAAGTATGTTTAGTTATGTTCTTATCCTTATTTAGCTTATCTATTTACTCATTTCACTTGGGTAACCATTTTTAAAAGAGGATATTTTTTTGTTAGTGAATTGGAAGGTCTGTGATACCTCCAAACTATGTTAATAAACAAGATATCCACCTCTTAGTACCATTAGGGTCGTCTGTTTTCTGGTATAGTTAGGAGGAATAAGTAGCCTTCCAACACTCTCCCCTGAAATACCAAGTTATTCTATTCTGGATTGATTGATTTCTTTTCCTTTCAGTTACAAGTGGTCATTTGTTTTGTGAGTTGATGTAGAGATGAATGTCCAGCAGTTACTTTTGTTCATTTTCTGGTTATCTGTCTTATTATATCGGATTCATTTTAAAACACTAATTATCTGTTAAGAATTAAACTGCAAAGGTTAAAATATTTTGCTGACACTTTTAGGACGGTATTTTTAATTTAATTTGGAGTGGCAAGAATATAGAAAACTGAGAATAAAATCAGTACGTAGAGATGAAATATTGAAATTCACAAAAGGTGTGGTGTAATTGATTGATTGACTGGCTGACTGATATTAAATACTGAAATCCATGGTGTGATTGACTGATTGATTGACTGGTTGACTGATATTAAATACTAAAATCTACAAAAAGGTGTGGTGTAATTGATTGATTGACTGGTTGACTGATATTAAATACTAAAATCTACAAAAAAGGTGTGGTGTAATTAATTGACTGACTGACTGGTTCACTGATATTAGGCGCCGCAACAGCGAGGTCATATAGCGCTTAGGTGTGGTGAGAGCAAATCATTGAAGCAGAGTGGAAAAATGTGTTATGAGATGATGTGGATCGGTGAACAGAACGGTTCATACAAGTGATGAAAAAGGTGTGTGTGTGTGTGTGTGTGTGTGTACCTACCTGCCTGCCTGTGTGTGTATGTGTATGTGTGTGTGTGTGTGTGTGTGCCTGCCTGCCTGCCTGCCTGTGTATGTGTGTGTGTGTGTACCTGCCTGCCTGCCTGTGTGTGTGTGTGTGTGTGTACCTGCCTGCCTGCCTGTGTGTGTGTGTGTGTGTGTGTACCTGCCTGCCTGCCTGTGTGTGTATGTGTGTGTGTACCTGCCTGCCTGTGTGTGTGTGTGTGTGTGTACCTGCCTGCCTGTGTGTGTGTGTGTGTGTGCCTGCCTGTGTGTGTGTGTGTGTGCGTGTGTACCTGCCTGCCTGTATGTGTGTGTGTGTGTGTACCTGCCTGCCTGTGTGTGTGTGTGTGCCTGCCTGTGTGTGTGTGTGTGTGTACCTGCCTGCCTGCCTGTGTGTGTGTGCCTGCCTGCCTGCCTGTGTGTGTGTGTGTACCTGCCTGCCTGCCTGTGTGTGTGTGTGTACCTGCCTGCCTGTGTGTGTGTGTGTGTGTGTGTACCTGCCTGCCTGTGTGTGTGTGTGTGTGTGTGTGTACCTGCCTGCCTGTGTGTGTGTGTGTGTGTGTGTGTACCAGCCTGCATGTGTGTGTGTGTGTGTGTGTGTGTGTGTGTGTGTGTAGAGGTGAGTTATGCAACATGTTTGGCTCCGTTGTCTCGCCTGACCTGACCTACCTCAATAATATGTCTTGCTTCACAAATTGGGGGAAATTCTACTTCTGGTGAATTGGAGTGCCTTGATTCCTCCAAAGTTTGCCAGGAAACAGGACCAGCATAAGAAAAAGTAATGGCAGCCTGGATGTTGCTTTTTTTTTGAATAGTTTGGAGGAATGAGTTGTTCCAGCTTATTTACCACCAAGAAGACGGCTCTCACATTTAAGTCCTAATTTTTCACAATATATAAATATAAACTGACCTTACCCGACTTATCCACCTAAAATTGACCTTACCCGACCTATCCACCTAAAATTGACCTTAGCTGACCCAATCACCTATACATTAGCTTCATTTTACCTGCACCAGAGTTGATTGATTGAATGATATTACGCGCCGCAACAGCGAGGTCATATGGCGCCCGAGGAAAAAGGTCATTGAGAAGTGGGACAGTCAGCACAAAAGGTGACAGATGTTGCACCAGAGTTAGACAGGTGTGGATATATAGAGAGAGATGACAGGTGTGGATATATAGAGAGAGATGACAGGTGTGGATATATAGAGAGAGATGACAGGTGTGGATATATAGAGAGAGATGACAGGTGTGGATATATATAGAGATGACAGGTGTGGATATATATATAGAGAGAAATGACAGGTGTGGATATATAGAGAGAGATGACAGGTGTGGATATGTGAGTTGTGCTGTGTTAGTTATAGTGAAATTATGTAAATATTATATAACTTGAACACTATACAAATGACAATGACAGGAAGTGATGAGATTGTCCTTGAAGATAATGCAACGCTGGGACAGGAAAAGGAATTACCAAGTGTGATACCCCCTTAAAATTAGGGAAACCAGGAGAGAGAGAGAGAGAGAGAGAGAGAGAGAGAGAGAGAGAGAGAGAGAGAGAGAGAGAGAGAGAGAGAGAGAGAGAGAGATTACTTAGGGAAACCAGGAGAGAGAGAGAGAGAGAGAGAGAGAGAGAGAGATTACTTAGGGAAACCAGGAGAGAGAGAGAGAGAGAGAGAGAGAGAGAGAGAGAGAGAGATGCAGGGAAAATGAGGTGGGCTATGCAACCAATTTCACCTTAAGGGACCCTGTGATGTAGTCAGAAATTTGGAGGTAAATGGGTTCTTCAAATATTGCCACGAAACACCACGTATAGGAAAGGAACGTGTTTCGTGGCATAGTCAGGAGGAATCAGAAGCCTCCAATTCTCATACACGATCACAGGGTTCCTAAGTTAAAAATGCAGCAGGACAGTAAGGTGGGTGGGTGGGTGGGTGGGTGAGGAATGTGGTCGACGCCTTGAGCGATGAAAGTGAAAAGTTTGCTGCTGCCGTGGTGGTGGTGGAGGTTGGCAGAGTGGTGTGCATGAGGTATATAGTTACGGAGGCGGACATTAAATAATTATTCATCCACATGTGAAAGTGCTGACACCTTCCCTCAGTTCGTTTACTGAGAAATCTTCTGATAAGTAGTTAATTAAGGTGAGATTCTCTTGTTGGTGAATTGGAAGGTTTCTGATTCCTCCTAACTATGCCAGGCAACAGACCTCTATAATTTGTTTGTTTGTTAATCTGGTCCTTTTTCCTGGCATACTTTGGAGGAACCAACAAGGTACTTCAATGTATGTACTGTACCAAAAGTCATACTATTCCCTTATGTTGTTCTTATGTTTTCAATTCTCGGTTCCTCACAGGGTTATAGAAAGCAGACGGACGGATGACACAGCAAAGGAAAAGTTTATCAGGGTGTAATTGTAGAGAAAACACAGCACACTAACTCAACAAGATCAACAAGGTGTAACTGCAGAGAGGACATGGGGCACAAACTCAACGAAAAGAAGATCTGGATGTAATTGCAGAGAGGATAAGGGACGCTAACTCAACGAAAAGAAGATCAGGGTGTAATTGCAGAGAGGATAAGGGACGCTAACTAAAGGAAAAGAAGATTAGGGTGTGATTATTGTAGAAAAGACACGGAACACTGCAAAGGAAAAGAAGATTAGGGTGTGATTATTGTAGAAAGAACACGGGACACTGATTCCAGCCATGACGGTGAGGGATGAAATAATTGACCAGGGGGTGGAGGAGGATGATGAGGAAGAAGTGGACAAAGGGGAGCCAAATGGGAAGGAACAACGACCCAGAGGTAACGCTGAGCAGAGACCAACAATAGACGGACGGGAAACTGGGGTTGGAGAGTGGACGGAGGCAATGGTGGGAAAGGAAAAGGTAGAGGGAAGAAAGGGAGAAGCAGGGATAGGAATGGGAGAGACAGAGGGAAGAAAGGGAGAAGCAGAGAGAGGAAAGGGAGAAAAAGAGAAAAGCGAGGGAGAGGGAGGAGAGACAAAGGAAGACCTATCTACCTTTGAGGACTTACTACAAGCAGTAATCGGGCAGCGTGGACGATGGAATTATCTCCTCTACTTCATCTGTTCTTACGGTAAGATAAACGGTGCTACTATTGCGTGAGGTCTACCATCATATGTCGTCTAACCAGGTGCAGCGCGGAGGTCTACCGTGCCTCAGGCTCAGACTGTCAGCTGTACTTTTGGGTGGAACTGCGTGATCGAAACACTCTAATCTTTATTATTGAAAGGGGATGTGCAAATGGTTCGGTGATACATTCAGATGAGTGGCCTGCTTATAGTAATCTAAATGCCATGGGTTACCAACATTCAACAGTGAATCACCAGCGACATTATGTGGATCCAGCAACAGGTGCTAAAACGATGATTCTCAAGAAAATGCGAGGTGTTGGTAGTCAGCTGTTCCAGTCACATCTTGATCATTTTTGCAGGAAGATGATGAGAAAAAATTCCAATGATCTATTCGTGTCTTTCCTAGAAGATATATATACGAAGTGTTTATCGCTAAAATAATTGTATGTATTGTATTTGATAGCGTGTTTATTTTTACCTCTCTGCCTTTAATATAAATATAAATAGTTTATAGATATATATAAATGATAATATAAGGTTTAAATAAATATGTATACACCTACAATATTATATTATAGTTCGATGCTGCGGTAGACCTCACGCTATAGTCGAAAAGGGAGGTAGATCTCACGCTATATTGAGGTAGACCTCACGCTATAGTAGCACCAGATAAACTTTCATTTTAGTTAGTTCATTTTTTTTTTTTTTTTTATTACATATTACTATTTTTATCACCTGAAGATCACCTCAACCCCCTATATATCAGTGGTTGTGGTGTTGAGTAGTATTTATTACATGGTAAATTATCTAACAAACATTATCCTAATTTAGCCCAGACTAGATAACAGACTACATTAAAAGTGAGATTCTCATGTTGGTAAATTGGGTGGCTGCTGATTCCTCCAAACTATAAAACAAAACAGACGACCACAGTAGTAGGTAGGCTACTATTAGGGGATCAGTTTCGTGGGATAGTTTGGAAGAGTCAGAGACCTTCTCATTCACCAACAAAAGAAGCCTTCCTTTAATAAAATTGGCACACCACCACATGTGCTATTGCCAGGAGAAGTAAAAACATTTCTCGTAGCACTGACACTCCACTACAAGGTCAAGGGAAATATATCTGTAACTCTCCAATACAACCATGGACTATAATGATTCCTCCAAACTATTCCCACCAACATTATATTGCTAATCTGGTCCTGTTTCTTGGCATACTTTGTAGGAATCATGGTGCTCAAATGTAACCAAAGTTAAGGGGAGATTTTTTATTTTTATTTTTATTTTTTTCAGTAAATTGGTGGGCTACTGATTCCTCCACACTATGCCACAAAACTGAATCTCCATTTAAGTAACATGAGGGTCGTCTGTTTTCTTGGCATAATTTGGAGGAATCAGAGACCATCCAATTCACCAACAAGAGAATCTGCCCTTAAAATGATTCACTTCCCGGACGCTGGGTGGGTGGGATGACTGGGGTGTTATTACGGAAGTTGATTATACGCACCTCAGTCACTACAGTACAATACAGTGTGGATGGGATGGGTGGACAAAAGTATACAGTATGTGTTGTCGATACATGATGCTCCCTCTTGTTGAAATATGAAGGTTTTTTTAAGACAATTATAGAGAGGAAGAAAATGATTAAAACACACACACAGACATGATGCTGCATGTTGTTGTTGAAATATGAAGTTTTATGAATGCTAATACGATTATAGAGAGGAAGAAAATTATTAAAAGACACACACACACAGAGGCATAATACTCCCTGTTTTCCTGTTCCGTTGTTGTTGTGTGGCTGAAATATTAAGTTTTATGAATGCTAACATGAATATAGAGAGGGAGATGACACACACACACACACAGTCCCTGTTCAACATGCCATTAGAGGAAGAAAATTACTGACACATGCACACCAACACACAGCTGCCATAACAGAGCAGAGACTGGGACATTTGGTGTCATATGAGATTGTACACACACACACACACACACACACACACATGGCGAAATGTTAGAAAAATATAGCTACTTATACTGTACTGTAGACTGCATTCCATACTGGAGTAGATATACAGACAACATGGTGTGGTAACAAAGGTCTGTTGATGATGGTATGGTAATGGTACAATAATTCCATAGATACACTACAGAGTCATTCTTGTATTATGACCCTAAGAACCTTGGTAATATGAATGGATTAATAACCTCTACGGTCCAGCAACCTGCTGATACTCTCATGTGTCCCCCATTACGTAAGGGTAATGTTTTAAAAATTGCTCTTATTTTTGTTTATCCCTACTCCTAAACTACAATGATTATGAACTTAAATCTTAGTCTGTACTCACCATCAACTCCTCTTTCTGATGAGACCAATCCTAGCTCTCAATGTCCCCAGGCTGTAGAGATATGATGAGTTGAACTGAAGTCACATTCACCAAGAGAATGGGGCTGTGTTCATACATGGTGGTTGGAGGTGACCATGGCTGAGTTGTGTTCCTTATCTGTACCCATACTCCTACAGTTCTTCATTTTGTGGTCAGTGAATCATTCCAAGGTGGTTTTTTTAGCCCCTGCAGTGAAGTGTGAGAATCATAATAAGTTAAGTTAATGAGGAATGCAGTACTCTACAATATATACGGTAACTCTAATTTTTCTGTGAGTTTCACTATCACTGCAGTATTTTCTAAAAGTGTCACATCACTTTACCTAATTTCTCTGTATAAATGATTGTTACTATCACTACATCCAGTCAACCAGATTCGGGACTGCTCGGCCAGACAGTCTGGGGAACTACAACAACAATAACAGCCATATTTCAGCACCATTTTTCGAGTCCATTTCATTTGAAGGTGTTGCAGGACTACTGACCATAACTGTACCCACCAACAGGAAGCCTTATATCAGCAATGCAGACCATGTCATACCAACTACTGGGAGCCACACCTGACTACTGGTGCCATGTGGACCAACTACTGGAGGCCAACTGGACCACTCAACAGATACTCCACTTTGCCATTCCCTTCAAGTTAGTCTCTGGGCCATATGTATGAATGTTTGATGGTGTTGGTAATGGTATGGTACCATTACAATGATTCCATAGACATACTACAGTACAATGCCATTATATCAGTACCACACCATCATCAACACCATAGATATTGTTGTATACGGCTCATTATCAAACAAATACAGTAGCCACAACATGAGGCCCTCCCTCTTAAGCAGTTAGTACAGAGTTTTGGGTAAATCTGGAGTACCTGATTCCTTTATAAACTATTCCAAACAACAACAGGTCACCATGGTACTGTTTCCTAATATACTTTGGAGAATTCAAGACACTCTAATGAACCAAATGTATCCTGTACTATCCCCTTAGAAAACATTATGTACACCACCTGTATAGGACCATTAAATTGTGCTAAAACATTATGCTCTATCTCTCAGCAATAAAACCAGGAAACACGAAGGCTGCCAGATGTACGATTACAACTATACGACAGTGGTGGCGATGGGTTACGACGAGGCCATAGTAACACTCACACCAAACAGACCACCTCTTGTACCATGCCAACACAGAGATTATGATCTTTCTACGTACAAGTCTACTATCACAACAGAGGTAAGGGTAGGATGTGTTGTTGTTTTGTTAGTGTTAGATATCAAGTGTAACCTAACATTATTATTATTATTATTATTATTATCATCTTCATATTCATTATCAGTCATCATTTTCACCACTATCATCATCATCATTATTATCGTCATCACCATGTGAGAGTGACTAGTTTCAGAGGTTTCAATTGTGGTGTCTTTTTGTGAGCCGTGAGTCAGAACATCTGTGGTGTTGACCAAGACGTGGTACCAGTATAATGACTCTGTTGTTTATCTATGGAGTCGTCATACCAGTACAGTACCATGCTATTGTCAACACCATGGATGTTCCTGCATACAGCCCTCTATCTCGCTGAAGGTGTAATGAGAATATTTTTTTCGTGTGTGTACATTTATCATACAGTACAGGGTGTCTAAAAACCATCTGAATAACTTTATATGTTCAGATAACTAATGGACAATTGGTACTCACATGTAAAGGGAGATTCTCTTGTTGGTAAATTGGAAGGCTCAAAGGTACTAATAACAAGGGGTCTGTTTTGTGACCTAGTTTTGAGGAATCACAGACCTTCCAATTCACCAACAACAAATGAATCTCCCCTTAGAAGCAGGAAAGACAAAACTCATCTCTGCCACATTACCTCATTTTTGTTGTGTATCCCGCCTTCCATGGGTTTGATGTACTGATGTCCTGCTCTGCCTTCTCTTACCCTGCTCATGCCTTGGTGTCTAGTGGGATCTGGTGTGTGAGAGGCGGGCCATGTATTCCACCACTCAAGCAGCAACACAGATTGGCAAACTGGCTGGTTTCTTCCTACTTGGCTATATACTGGATATGTGAGTATAACATAAGGGCACTGTGAAATTTTGTATCAATTAATGCTATAGAAAAATCAACTACATGTATACAGTACCAGTACAAACTACAGTACATAATAATTTTCACCTTTCAAATGAGAAAATATAAAACCTTTCACTGGATGTATAGTGTGGTAGCAGTGGCAGTGTTAAGGGGACCATGATGTAATGTTGTCAGGAAATTGGAGGTAAATGAGTCCTTCAAATATTGCCATGAAACAACACCTATATTGAAGGAGCTTGTTTGGTGGCATAGTCAGGAAATATCATTAAAGGGCTATAATATTGGAGTAAATACCATGCTATTTACATAAAAGTAATGATAAAACTAAGTGAGATAAAGTACTGGAAGTGTGAACTCAATATTACAGTACAATATAAGATTACTGTACTACATTTCAAATCTAACTTTTTCCTCAACATTTCTATATTATTATGGTAGGTACATAACAGTGAGATTATTACATTTCATATCCAACCATTACTGTGTTATTATGACAGATATATAACAGTAAAATCATTACATTTCACATCTAACTTTTTCCTTACCTTTATACTGTTTTGTTATGTCAGGTATGGTCGGCGTAGGACAGTGCTGGTGTGTTCCTTTTTGAGCATATTGGCAGCTTTTGGGATGTGCTTCACAATCAATATCTGGTTCTTCATCATTCTGAAGATGTTTGTGGCAGCTGCAGGATCCGGTGTTTACCTCGGATCTTTTGTTATACGTACGTACTGGCCGGCCTGTAGGGATTACCAGTCAAGGACCCTGTCATTGTATATAAGAATTGGTGGCTTCTGTTTCCTCCATGAAACAAGCTCATTCTGTATAGATGGTGTTTCGTGGCAGTATTTAAAGGACTTGTTTAAATCCAATTTTCTGACTACATCACAGGGTCCTTTATTCATGTTCATACAATGAGAATTACTACTAGTTTGTCATATTCATAAGATTGAATTAATTTTTAGTACATTCACTTACTAGTTAGTAATAATCATAATATGTGAATTCAAACTAGTTACAGTAGTCATATACTGTACATAGAATGTGAATTAATAATTGTATATTCATTTACTACAATACAGTAGTCAGTCATATCGATAATATGTGAATTAATATTTAGTACCTAAATATGTGAACCTAAGTTGTCATAACTTTTTTTTACTTTAGCTAGTTTTATGGTTTATATCATTACACTACAAGACAAGACTGATAGGATAAGCATTCTAATTAGATCACTGGTACAGTAGTGGATACCAAACTTCAACAACACCTGGATACTTATTTCAATTATGACTCTTGACTGTACACTCACTCACAACAAAATCTAGTCCACCTTAGTTGAAGCCTGAGATCTGAAGCAGGCAATTTTTGGACAACAGCCCACTCAAAGCCTCTATTGGTAGGATATGTGTGTGTGTGTGTGTGTGTGACCTAGTGATGGTTTGGGTGGGCTCTCCGTGTGTGTGCATGTGTGTGTATGTGTGTGTGTGTGTGTGTGTGTGTGTGTGTGTGGCCTTGTGATGGTTTGGATGGGCTCTCTGTGTGTGTGCATGTGTGTGTGTGTGTGTGTGTGTGTGTCCTTGTGATGGTTTGGGTGGCCTGTTGTCCAGAAACCGCCTGCTTCAGATCTTGGGCTTTGACTCAGGTTGGGTATAATTTTGAGTCAGCGAGTGTATTGTACCTTGCATTTTAGTGTGATGATGTGGTTTGTGTTCCCACAGAGATGGAGACGTGCATCTCCAAAGACAGGTCTGTGTTTGCCACCATGTATGTGTTGCCTTGGACTGTGGGATACATGTTGATCCCTGGTATAGCCTACTGGGTCAGGTCCTGGAAGTGGCTACAGGCTGCCCTCTCACTCCCATGTCTGGTCCTCATTGCTCACTATTGGTAAGACAACATACATTACCTTTACATTTAAGGGATGATTCTTTTGTTGGTGAATTGGAAGGTCTCTAATTCCTCCATAATATGGCAGAAAGCAGATGCCCTCAATGGTAACACAATAAAGGATCTGTTTCATGGCATAGGTTGGGGTGAATCTATTCTTACAGTGACACGGGCTATCCCAAAGAGACTATACAGTAATATCATTTCTATAAAGTTTAAAAATAAATGCACACAGCAACATAAGTTGCAGCAAATATATCACTCCACTTTAATATGATTATTACCTGACTATTTTATTATGGTAAAAATGCATCCATTTTTCTTATTGTTTGTTCATCATCACAAAGCTGAAGTTAAGGGGGTAATACACTTTTCTTTTGGTACATTAGAGCACCTTGATTCCTCCAAAGTATGCCAGGAAACAAGAATAGTTTGGAGGAATCAGTTGCTCCAGATTTACTAACACTATACTATCCCTTTAATATACATCTCCACTCCAATACAATATATTGCCTGACTATTTAATCATGGTATAAATGCATCCACTTTTCCTCTCCCTTTTCCCTGGTGATAAGGCTGCTTCCAGAGTCGCCTCGCTGGCTGGTTCTACAGGGTCGCTATGATGAAGCTCTGAAATTGCTCAAGCAGGCTGCTAACATGAACGGCAATGTCCCTCCCAGTGATGGTACAATTCTGACTGCTATGCACACTATATATGAGAAGGTAGGAAGACAATACTATATAACAACAGCCTAACACATTAGAGTATTGTATGTTTGTGCACTAAAGTCCTTAACTTCCTATACTGTTTTATGTTCTCAAGCACAAATAGACACTGCACTGAGAATATTTAAGGTAGAGAGAAAAACAGCAGAATTAACTAGACTTTTGTGTACTATAACATAGAGGTGATCACTTCCCTTTTCCAGCCTACAGATGTCTAAACTTTTTATCAATGAATTAACAACAACAAACAACAGTTTTTTCAATGTTAGGCCTATACTAACTGTACTACAATACCAGAGTACAGTATTGTTACAATTAATATATTTTCCAATGAATTATTGTCTCACTAACTAAAAAAGTATTTTCTATGCATAAACAATAATGGTAGAGTATAATAACATGTACCAGTAATGAGAAAGCTAATAGAAATTTCACTTCATCTGCTTCATTCATTCGAGGGAAAAAAATAGTGTTTTACCGGATTATGGTCTATATAATATTAAGGGGATATTCTTTTCTTGGTAAAGTGGAAAGCTACTGTTTCCTCCTAACTATGTTAGAAAACAGATGTCCTCAGTGGTAGTAATAGAGGATCTGTTTCATGGCTTAGTTTGGAGGAATTACAGACCTTCCAATTCACCAATATAAGAATCTCCACTTAACCCTTTCAGTGCCAGTTGACATATATCATGACCACAACTGTTAGGGTGCTGAGTGAGCAGGGACCTCTCATCTTCTCCCAATCCACTCTCTCTTACTCACAACTGAAAAAAAATAGTTGTATTTCATTTACTTTCCCAACCTTATTTATTGATGTATCACGCTCATTTTTTTCATTTGTAAAGGAGTGTTTGTTCTTTTGAATATGATAAAAAAAAATAACGCTAGAGTTGGACGCAATAAGCATCATCGGGCAACGAGAGGTTGGATTTTTCCCAACGCAATATACATCATTAAGTAACGAGTGGTTGAAATTATCCCAACACCCCTGATACTGAAAAGGTTAATAATACTCTCTAAAATCCTGCAGGAACCAAGTACCAAAATACACACCGGCCTTGTGAAAGTATTGTATGATTATATGGCCATCTTGAGGCTTAGAAAGTTGAGAATGAGAACACTTATAATATTTGGGTGCTGGTTTACTTGTGCTCTTGTATATTATGGAGTCTCCTTGAATGCCACCAATCTCAGGTAGGTCCTCCATCACTTTTTCAATATTTTGTTTGTCTATTTATTTTTACAGGGCAGGATGCAAGTTAATTAAGTGTTCCAGTTCAGTTCTTCTTACATTTTGCCATAAGATAAATTAATGAAATACTCTTTGGCACCATAATGCATGGCATAAAGAGTGAGATTTTTCTTCCAATCTTGGCCCCAACTCCAAGAGATAAGAAATCAATTCAGAGTCCTACATTAATCTTACAAAGACAAACAAAAAAATATTTCCAATATTCTACATTTTCAAGAAGTGGTACAGTACTACTAACTTATTACTTTGTGATCAGAAAAGTTTTTAAATATATGACATAATTTATCCTATAAAGAGACTGTTTAAGGGGAGATTCTCTTGTTTACAAATTGGAAGGCTACTGATTCCTCCTAACTGTACCAGAAAACAGACAGACACCCTCAATGGTACTAATAAGGGATCTGTTTTGTGGCATAGTTTGGAGGAATCCTAGACCTTCCAATTCACCAACACAAGAATCTCCCCTTAATCTATACCACATTAAACATTATGGTAAATGAAATTAACATTTATATTTGGTACTGTCTACCAGCACGGATGTTTACCTGTACATATTTCTGGGTGGTCTGCTGGAGGTCCCATCTTATTTGTTGTTGTGGCCAGCTATTGCATTCTTTGGGAGGGTCAAGTCACTGGCAGGACTCTTCTTTGTGTGTGGAGTCTCCATCCTCATTGTTGCTTGCATCATATTCTTTCTCCCTGAAGGTGAGTGTAACTTTCATATACAGAATCAAGGCTAACTATATTATGTTGTCAAAGCATAAGCAAGTCTAATATGGAATGAAGACTAACTATATCATACCATACTGTCATTTCCTTCCCAATACCAATATGGAATCAAGGCTAACTATATCTTTATAAAATCTAACTGTATTATACCATCATTTCCTTCACAGCACCAGTCTGGATAGCCACAGTGCTATCACTGATGGGTAAGATGGCCATCACTGCAGCATTTCACTTGGTGTGGTTGTTTACGGCTGAGCTCTTCCCTACGTACTACCGCTCCATAGCCATTGGTGAAGCCAGTCTCTGTGGAAGGATTGGCAGCACTGCATCACCCTACATAAATGATATCCTGGTAAACATTTTATTCTTAGTTATTTAAGGACCCTGTGATTGTGTACAAGACTTTGTGGCTTCTGATTCCTCCTGACTATGTTATGAAACAAACTCTTTCTATATAGATAGTGTTTCATGACATTGTTTGTAGGACTCATTTATCTCCAATATTTTTAAGACATCACAGGGACCCTTTCACAGCATTTTATACAGAAGTTGTTCATAGGATAATGGAAGCTATGTACTTACAGGGTGAAAAGGTGGTGTGGGCTGTGTCTCTCCTACAACCCTTACTATAATGGAAGCTATGTACTTACAGGGTGAAAAGGTGGTATGGGCTCCATCTCTGCTGTTTGGGGTAGCATCGCTGTTGGCGGGTGTTGTGTCCTTCCTTCTCCCAGAGACACGGGGACAGAACATGCCTGAGACGAGTGACTTTGACCAACACAAAGGAGGAGGGAGAAACAATAAAGCATTCGCCATCGAGTCTCCTGAAATAAAACGACAACAACAACACACAGATAAAAATATAGATGCAAATGGGACTAAAATAGTGAGAGATGCAGTAAATATGGAAAGTGGGAAGAAAATGGAACATAAACAGGAAAATGGCACTACAGAAATGGAAGACACCAAACTGTAGTCTGGTACCATTAACTGATAGTATTATTATTATCTAAATGGTAATATATAAATGGAAGATACCAAACTAACTGTAGTCTTTTACTATTAAGGGAAGAGTTTCATTTTGGTGAATTGGAGCACCTTGATTCCTCCAATGTATGCCAGAAATGGAACCAGATGAACAAAAATAATGGTGGCCTGTTGCTTGAAATAATTTGGAGGAATCAGCTGCTCCAGATTTACCAACACTGAAATACTGTACTGTACTCCTTTACCTGACAACATTATTATCTATAGTCAGTATAATGGTTTATTATATTATATTCAGAGTCATAGTATTGATATAAACATTTTAGATCTTCCTCAAACTGTCGCCCCACATGTGCCTCATGAAATTATTGTTTTTATACACGTAAATATTACACAAATAACACTTCTATACATTATCAGCGCTGGTCACATTAAAGGAGAGATTCTCTTGTTAATAAATTAGAAGGATGCCAATTCCTCCTTAACTATACATACCAAAAAACAGATGCCCTCAATGGTACTAAATAATAGGGGATCTGTTTCATGGCATAGTTTGGAGGAATCACACACTTTCCAATTCACCTACAGTACAAAAAAATCTCCCCTTAATATCGTGCAATAATTTCTGTACAGTACTTCCATGCTCACTCCTCTATTCTCTCTCTATATATGTAAACCCACAACCTTCCATCCTTAATTCACTCTTTCATTTGTCTCATGTTCCAAACTCCAGATGTGGTAAAGACCAGTGGTTTATTTAAGGACCCTGTGATTGTGTATGAGAATTGGAGGCTTCTGATTCCTCCTGACCATGCCACGAAACACCCTCCTTCCCAATAGGTGTGGTTATTAGTGTTTGAAGAACTCGTTTAACTCCAATTTTCTGACTACATCACATGGTCCCTTAACCTTTTCACAGCTAGTAGACTGAAGAGTGAACATGGGAGGCAAAGAAACAGGCCAGGAAACAGAACCAGATTGATAAAAATATTGGTGGCCTGCTGCTTGGAATAGTTTGCAGGAATCACTTGCTGCTCCAGATTTACCAACACTGTACTATCCCCTTCAGCAATGAACATCCTTTCCATATCTTATGGATTAGTAATGTATATTCTTTATAATTTTATACAGTAACTCAGTTTATCAACATTTAATCTTTTAATCTTAGTTATCCTGTATATATTCCTTGTTAGGAGAGGGAAAGCATGGGTATAAATTGGCAAGTGAATATACAGGGCAAGTGCTGCTGAATCTATACGGTATTTATCATGGAATCCAAGCTGTTAGTTTGGCCAGTAGCAGAAATGAACTCATGTTGAATGAAAAGAAACAAGTGTTAGATAAACTTACTTGATTTTTTTTTTGCCCCGAGATTATTGAATGTCGCACTTTATTATGTAAAGACAGAGGGAAAGATAATATATATATAAAAAATTAGCAACTTCTATTCATTCACTCCAAGATAAGTGGCTATAAAGTTGAGGAGGATGGATGGTACTGGGGCCTGACTACCACACAACCTTCTGGGAAATGCAAAAGAAGTGACAATTTATTTCACAGAAAAATGGAGATAAAGCTACTGTACATGTATAACCAGAAGGAAAAGTTTCTGTTCAGGGTAACTGAGTTGAAGAAATTTTGTCCCAAGTTACTCTACTCTATAACACTGACCTTATGTTTCCTGAATAACCTCAACTATGTTTGTAATGGAAGGTGAATATCTCACTGATCATCATCATCAATACCCCACTTCTCTTTTTTTCAAGGGGTTTGGGGGAGCTACTTCCTACTATAAACTGAATAAATTAGACACCAATTTCACAGGAAAAATGCATTAACCCGTCATATTCAAGAGGAGTATCTAGGGTGACAAGAGTACTTCTTCAGTTCAGACACTCTGAACAGAAACTCTCTCTTCTTGGTGTACACTCAGCACATATGTTTACCAACCAGCCCTAAATGAAGTAGATTCGAGTTTCATAACAATCGGGTAATAATGAAAGCTGGGAAATATCAAGGATTTTTAAATACTGCAATAGGGAGCCTCTTCATCATTACCAGGTACTGTAAGTGATAAGACCTGAAATCTCTTAGGTATCTGAGATAATATTTGGCACCACCAACCCACTAATCCAATGTACAGTGGTTGGGTGGTAATTATGGGAGGCTGGGGGACCTGGACTTCTAGGTGTGGTGCCATCATGTTGGGAAGCCAATGCAATGACTCCAACACAAAACTGGCAAATATACAAACCAAACAGAACATGTAAATATGTTTATTCATCAGAATTTCACTTAAAGTGCCTGAGAAGGTTTCTCTGTTTTGGAGAGATCTGGGTCTTACACCTAGAGATTACAGATAAAAAGACTGTGTACCTGTAACATATCTAATGCACCAAAGTAGTAATGTTTATCCTTGTTTAACTGAGCTACTGGCATTTACTTCTACACTGCTGGTATTAAACACACTAAAAAAAATCATAATGAAATCAGTAATATTCGAAAATAATTAATAGAAGAAATTATAACTAGCTTAAACCTACTATGTTGAAGGATTGATATGACATATTCTTTTGCAGTTTTATTAATAATCTTATATAAATCTGTTTTAGCACATCTAAAACTGGTTGAAGTTTGGCTATCTTAACAAAGAATAGAGTGTTTGTTGTATAAACAGACAGCAGTAAGGCATTGTCTACACGTCTTCAATCTTCTTGTCCATTCATCAAAATCATATTGGGGGTTTTGGTATTTCTACACTGTACAAATATTTGTGCTCATTATGTTATTGTTGTAGTGACTCCAAAGGATATAACATTTTCAATGTTGGCTATCCATTCCACTGGTTACAATATCGACATAAATAATTAGATAAAAAGATTGGTTACCTCAGTGGGTTTCCCATATAATTTCAAGCACTGGGCCAACTTGAACTGTTCCACTAAGGAAGATTCAATCTTGTAACAGTTTTGGATAATATGCAGATTTGCAATGGCACTATGGTATATTACTCTTAGAGTTGTGAAATGTTTGGTGATCACCTGAAACATTAGATTTATGACAGGAACAAATATTCATATAAAAATAAGATGTGAATGTAACCTAGTTTGTGACTGAATACCAATGTGTTCTTCAGCAACTTTTCTGATAGTAATTACAATGTAGCTAGAAACACTGCTAGTCAGTCACAGGCAAAATGCTGTATCTTATTTTCATATTTATTGTTCTACTGATCACCACGTAAGTCTTTCACCGTTTTAAGAATTTATAGGTTATGTTTTATAACCCTCACTTTCATCAGTCATGTTTAAACACAGTTGATAAGATAATATTAAAATTAAAAGTTAAATGTTACAAGTCTGCTATGTATTACTGCATTACAATATGAATGCTATACATACCTAACACTTGAGCAATCTTGTGAACAGTTGATGTCAACCTAACAGTGCAAGTTATGCTCAGAGTTGTCAGTTTTTGTGTAAGTGACCAATTACATAAAATTATACAAGTAACTAAACTTTCTGTGTCAAATGTTTAAAATGAATCCCATTAAAATCTGATCTTTTTAAATTGTTGAGTATCTGACATGATCAGGTTTAGTGACAATCTACAACGAATTAGGACATTTTTCTGTGTTTCTCTTCAAGAGAAATGTGTTTCAACAATATTCATAGACCTTGCATTTCTCTGTACTTAGGACACACTGACACAACTTGGCAAATGAATATACCTAAGGGAAAAACCCTGATTAACTCAATTGCCCAACATAGAGTCGGTGTTACATGTCTTTGGCAGGGAGGTACTTAATTTCTCGGCTTGCAACACTTTCTTCTGCTTGATATGCTAATTTCTACATGAAGTATTTTTCTGTGGAAATCCTTATACAGATTCAACACTCAGCAACATAATTAACAGACTTTATTCACAAACTTTCGTCTATGATTTATATAGGTTGTTCTTCCTCACCAAGAAACTGTTGAACAATAATCAAACTACTGAATCTGTTCTACTTTGCCTGAGGAAAGTTTTCCAGAGTCCACAGCTCAATCAATGGGATGGGGTATGTATATCAGAGAAGGCTACTGATGCTTCTCCACATAGAATTCAATGCATCTTTTCAGTGAAGGCATTAATAAAAGAAAATTACAAAAAAATAAGGCTACCACTATATCACATCACAGATGAAGAGTGCTGGGTTTGTTCCCGGAGGCTTGCATTCCCATGTCCTCAATTGAAGCCAGAGTCAGTGATGGAGCTCTCACCAGTGACTTAACACATGTGTACCCCAGGACTCAGGCATTACCACACCATTGATTGGTTGGTTGGTTGTGGGTACTGTACTATCTGTTGTTGTATGTGGGTACTGTACTATCCGTGGTTGTATGTGGGTACTGTACTATCCGTTGTTATAAGTGGATACTGTACTATAAATCCATTGTTGTAGAAGGAACATCACTACTGAACTGGGATGTGAACACTGTAAATAGTTCCTAACACATGCCCATTGACCAGCTTCATTAGTGATATTTCTTCTTCAACATCACCATAGGGACTGAAGCAATACAATAACACTACTTGAAACCACTCATATATTGTAGTTAAGCAAATAAATTGATAAATGCTTAATGTACAGAAGGCTTGACTGGTCACTAGGACTACACTCTTAACCCAATTCATTTTAGACAGTGGCAACAATAATTCTCATTTTGTGGTGATATTTACTCAAAAACACAAGCTGAATGAGGTTACAGAACATAAATTAGAACATTTAAGGCTTCATGCCATTCAAATTTTAAGGTATATTTTAAGGTGAATTATAGCATTGTTTTGTTATGCCATTGTCCATATATGATGTGGTGGTGTAATGAAGTACACATTGGCCTTGCTACAGCCCTGGTAACCACCTTAGTGACCAAGACAGTGCCAGCAACACGTCACTGGGCATACACCATCTGACTCTGGCCTATCAACAGTCCATATCCACTAATTTCTCTATACAGTTCGCATTTAGTCACTGTCTGACCCGACTTGGTTGTTTTTCTTTCGTTTTCTGGATGGCTTTTTGACGTCTTCCTCCTGAAATATAAGAAAAATATTACACTGAATAAATGTACTTGATAATAAAATTATATGCAAATATGCAGTACTCTAAATAGTGTCTTGATAACTAGTCCATCACTTTACTGATGCCCTGTCCTTCTTGTAAACACTGTAAAAACAGTATGGAAGATCATTAGTCCATCACAGTTAGTCCATTTCAATCTTTGGTCTGCACTAAATACAAAGGTATTACAGCAACCATAGGCCATGGAATTGTCACATCCTTATGTCTTGATTATCCTTAAAATGTAACAAATGGTCAAGGTATAACAATTTCAGAAACTGATACCACAGCCAAGCTCCACTTACCTCACTACTCTCCTCCTCGCTCTCTGTTTCTTGTTTTTTTCGACCTTTGGGTTTTCTGCCTCGACTGGATTTGGGTTTCCTTTGTGGCTCTGGTGCTGGTTCCTCCTCCTCCTCTTCTTCAATTAATGCAAAGAGGTCACCATATTTCTTCTTCTGTGTCTCACTGCATTGGTTCTGTGCTGTCTGTAATGTATCCTGCATTGTTTCTAATGCAAAAAACGTTGTTTGTCCACAGGCTGTCCTCAGATGGTTAAGATGTGACAACACTTGGTCCAACGGCACTGCACTGGCTTTTGTACTTTGGTTCCTCTTACGCTTGTTGGGTGATGGTTGGGGTTTATTGTTGACAACATCATTGATGAGCTTGGCCATCTTGTCCTCATAACGCTGCACCCAGTACTGCAAGATGGTGGCTACTGTAGGATCCTCCATCCGAAACTCTCGTAGCAGCAGCGTCCGCAGCAAGATTTCCGATGGACTGAAACACAAGTATTATTATACATGAGCCAAAGTAGAATCTCAGATGTAATTAATAAATCATACATTGATTGACTGATTGAAATTTGCACAATAGGTAACAGATTAAAAAAAAGGGACAGTTGGAGAAGTGAAAGTCCCATTTAGTCACCTTTTACGACAAGCACAGATACAGGGGCTGTATTCATAGCCCCTTACCCCAGGGAGTAATAAATCATATAGGTATGCTAGTTACAGTAGAGCATCAATTATCCAGGAGCCAGTCAACTGGAATTGGCTCTTAATTGGACAATTTAAAGAAAAATTCTAAAATCAATCAACCGAAAAAAATCCAGGACCTAACCGAAGTTTCAATTAATTTAATTCCCGCTCTGCTCCACCTCCGCTCCACATGGAGGAGACATCAGGAACTATTTCAATAAGAATAAACAAGCAAAAGCAGCTGACATTTCACTTGTATCTTCCTATTCATTCGTGGGATTCCCAGATAGTGAATCATTAACATTTACATCAACAAGTATTCCAGCAAAATCGTCTTTTCCACCAGTCTCCCCCATCCGGCCTGTTTGAATCACGTAAACATAAAAAACATACATAATTGGCTAATGTGCAACCCAAGCAATGCTATCACGACTCACGAGCCACTATGAGACTACACTACACTCAAACCTTGATTTCACGGATTCTCTCTCTAGTGACAAAGAATAATTCTAAACTTGAGCCAAAAGTATGGATAGTGTATGTTTTGAAAGGTTGTTCATTCTAAAAGTGTGAGTGTTGTGAGTGAGGAGTGAGGGTGATGGTTGACAAGTTTAGTTATCACCAATAATCCATGAGTTTCTACTCATACAAATACACTACCTTAGTTTATATACATTATTCATTGTCACTTTATCTTACAGATGACCAATCAATAAAACAAAGAATTATTCTATGTTCTACTATAAACTGACAGGCCATACAAACAAAAATTATCATGCTTTTAAGAAGGTAAGAAAACAAGAAGAGAATAGAAGTGGATAAACCAATCTTACGACTCTCTGCGCAGCATCATGAGGATATTGGAGAGAGCTTCCCCGTGAGTGTTGGAGACACTGGCAGAGTGTGAGGTAAACTTGAGCTTGGGCATCACAGACAAACAGCAGTCAACAGGGATCTCATGGGCTTTTGCTAACTGCCATAAAAATAACTGTTCCACTGTCTCCCACTGTAAGCTTTTCTCTGCAAAAAAAAAAAAAAAATGAATATCATAAATATATTGTATGGATAATTGATACAAGAAGTAGAGGGTGGATTCAATATGGACATTTGTTGTGTGGCTTCCCTGAGATCATGTGCAGCAAATAGAAAAACCCTGTATAGTTAAAGTATATAAACTAGAGTATTTTCCTTTCAACACTACAATGCTACTGATCTTGGGTCAGTACAGTATAAACATGATAGAGTACAAGTATGTTTGTTGAAATACGAGGGAGAAATGTGTATGGGAGAAGACTATCTGGACACTTGGTAATCAGTTAAGGTGTCCGAGGAACAATGTGTTGACAAGTTTGTTTCAGTAAGACCACTAACTTACCCTTAAGCTGCACCTGCTTTAAATATAGCACCAGGAACATCAGTTTTAGGAAACTTTACTCTTTTTCACAGAGGGAACACTCAGAAATGTTCGTCACTGATTGACATCAAGAGAAGTCACATGGGGTACCTGTTAAGGTGTGGTGATGAGCTGAGCACATGGGTATGCAGCTCAAGGTGCCATTGTGTGAGGAGAGGCAAGAGGGAGGAATCCCCCACCTCCACCTCCACCATCACTGAGGGAAGAGGATGGCTGAATAAAATTGTGGTAGAGCACAAAACTGTGCTGGGTCACACATCAATCAGGGTGTGTAAGTCCAGAATGGAGAAAAACATAAATAAAATAAAGATGTGACTTGGTGTTCTGCATATTACACTCTGTTGTAAATGCCTTCATGAAGGCACACAGAAGCCTTCATGTTAACATTAGTTTCGTCAAGTGAGCTCAAGATTAGAATGGGAATAAAATATTCCCAACTATAAAAAAACAATAAATTTTTAGCTAAATATAAGCTGCCAGTTGGTGAACTTTGAGAGCATTTAAGCTTCTAAACCATCTTATAAAGAACCAAAATTTGGCATACCTTTTCCTTGCATCCTCTTGAAAAATTGTCTTTAATTTCACCTGTCATTCCATAAGCTATAGTCCTTGTGCTCCAAGGAGTCCATTCTGGGTGTGGCAGACATTGTGATTTACCACTAGCCATGCTGCCAAATTAACCTTAGTACATGCCTCTCTCTCATATTTCCCATCTATGTGCTATTTGAAATTATTTTTTATATGCTGTATATAGTAAAAAAAGCTGTATGTACAGTACAGGATTATAACAACAATTTGAATAATTTCTATGACACCTGGCAGTGCAGAGTTGTGTCCCCATGTTGCCAAGGTGAAACTGGGTCACTGACTCGTTTCCTACCTGACCACCACCTGATAATTGGTGATTAAATTGGCAACGTCGCAAACAGGAGAATTCCAACTTCCGCCCCACCCAGAACGAACTCCTTGAAGTGCAAAGACTATAGCGATCACTATCCCACTCAACATTTCATACACAACCTGTGATAATTAATGCTTCATATGCAGTTTTGTGTTACTGGGGCAAGAGAGTGTTGTTTCATAGTGATTGAATATAAGTATTTCTCCTTTTGGTTGTCAGATAAAGTAACACTGCTCATTTACTGCTTGTGTATAAATGATTTATGACGACTGAACATAAATTAAAAGTTCTACAAATCACAAAATGAAAGGAAGCAAGAGAAAGTTAGAACTGATAACACAGAGAAAGATGGGACACAGAATGAAAAACTATAAACAAAAACGAGAGGCCGATTTATAACAAATAGACAGCTACAGTATAAGCATATATATAGGCCTAGCCTGTAGCTATAGATAGATAGATAGCTACAGGCTAGGCCTATATATATGCTTATACTGTATATATATACACATTATCCTGTGATGGTCAAGTTGGAACAAAAGAAGTGATCTGAGCCACTTGTTCAATGGCCTATACAACTGTTTTTTGACCTGGTAATAGTTTGGTTATTGGGGGTTTAACGCCTATTGACTTCATAATGGTCAGCAAGGCTATGTAATTATACAGTGTGAGTATGGGATGATGATGTGTATATGGGGGTGCATGTGGAGTAATGTACTGTATGTGTGTTGTGTTTTTTTTTATCTGATAATGAAGTTCATCTTAGCTACACCTACTATACTAATCTATCTATCTATCTATTGCCAGACGCCATAATCCCCGAAGGGGTGGCCACAAATGAATCGCCTCCATGAACCCCTGTTCCCAGTTAACAGGCGTCCTTCCTCCCACCCCATACCACTCTCCCTCACATACCTCTCAACTCCATCCCTCCACCTCACTCTCGGTCTGTCCCTCCCCCTCCGTCCCTCCATCTCACTCTCGTACACTCTCTTAACCAACCTCTCGCTTCCCATACGCTCCACATGACTGAACCACATCAAGGTGTTCCTTTTCACACTCTCCAACACATCCACACCCACACCACACTGCTCCCAGCCTCTTCATTCGTCAGTCTGTCTCTTCATGTTACTCCACATGCACTTCTAAGGTAGCTCATTTCCACCCCTCTAACTCTTGATTTATGCCTTTCCATCATCGTCCACGTTTCACTCCCGTATGTCAGTGTCGGGATTACCACACTATCATGTAGCGTTTTCTTCACTTCCATTCTCATCGCCCTATTCCTTGTCACTACTTTCAGTGTTCCTACAACCCTCTTCCCCTGTTGTACCCTCTCTCACATCTCATCCTCTAACCTCCCATCTTTACTCATCACACTGACCAAATACATAAATGAGCAGACATTCTCCATAACCTGTCCATTTAACCTCACTTCACAACCTGTAGCTGTACCCCTTTCAAAGACCATAACTTTGCTCTTCATTACATTCACCTTCAGGTTTCGTTATCTCGCACACATCTCCAAACATATTCACCAATCCCTGTAACTCCCACTCATCGTTACTCAGCAGAACTGTATCATCAGCGAACAGCAACACAGGCAACTTCCACTCACTCCCCTCCCTTATCAGAGGTACACCAACACCCACTGCTCTTCCCTGTATTTCCTTCATAACTCCATCCATGTATACATTGAACAACCTTGGGGACATGACACATCCTTGCTTCAACCCAATGCTCAAATCACATAATTAATAATATTAATTCATCCCCACATTCCTTTCCTGCACATGCTTCCATACTGTGAAATTCCAAGTTATATACAAAAACATCTGTGGTGTTGACAAAGGTGTGGTACTGGTATGATGACTCTGTTGTTTGTTTATGGTGTTGTAATACATTGAGGTGGTTTGGACTTGTAGAGAGAATGCAAGATGAGGAGTTTGTAAAGAAGGTGTATGGAAATGAAGTTGTGGCACCTGGTGTGAGAGGCAGACCTCCGGTTAGATGGCAGAACAGAGTGGAAGAGTATGTAAAGGAGAGAAACATGAGGGGCAGAGTAGGGCTTGACCAAGTAAGGAGGGAGTGTTGGAAAAGGGAAAACTGGAGACACTTCTGCCGTGGCCACCCCCTTGGGGAGAGTTCCTGGAGGGAATGAGATGTCAGAGCTACAGATAGATAGATAGATAGATAGATAGATAGATAGATAGACAGATATATTCACTTACCCAATATGGTGGCAAAGGAGCTGTTGTCAAACATCTGGAGTGACCCCTGAAGAACCATACACACTAGGTCATGTAGCTGGGAGGAATCTAATCTTTCTAACACCAATTGTAACAGTTCTGCATTTCCCCTTGTTTGCTTGGGAAAACTATTATACAAGTCTGGAATTATCCAACTCAGCACTCTAGGATCGTCTTCACTTAACAGTCGCAAGTCCTTGATGATAAACCCGGCAAAGTCCTTTAGTCCCGCGGATTTACACAAGTCACGGTAGGTATGGATCGAACACTCGTTATTTTCTTGAACTTTTTCCGTTTTGATATTGGAGGCCTTAAGGAAATAGAGCAAATGATAGCCAACTTGGAGGATAACTTTATGCATTTCAGCAAGGAGTGCCAACAGCGGTTGTCTGCGACGGTCGTCCTCAGGCAGTGTGGTCAGGTTGTCAAACAGAACGTACAGCGGCCGTCCCAAACTCTCTTGTATGCTCCTGTAATGGTAAATGTCCAACTTTTTAATAACATACTCACGTACTTGTATTTCGTATTGATGTTTGTGTAAGTTTCATACTGAGGTGTTTCATTTAGATATTTGTATAAGTTTCATACCAAAGTATATCATATGGATGTCTGTGTAAGTTTTGAAAAATAGTTATTATTTAAATAATGACATAGATATTTGAACAACATTTTAGGTTTTGTTTCATATTGTTATATTAGTAATGTATAATTATTTACAATGGATAAAATTTCTGAACAGCAATAAGCATGTAGGAAAAGGATGATAAATGTTATAATCTGAATTTCTACAGCCACTTCTATCCGACTCCCTCATGCAAGAGGTAAAAATCCAATATTTGGAATCTTTCATATACAAACTCTTTAGGTCTGGAACACTTTACTGTCTTCTATCTTCCCTCCTTACTATGTGTTAAAGGTAGCAGCCACGTCTGCGCTTACCGAGTTCACTGAGATGACTAACTGCTTGCCCTGCCAACGGCCGGCAGGTTACGTAACGTCACCACTTGTGACGCCCGGTAGGTCAAGTGACGTCACCACTTGTGACGTAACAGCTGTGTGCGCTCACACACCAGTAATATATACAGTAATATACACTAACACTCTCGTCCTCTCTTCTTAATTTGACAAAGCTGAATGAATGTAATTTTTATACATTCAAATCTTCGTCAAGTATCAACAAGGACTATCTAGTCCCGACTGACTGCTGCACGCAGCCGCTCAGTCGATGCACCTTTCTTGGTGAGACAATCAGCCAGTTGTTGAGATGTATCCACCCAAGACACCCCATCAATCTCCCCTCGCTCCAACATGTCTTGTAACACAGCAATATCAATCCGCAATCTCCTATCTTCCACGCTCCTACTGGAGTAAAGGGCATCCACCAGACTCTTGTTATCTACAAAACACTTGATCTTGAATTTTCCACTTCCAGATAACTCACTCAATATGCTGGCGAGATATACAGCAGTCTCAACACACTCAAGTAGTGCCAACGCTTCAGCAGATAGGGTAGATTTGACGACCCGCCTGATCTTTCTAGTCTGCCAGAATATGGGACATCTCGCCTCACTAGCATCTCGTAGGAAAATCACAAAACCTCCCTGAGACCCATTGCCTACAAGGTTGGCAAACGAAGCATCCGAAAAACACTCCATATAACAATCATTTAGCGGCATCATTCTTGGAATGTACAGCTTCATGTTGTCAGTCTTCACCCTATCGATCACCTTGCTGAGTCTAAGCAACTCCGCTATAGTGCTAGTCACACTTAACTCACACACGTCGAAGGCAATATCTGGCCGAGTGTGTGTGGCAATCCAACTGAATTGCCCAATTAAGGATCGGTACTCCGATTTCTCAGACCCAGACAGCTCTCCTGATTTCACTGCTGCACAATTTCTGCTCAGAGTGACTGGTTTCAAAGATGAAGCATACTGAAATTGGTCAAGCGTTATGCTGCCATCATTGTTGGATATGACATTTAGACCAACGTATTTAAAGGCTTTTGTTTCTGAACTCCCGACTATGAATATTTGACTCAAACGATTTATCACTTGCTGCTTGAACTCCTGCGTGCCAGCCCAAAGGAAATCATCAACATAAACACATACAATGCCTTCAACTTTGCCACTATTGCACCAATAGAACAGCGCTGAATCCAATGATGACACTTTAGCTCCTAGACTCAACAGCTGATCTTTGACACGCAGATACCAATGCCTTGCAGCATCACAAAGGCCGTAAACAGTTTTCTTTAGTTTCCACAGCTTACCGTTCACATATTCAGGTGGAGGACGTAAATGAACAACTCGCTCAATGTCGTTACCTTGCAGGTAGGCAGATTTCACGTCCATAGTGTGGCAATCCCATTGGTTGGTTGATGCAAAAGAAAGTGCCAAACGCACAGCTTCCTTTGAGCATGTAGGAGAGTCTTTCCGTAAGTCCTCTGTCTTTTCCTCAAATCCTCTGGCGACCAAACGGGCTTTAACAATAGACTGCCCATTTCTCAGTTTTTCCGTCACAACCCATCGAACCGTTAATGCATTTTGTCCAACATCATCTACCTCCTCATACACATTATTACTCTACCAGTTTGCAATTTCGTTATCCTTGGCGCATAATACGTCTTCCGAGTTGATAAGAACAAGCATTTCAGTGTTATCATCCACTACTTTCCATGTGCTAAAATCATTTTCCAAATCCACCCAACCAATGCTGCCATCAGAATCCCTCTTCAAATTGTAGCAGTGTTTGTACTTTCCAGTGGCCTTACCCGCCCTACTCACAATCCTTCCAGACACTAACTCTCCACTCTCCGAGTGTATCCCCTGTATACGGTGACCGACTGAAACCCTGGGGGGCTGATCAACCGGAACTTCACCATTTTCCGACTCATCATCTGGTGGATATTCATCCAAAACTGGTGTGCAATCGTCATTGGGCTTCTCCTTGACGACATCGTCCTTCTCCTCACTGCTGATACCGCCACCAACAGCAGGGTTTATCTCTGGAGCGCATGCTAGACGACACACATGCACTCGCACATAGACACCGCCGTGTCTCACCAGAATTTGTTTGCCATCTCTACCAATCACAACTCCCGGACCATGCCACTCATGACTGTCATTTCTCTTGTAGAAGACCTCATCACCATTCTGGATATCATTAAAGTCACTCGAACGTATGTTGTGCCTCAAGGCCCTAGCAAACCGCTCACCCGACTCAACCTTAATAAACTCTTGCCTCGCCAAATGAAGAGCGTTCAAATTGTCCCTCACAATCTCTGATGACGTCGTAGGTTCCAAGGCTGGAGGATCATTGACATACACATTCGGCAGGGCTGGGTTAAGTACAAAAACAAGTTGGTTAGGAGAAAAGCCTGAATAGTTGGTGAGAGCATTTCTTGCCGAAATCGCCCAAGCCAAGGCCACATCCAAATCTCACTGGCAATCTGCCATTATCTTCCGAACAATGTCACCAATCACTGCATTTTGACGCTCGCACGCACCGTTGCTCCATGGACTCTCTGCAGACGTTGCCATGATCTTAATATTAAAGGCCTCACCCATTGCTCGCATGTCAGCATTGTTAAATTCACAACCATTATCCGACAGAATCTTTCCAGGTGCGCCAAACACAACAATCCAACTCCGAAAAAAAACCCTGATAATAGTTGTTGCACATTTGTCAGCGATCACTGTTGCAGTACAATATTTTGTTGCTAAATCAACAATGACTAAAAAATAATGTCTTCCCCAAGCTTTCAAATCCATGGTTATAGCCTCATTAAATTTAGACGCCATGGGCAAACTAACCACGGGCCATGGCTTGTTTTTCTTGAATCTCAAACATACATTACATACCTCGGATACATCATTGATAGCCCGCACCAATTCAGAATTAACAATACCAGCATCTGTAATCAGTCTTACTAGTTTCGCCGACGTTGGGTGTCCGAATTGCCTGTGTAGCTTCAAAGCCGTTTTCTTTACATTAGTCTCAAGGGATGCCAGCGCGATCGTTTCACAAAAGTCACGACCTAGTCATAGAGAAATTGGAAGCAAATAATGGCCTGAAGATGAGGACTTCAAATCAATGATATTGCCACAAATTTTGACCTGGTCAGTTTCAAAGTTCATCACCATTTTAGCTTTTTTCATGGAACGCTTGCTCAGCAGCAAAGGAATATTGCAGTCCACAGCATCAGTCACAATAGTTGAACACATATTTCCAATGTGGCAAGGTAAAGTAACACGCTTGACTGAAGAAATAGTGACGCCATCAGCAAAAGTAAAAGTCGAAGATGATTTTTCCTCTGTTACATTTTCACACTCGTGATCACTGAGCTCACTTATATAGTATTTCATCCATTCTTGTCCACACACAGTTGTAGAACACCCTGTGTCTAGAACAGCACAGCCCTTAGATTCTTCAACTAACTTCTGCAATTTACCCCCACTACTGGCATCACCTGCATATCCCATAAATAATGACAGATGCACTGTTTCCGAATGGTCTTTACGACTGCCGAGATTTTCGTATGCATCCGGACAGTCACGTGCCCAATGAAATCTAGAATTACATACCAAACAACTTGACACTTTACCGTCAGGGCCGAGCGGGTTCTGTCTCCTGCCAGTAGACGATAGTGTGTAACTTCTAGCTGATCCTGTTGAATATCGGGAATATCGGCCACTACTGTGACCCCGATCACGTACAGCATCACCCCGAACAGGTGTCCGTCCTCTTTGATTACCTCTTACGTATAACAATTCCTCACCTCCAATGTTTTCATTCCAAAGAACTGGTTCACTCTTCACCACACTCACAGGACAGGTGCATATTTCTGCCCGCATATCTCACCAGCAAAAATACGGTTCAGGGCAGATTTCATATTTGCATAAGTTACGTCAGTTATTGCCGACATCACTAATTGTTGCTCACCATCCGAAAGGTTGCATGAAGCCAGAAGCATAAAAGCCATCACAGAATCTGGTAGTTCCATGTCTTGTTTCTTAAATTGGAAGTAAGTATGCTCAAATTCTGCCACAAACTTACGAACGTTCACATCACCGGCTCGTCTAAAGTTATACAATACAATTCATGGAAAGCTGCAAACTGGCGTCAACCTTTGTCCACGAGAAATAATCCGTCTAGTTTCACCAACAATGTTTGTACACCGGTATCCTGTTTCAAATCAGCCGCGTCAATTTCTGACGTCGCCACTCTTGCCCTCCCGGACAATGACAGGTGAATCGCCAGAGCATGTTTTTTCTTCGGTAAATCCGTCAACTCACACCAAATGTCAATATCCTTCTTCCAATTTTCATAGGAAGAATCACTCTCAAGTTTTGGAGGCCACTTGGTTGAACACGCCATTCCTTCAGAACTACGCTCTGCTACCAGTGTTAAAGGTAGCAGCCACGTCTGCACTTACCGAGTTCACTGAGATGACTAACTGCTTGCCCTGCCAACGGCCGGCAGGTTACGTGACGTCACCACTTGTGACGCCCAGTAGGTCATGTGACGTCACCACTTGTGACGTAACAGCTGTGTGCGCTCACACACCAGTAATATATACAGTAATATACACTAACACTATGCTTTGTAATGACCCTTCAAACACAATGTGTCTAGGCATCTCAAATTAAATTAAATTTGATTTAGAACTTCTCATGCATTATAATTCTTTAATAGATGAGGAATTTAAACAGGCTCCTGCCTTTACAATACAGTAGCTTTCATTTTACCTAATGTAGAAAAAAAAAAGACACAGAAGTAAATATAACTTACTCCTCAATAGTCCTCATCTTGCTTATTATAGGGAAAAAAAAAAATCTGTCATCGAGGTAAATATAACTCACTCAGGGGAGATGTCTTGAGGGAGAAGTGAGGCACCTGGGATGAGATCATCAGATAACATTTGACAGAGGCATGTTGACAGGTTCACCACTTCATCCTGGTCCAGGTCATCACTAAATATCAGGTCACACAATTTTTGCAGCTGGTCACACCTGAAGAGAATGCAAGTGAAGGCTGAATAGGGAAGGAGCCTCAGAGTAGATGTGTAAGGGAAGGAACTCTTAACAGTAAACTGGAGGGCTACTGATTCCTCTAAAACTATGCCGGGAAATAAATCATCTCAATGTATATAAAGGGTATCTGTTTAGTGATATAGCTTGGAAGATTCAATAGTCCTCTAATTTACCATCATTGAGTTTCTCCCCTTATCTCAAGTTTAAAAAGTACAATACCCAGAGAACTGAATTAAAGAGGAAGTTAAAGACTGACCTAGGCCTGGAAGACACTGTAGATCAAGGGAGAAAGTGACAGAGGAGGGGCAGCAAGCACGAAGGGAAAAAACAAGAAAGGAGGGACAGTGGAATAATTGAAAGGGAGTAGCTTGGGTTTATTGGTGCATTAAAATCTTTGATAAAATAACCCCCACATCAATACCTGGAAAATTTTCTGGAAAATATTAATATTCAACAACACATGCAAATTTCAAACGATTAAAGATTTCTTGAAGACAAATTACTCCCTAACAGAGATCTAATAATTCACTTTGAAGTATAGTTGTTCTTTAACCTACATTCTACCTCAATTCCAAGGCAGTATGCTTTCCTGTTGTTGAAATATGATTCAGTTCATTGGTATGGAAACTGCCTCCAATCATCATCAATGTCCCATTTCCCTTTTTTCAAGGGGTGGGAAGGTTCTAGGGCCAGTGTAGGAACCCCTGACAAACAAGGGGTCCAACTCTGAGGTAATTTGAACCTTTGGTGGGGTCACTGTTAGAAAGTAGGGTTCCCAACCCTTACTCCCCTCCCTGTATCATAGGGGATAAGAGGCTTACTCCCCTCCCTGTATCATAGGGAATAAGAGGCTGATTGTATCATCATAAGAATGGTTGGCAATGGGAACACCACTTCCCTACTGGCTGCAATGAACACTAACAAAAAATGAACAGTATGAAATGAACTTCTTCCTACCTCTGCTTTGTTTCCTTTTCTTTTTGGAAATTTAAAAGAATAGTCTTCATGTCACTTTCCAAGTAATCCAAGTGTTTACTGAGGTCCACTTTCTCCTCCACACTGCTCACATCATTCACTATGGGTTTCACATCGATAGGTTCAGACACATTTTGGTTGAGGGGCTGTGACACCTCCTCTGTTTTGATGACAGTCTTCTCCACCTTGATGGGTTTGACGGGGAGTGACGCGGGGGCAGGGGCTTTGGTGGTGGTGGTGGTAGTGGTAGTAGTAGTAGTGGTGGTGGTGGTGGTGGTGGTGGTGGTGGTTGAGGAGGGGGGTGTAGTTTGTTGTTGTTGTTGTTGTTGCTGTTGTTGCTGCTGCTGCTGTTGTTGTTGTTGTTGTTGTTGTTGTTGTTGTTGTTGTTGTTGTTGTTGTTGTTGTTGTTGTTGTTGTTGTTGCTCCTCCTCCTCATCACTGAACATGGCCTCATCCTCACCAATGTGGTTGCTGTTGTTCACCTCACTTTCATTGTTCACTGTGGAGGTTCTGAAGTCCAGCCCAGTTTCCACCATGAGGTCCATGTGAGTCACTGAGGAGGAGGAGGACACGGGAGCCACAAAGTCCTCAGCCTTCACCTCCGCCCCAGGGACTGAGTTGGCAGCACAGAACTCTGGGAAAGTCTCACGTATTAACTTCCTCAATTCAGCATCCATGTGTCGGTTGTCAAAGAGTGGCTCCAAGGACTGTACCACACGCTTCTCTAGAATCTGACGTAGTGAGTTGTGCATTCCGGCCCGGACCTTATCCGCTAATGGAGGATGGAAGTTTGGTATTATCTGAAAAAATGTCAGGAGACTTTAGTGACACAATGTATATGGTATGGTAAGATGTTAGGTACTATATTAACAGCAATATTTCAGTATTCCTTGCCTTGTCAATTCTTTGGACTCTTAAATATTCTTTTCAGCAAATCTACTGCTCCAACTCTAGAATTCTCAAAGTAATGCTACTCCTAAATTTCATAAGTATACTATAATGTGGGCAATAATACTCTATGTATTACAAAATATGGTGAAATTTACTTGCTCTAAAAGATCCTGAGATATTAACCTGTAAATAATAGAACATTCAATGGTATTTACTGATCGACACTATAACCACAAAAATGTTTAGTTACTCGAAACATTTACCCTGCAGATGAAGTCAAGGAGAGAGGTTGTAAGGACTGGATGGGGCCGCATTGAGTGGTACATCACCAGGATCCCAGGCTCTGTACGAAAAATTAATAGAAAATTATGATGAACTTTGGGTAATTTTATTTATATTTCTTACTATATAATTTAATGTATGTACAGCATTAGGTCGTATCTTTGTAACCCTACTAGACTACAGTAAACTCACATTTTACATTAAGATTTTGGGTGTGAAATGTAGTGTGTGTAATGAAACTATGTACAGAAAACTCTCATTGTCAGTGTTTGCAATACATACATTCTCTATTCCACATATATAATTCCAATAACCCTCATTGTAAGTGTTTTCAATACATACATTCTCTATTCCACATATATAATTCCAATAACCCTCATTGTAAGTGTTTTCAATACATACATTCTCTATTCCACATATATAATTCCAATAACCCTCATTGTAAGTGTTTTCAATACATACATTCTCCATTCCACATATATAATCCCAGTGTAATTAGAGATTTTACTGAACAAAAATGTCTTAGCAATAAGTTGAGCAGACCATCCTCTCTCTGAATAGTGGAGTGGGAGAGGTTGAGGGACATTCTCATATGATTCCCAACATAGTGGTATCATAGAAAGCATATATTCCTCTCCAACAATAAAATCAACAGGTTGTTTGACACTTACAAATTGGTAGGTCTCAAAAACCAGGGACAAATAATTCTGATCAAGAAAATTGTATTTTATTGAAATCACCCAAATAACATTAAACTGAAGTCTTGGAAAGGGGGCACTAAGTCTTCATAATTAATAAGGGGGTAAAAAAGTCTTCATAATTTTCAATATGTGGGCTAATACACATTAACGTACATAAAAAAACTAGATTTTGAACTCACTGCAAAAATCAGTATCAAATTTTTCGAGTACTGTACTATAAACTTACCGATATTCATGATGTTGTCTATTTCCGTGTTGTAAAATAGCCAGTCATAGAAGAGGGCAAGCTTTGAGTTGGCTGTGGCCACTGGTGATGTACAAGAGGAGAGTAACCAACCAATCACAGCCCAGCGTGGTATGATGTCTGAGCACAGGACCTCGTTGGAGGGATGGATGCAACCGATGATGAAACGGATCAGGTCGCATCTCAACGTCTGGCTCTCGGGGGTGTTCAGGTACTGGCGGAAAAAAGTACATTTATATATTTATCTTGCTACTCAAAAGTATATTTATATATTTTTTGTGCCACTTAAAAGTACATTTATATATTTATCTTGCCACTTAAAGGGTTATTTATATATTTATCTTGCCACTCCAAAATACATATACAGTATATATTTATCTTGCCAATCAGTGTGTAAACAGAAGTGTGTAGGGATAAAACAATTGGAGGGTTCTTCTGCCCTGACCACCCATTGTTGGAGAGATCCCAGGGCCAAACAAGAGGTTATGTTCACACTATTATTAAATTGTCCTCTATTCTTTTTGTCCATAATTATCTTCATGTTGGTTATGTTTACACTCTGTACTCTCCTCTTCACTGCAGACTGCTTACAACCTTTATATAAACATCCTCTCAACTTTGTTCTTTGTCTGATTCTTCCAAGTTATGACAGGAAACAGACAACTCCAAAGTTATCAACGGGGGTGTCCGGTGTTGGGTATAGTTTGGAGGAATCAGTAGCCCTCCAGTTCACCAATAAAAAAATTTCCCCTAAATAAAAAAAAGTAAAAAATTAACCCTTAAGGGAAGATTCTGTTGTTGGTGAATTGGAAGGTCTGTGATTCCTCCAACCTATGCCAAAAAACAGATGCCCTCTTAGTACCACTGAGGGTGTCTGTTTCCTGGCATTGTTTGCAGGAATCAGAGACCTTCCAATTCACCAACAAAAGAATATCCCCTGAATACTTTCTTGGACACTAACCTGTCTCTGGAACCATTCTTGATATCTCTTCTGCATCCCAAACTTGACATCTGTACATAGGAACACAATCTTCTTTTCCATCTCTGGAGTTAATCTTACAACAAAGAATCTCCGCGATGTTCTGGTTTGTAGAAGCTGAAGTATCCCTGCCATGAAAATAAATCCATGTTAATATAATATATAACAGGGAAACATTCTAAATATATTGCTTCTCCTTACTAAGATTTGTTTAGGGTTTTAAAGATACACAAGGTGTGTTATAACTCAGTCAGCATACCTGAGTATATTTCACTCAAACTGTCTTTAAAAGAATGGAATTTTGGATAACAACTGTATAAGAGTAAGACTGATACTATTTACATATAGGTGAATAACAGCTGTGTTAGAATATATCCAATGTAATTTTCCTCACCTGTAAAACCAGGAGATAATGAGGAGGGGCTGTGTATTAAATCTCTCCAGAAGGCCTCAATCTCCTGTATTTTGGCAATGTTTTGAAGGAGTCTTAATAAGTCTCTTCCAATCATCAAACAATCCTGAAAAGTAAACACAAACCTCAAGTTATGTTTGCCTTATTGGGAAACATAATGATAGACAACTGATAAATATTTACACATCCAACATGCTTCAAGTGAGCATCCTAATTAAACATAGAACAGTACCTTACAATAATAATAACAATAATAATAATGTAATAATGAAAGCAAGTACAGTGGTGACTTTGAGCCATAATTTAAAAGCAAACAAAACAAAGAAAAAATTAGGCTACAATAGGAGACAGTAATATATATCCACACAGATAAAACCAGCACAAACATACACACATACCCACACACACTCACCTGAAACCGTTCCCTTAGCAGACCCACAACAAAGTTCACCTCTTTTTGTCTGAGACCTGCAAACTGTGGTCCATTATGATCCTCCAGGATGCGTAGGTAAGTGTACGTTACTGATGCAACTATGATGGGGAACTTGTCCAGCCATGGCCTGAAAGATACAACTTGTTCAAATAAAATGTATAACCATTCATGTATACAAAGAGTTGGCATGGCCTGAAAAATACAAGACTGCTTTTTTAATGATAAGGCAGTGTGCATTATTAAGTAACACAATGCAAGGACATGCTTTTACTCAACCGGCAATATGTCATACAGACACTCTTTGTGGTATTGAATGTTAGATCCATTATACCCAGTACTGAAGAAGCCAAAGGTAACCCAGTAAACTACATTAAGTGTATATCTCAATACAAGCACACAAACACTTAGGACTTCTATAATGCAGTGTGCCTGGATTTTAAATTATATATAAAACATATATAACCTAACCTAACCAGTGGGTCGTAATAACAATAAATCCTGCTTGACCCAGTGGATAGCTTCAAGTTGATCATAGGGACAGGGCCGTATGAAACATAATGGTACGTATCAGAGGTATTTTTGATGAGGTCTTCACACATACGAGAATATAAATAGTTGCAATTTTGCTTCAACTCACCTGTTTCCCCTTAATATATCCCTGAGGGTCTGCTAACCATACATTTCTCCTTCAACCCTTACCTGTTTTGCTTCAAAGCCTCACTTGATTGCATCAATTTTCACCCATTTTAGTTTCAACTCTCACCTGTTTTCCCTCAGTATATCCACCAGGCTCTCTGCCAACCACACGTTTCTAGTTGAGACGTCCCCACCAGCAATCTGTCTGAGGAGGCACCAGACTACTCCCTCTACGTTGTTGATGCCCGTCTTCACTAACTCCCTCACCAGCCACAACAGCTGCCGCCGTGTGCTCTCTGACAGACGGTTGAATCTCTCCCCAATGATTTGGTGAATGAGTGTTTCAGTGACCACTTTCAGGGAATCCCGGGAAACCAAGGTCAGGTCGTGGTAATGCTGCACAGATCAAACACACAACATTAATACATACATAATACTTCAATTGTAATGGAAAAAAAAAAAAAAAAAAAAAAAAAAAAAATTCTGTTCAATATTGGAGGTAAATACGACAGTGAATAATACAGTGCATTTCTTAGCTTAAATTCATATACAAATTTTTGGCCGTGAAATTTTTTTTATGCCATGTGATAAAAAAAACAAGAGAAGAAAAGAAGAGCAAGTGAAGAACTGTAAATAATATGCAACTCACCCTTGAAGCAATGGCTGGGTCTGCAAGGATGCTAACCAGTAGTCCAAGGCAGAGTTCGTCATGTACTTTACGATCATCAAAAGCTTTGTTCAGGACGTGGTGTGACTCCTCCTCCGTCAGTCCTCGGATTAAGTGCATAACACTGTTGTACGCCTTATCATATTTCTGTAACCATCATACAGTGCATTAGTAAATGTTATAAAACCATAAAATACAATAAACACCATCTATGTAGAAGTACTGTTATAATATATACTCGTCACTCTCGGTATATATAACTGGTATTTATATAATTTAAAAATATTTATATGGTTAGGAATAAAAACAAAACACTTCTTCATAAACAATCAACAAGTGTTTGTGTGTGTGTGTGTGGGATATTCTAGGCACTGCTCCACCAGCAGATGGTGCTCTGCAGGGCCTCCATCTATCTATCTATCTATCTATAGCTCCGACGCCTCGCTCCCTCCGGGAACTCCCCCCAAGGGGGTGGCCACGGCAGAAGTGTCTCCAGTTCTCCCTGTTCCAACACTCCCTCCTTACTTGGTCCATCCCTCCTCTACCCCTCATGTTTCTCTCCTTTACATACTCTTCCACTCTGTTCTGCCATCTGACCGGAGGTCTGCCTCTCACACCAGGTCCCACAACTTCACTTCCATACACCTTCTTTACAAATTCCTCGCCTTGCATTCTCTCCACATGTCCAAACCATCTCAATGTATCACGTTTCACTCTCTCAACCACTCCACACTCAATGCCAATTGCCTTCTCACTCATACCACATCTCTCATACACACTCTCATTACTTTCTCCATCCCATCTAGTAAGTCCACATGCTCCTCTCAAGTAACTCATTTCCACAGCACCTATTCTAGACTGATGCGCCCTACTCCATGTCCATGTCTCCGACGCATATGTCAGTGTTGGCAGGATTATACTATTTCGTAGTCCCCTTTTCACTTCCATACTCACACTTCTACCTTTCATAATCCTCCCCAGTGATCCTATGACCTGCCTACCCTTCACTGCTCTCTCCCTAATTTCTCCTTCCATACTTCCATGTTTACACATAACTGTACCCAGGTACTTAAACTCCTTCACTTCCTCCATCCTCTCGCCCCTCAGAGTTATCTCACACTTCGTCCCAGTTGGTACAGCCACTCTGTAAGGTGTAGCAAAGTCAATCACTTCAGTTTCTGCTCTTTCAAATACCATCACTTTACTTTTATCTACATTCACCTTCAATTTCCTTCGTTTACACACAGACTGAAATTCGTCCACCACTCTCTGTAAATTCCTTTCATTCTCAGCCATCAGCACAGTGTCATCCGCAAACAAACTTGCCACCAGGGACCAATTTGCTTCATTCAGCCTCAACTTCACCCCCAGACCATTCACTTTGGCTTTCACCTCTCTCATACAACCATCCATATATATATTGAACAACCATGGTGACATAACACACCCCTGTCTCAGCCCTACACTAATATTAAAACTCTCACTTAGATCACCCTCTACCCGTACAGATGCTTTTGCATCTGCATAAAAAGCCTCAATACCTTTCAGCAAAGGCCCCCCAACACCATAAATTCTCAACACCTCTGTCATAGCTTTCCTATCAACTCTATCGTATGCCTTCTCCAAATCCATGAAGGCAGCATACAACTTCTTACCCTTCCCAATATATTTCTCAACTATTGATTTTAATGCAAATATTTGGTCCACACATCCTCTACCCTTTCTGAACCCTCCCTGCTCCTCACTAACTTTATTCCCTGTTACTTCAACCAGTCTTTCAGTAAGAACCTTCCCGTAAACCTTCCCCGGTACACTAAGAAGACTTATTCCCCTATAGCTACCACACTCATCCTTACTCCCCTTCCCCTTGTACAAAGGTACAATTATGGCTCTCCTCCAATCCTCTGGCACCTCTCCCTGCCTCCACGCCAATGTACATATAAGCAACATCCACTCCACCACTTCCTCCCCCCCACACTTTAACATTTCAGCAGTTATCCCATCCACCCCCGGTGCCTTTCCCATCTTCAACTTTCCTATTGCTTTCCTAACCTCTTCCCTTCCTAATTCTCCCTGTACATCCTGTCGTCTACCACCTGCCTCCATCCCCATGCATGTCACCACCGCCTCCCCTCCCGTCCCCCCATTCATCAACCGATCAAAATGCCTCTTCCACACTTCTTTCACTTCCTCACTTCTACTCACAGTAACTCCATCCTCTCTCTTCATTCTCACACTACCAGACTTTCCTTCTCCTCTTTCTCTTTTCACCTCCTTCCAGAATAATTTCTTGTTCTCTTTAAACTTTTCACTCAGCTTCATACCAAACTCCTCATCCACTCTCCTTTTACTCTCACTCACCATCCTTTTCACTTGTCTCTTACACACATTATATTCTCTTTTCCATCTCTCTCTCACTTCTTCCGGCACATTCCTCTGTAGTGTTCTCCTATATGCCTTCCTCTTATCCTCTACAGCATCTTTCACTTCTTCTGTCCACCAAGCACTCCCTTTCTTGCCCCTCTTCTGTGACTTATATCCTACTACCTCTGCTGCTGTCCTTAATACTCTCATCTTAAACATTTCATACACCGCATTCACTCCTACTCCCTCCCCTATCCCCATCCTTACATCTCCCAGCACCTCACCCACCCTCCTCTTATATTCCTCCCTATACTCTTCTACATCTAATTTCCCACTAGCCACCTCCCTCTTATTCCTCACCCCTTCATCCCTCCTACTATACTCCCACTTAACCCTAACCTTCATCCTCACCAACACCGCAAAATGGTCGGAGCAATGGACCATTCCTCTCACCACTTTTGCGTCATACACATCCTTCCTCAACCTTTCATCCACTGCCACATAGTCAATCAAACTCTTTTGCTCTCCTCTCTCATCCCTTCTCTTCCACGTATACCTGTGGATCATCTTGTGCTGAAAGAAGGTGTTCGCCAAGAACAACCCCCTCTCAGCACAGACATCCACTAGATATTCACCATTCTCATTTGTTCCTTCTACACCCCATTTACCCACAATATTCCCCACTTCCTCACCTCCCACCTTTCCATTCATATCTCCCATCATTACTACTCTCCTTCCATTATCAATTCCTCTCAGACATGTATTCAATTCCTCCCAAAACACTCTCATCTTCTCTCTCCCTGTCTTACTCTTTTCATTCACTGGTGCATAAGCACACACCCAAGCATACTTCATCAAGCCAATCTTTCCAGTCATCCATACTATTCTAGACCCATTCCACCCATGTCCATCCACTCCCTTCCACACCCACGGAGACACCAACAGCGCACACCCTTCCTTCCCTCTTCCTTTACTCTTTTCATTCATACCCGTCCATACTACTCCTCCCTCCATTCCCTCCCACAGTCCACTCTCCCTTCCTTCCTGATACTCAACCACTCCACATCCTTTCACGTGTGTCTCCGTCACTCCCATCACATCCACTCTTCCTTTCTTGAAGCATTCTACAATCTCTCGCCTCTTGGTCCCATCCGTCATTCCATTCACATTCACAGTTACAACTCTCATACAATCGCTCTTCCCCACTCCCTCTACAGGGCAACCCGGAGACCCTCCCCCGCCAGTAGCCATAGCTGTCCACTCCCCCATTGGGGGGCCACTGATGGCTGGCAAGGCCAATGCAGTGCTCATTCCCGGAGGGACACGGGCCGTCGGCATTGTCAAAAGCTAAAAAACACGGTCATAAATTTAAAAGAAATTACAAAATATAAAAACACACAATCAAAGAATTTAAAAATCTTAAAACACTAAAAAAATACAATAAAAATACAATAAAAACCTTAAAACCTATATGTGGGGGAAGCTAAGTCTCACCCCCACACCGCCTTCCCCTTTGGCTCCACCTCCTAAATGGATAAAAACAAGATAAAAAAAGGAGGTGTACCCCCGAGGTCACCGCTTGGAGGCGGGGCAAGGCTTACCTACCCTTCCTGGGGAGGGGTAGGTCACCGAGGTTCTTGCTTTTCCCAATACTGATAGCAGTTAAGCACAGTAGCAATCCTCGACCTCATTGGTTACGATATTGCCACTGCGCAAAGCCTCCATCAATATTTTTAAACACTATATATAATCACTTGTATGTGTGTGTATGTTTCGTGGACATCTTTCAAATGCTCTAAAACCTAACCCAACCCAACCTAACCAAACTGGTAAATATTGAAAGAATTGCCGTTATCGAGTACATTTTTTTTACATTCAATACTCACTTATTTAGACCATTCTAAGACTATGTTCTTCTATGGCATTTCCTCCACAAATGAACCATTTCCAAGATAGGGCATATTCAAATGCCCTGAAATTAGCCTGACCTTACCTAGACCACAGCAGACTACCGGAACCTAACCTGGCCAAACTACCGGGACCGAACCTGGCCAAACTACCGGAACCTAACCTGGCCAAACTACCGGAACCTAACCTGGCCAAACTACCAGAACCTAACCTGGCCAAACTATCGGGACCTAACCTGGACAAACTACCGGGACCGAACCTGGGCAGACTACCGGGACCTAACCTGGCCAAACTACCGGAACCTAACCTGGCCAAACTATCGGGACCTAACCTGGCCAAACTACCGGAACCTAACCTGGCCAAACTATCGGAACCTAACCTGGACAAACTACCGGGACCGAACCTGGGCAGACTACCGGTACCTAACCTGGGCAGACTACTGGGACCTAACCTGGGCAGACTACCGGACCTAACCTGTACAAACTACCGGGACCGAACCTGGCCAAACTACCGAGAATTAACCGTGGTAAAGTACAGGAAATGACCGGGGCAAAATACTGGGACCTAGCCGGATCTGGCAACACTGCTACAAAACGACAATTCTTTCAATAAATACCACCAAACTTAACCTCTTGAAAGATTAATTAAAAATTTTGGTTTTCCAAATTTCAAGGTTCAAAATGTTAAAAGACATAATATCTTATACATAATCCTCACCTTTATTGGTAGCCATAATTATATGTGCATGTGTGTGGTTTGTATATATGTATGTGTGTGTGTGGTTTATGTGTATGGTACGATGGCTCTGTTGTACAACTATGGAGCCATGGTACCTTCACTACACCATCAAGGTACAATAGCCTGGTGTTATTAATCTCCATCTGTGGTCACAATTGCCCTCCTCTGGTAACAATGTCTCCTGGAGGTCCTACAATACCCATAAGGTGGGGTAAATTATCCATAATAGATGGTGTAGGAGGAGAGCCCAAGAAATAAACCGGAGAATTGAGAATTGAGGTTTAGGTGAATGTTGGGTATTATTACAGAAGTACTGTGTTCTTGGCTAGGGCCGCGCAGTGTTACCACATCCCACTAGGTCCTGGGAATTTACTCCGGTCACTTTATGATAGTTTACACCAGTTAAGTCCCGTTAGTTTGCCCAGGTTAGGTCCCAGTAGTTTGCCCAGGTTAGGTCCCAGTAGTCTGCTGTGGTCTAGGTTAGGTTAGGTTAGGTCAAGTTAGGTCAGACTAATTTCCAAATTATGTTTGTAAAACGGGGCATATCTCTAATACAGAGAGAAACACCATAGATGAAAAGTGTTAGAATGGTCCAAAATAGTGGGTAATGATACTAAAATATACAATATAGTGAACACAGTAGTAAATTTATCGAATGTTGACATGATCAGCTGTTTGGTCACTATCATCATGTGTGTGTGTGTGTGTGTATGTTGACACGATCAGCTGTTGTGTGTATGTATGTGTACGTGTGTATGTATGTGTACGTATGTATGTATGTATGTGTGTGTGTGTGTGTGTATGTGAATGTTGACACGATCAGCTGTTTGGGTACCATCATCATGTGTGTGTATATGTAGGCCTACGTGTATGTATGTGTATGTGTATGTGTGTGTGTGTGAATGTTGACACGATCAGCTGTTTGGGCGCCATCATCATGTGTGTGTGTGTGTGTGTGTGTACGTATGTGTATGTGTGTATGTATGTATGTGTCCCCCCTCACTGCTTACTGCCATCCCGCCCTCCACAACACTTTAAAACACAAAACACTGACTAATTCACCTCGTCTAGTTCGATGCGGCCTTCGACAACGGACGTGGTGAATAACCGGGATGTTATGGGTCTCTCGGTGGTCATTTTGGCTGCATAATCCTCCAAATACCGTACAAAATCCCGGGATAAAGGTTGAGACTGGAGCCAGCACAGCCGTCACAAGAGCCGCGCAGCCATGGCGCGGCCTATTCACAGTGTTACCAACTCAAATTTCTCTAAACACGCTAAGTTAGTCGAAAAAAAGCGCTAAATAATAGGTAAAGCTCTTAATTTTTCCCTTAGATTGGCTTTGAAACTCTGCTATTTACTCTTGTAATTTTGACCATTTTTCCCGCTAGATAATGTGCAAATACGCTAGATCTAACGGAAAATCAGCTAAGTTGGCAACACCGCGGCGGAATACACACGGGCGGCGGAGTGGAGGGCGTTCTGCGGCTCTTAAAACACCCTCTTATTATTATATTTATACCATATTTTTTTACCTTTTTGTGTCATTCCCTTGGTTTCCCTCCCTGTGCACTTCCCCTGGTGGTGTGCCTAAGTTCAAAGAAAAATGGTGTTGAAAATAATGCACATGGCAAATGACTGTATCAAGTACCTGCAAGAAGACCCCTACCTACCCAGCCAGGCCCCTACTACCTACTCCTCCAACCCCAACCTCCCTTCCTTCCTTCCTTTTTCTCTCTCTCAGTCAGTCTCTCTTTATCGTATCAGTTACCCAGAGGAGGTGGGCGTGGGTACATGCTGTGGTAATTTTCTGCCACCATCGTTGCTTAATTTATTCCCTGTTGTAACCATGACTCCAAGTTGTGTTTTCTTATATTGAAGGGTCCTCGCTCGCCTCTATATAGCTGGCAATGCACGTCCAAGCTCTTAAGAACAAAGTTTGCCTCTTCGATATTACACCAGAAATACAAACATAAAAACACTAGTATTTCCAGCCCTCTACTCTACTGCTGCATGCTACGTAGGCTACACTATACAACGAACGACTCAAGTATTTGTAGACTCACACACAGACACATTCTCTCTCTCTCTCTCTCTCTCCATAGCTTTCTCTCTTTGCATGGCTTATTTGTATCATTATGAAGCCACCACTACCATACTGGAAGAGAGTTAATCCTTTGTATATCAACTTAACTGTCACGCAAAGCACGCACCTCAACACTATTGCTACATGTTGTTTACACAGGATATCCCAAAGTGCCAAGCTGGCATCAAACTTTCAGGGAATATCACATGCAATTCATTATTCACACTTGTTGTATTTTAATTTTCTAACATTACAAGGCTATCATGGAGGGGGGAAATAAATACAAGTGCCTTTCTTTATCTCTCTTTTACCTTACTGCAGATGTTTTTATTTTTATTTACTTTTAATTAGCGAGACATAACTCGAGTTTACGAACTTCAAAACATGAGTGTGAAATTTTTCAACTCAAGTTCTGCCTGCATCTTTCATGAGTTGTTGAATGTGTGTGTGTGTGTGTGGGTTGGTGGGGGGGGGGGAGGAATGGTGTGATTGGAGCTAGTAATCTCTGAACTTAATATTATCATACTCGTGTGCAAAGATAGAATGAAACAGAGCGTATCAAGCATAGCCTAGATTGCGGGTTGTGATGTAGTTTAAAAAAAAAAAAAAAAAAAAAAAAAATAATAATAATAATAATAATAATAATAATAATAATAATAATAAAAAAAAAAAAAAAAAAAAAAATTGGAGGTAAACGAGGACTCAGAAGCCACCAATATTCCCATACACGATCTGTACAGGGTCCTTAGTTCTTTCCGGTTTATACATTACTACTACTACTACTACTAATAATAATGTCATGGATATGTTTTCCGCATGTCAACGTAAACATACATAGCCTACATACCTACACACATATGCTCCTCTCTCTCTCTCTCTCTCTCTCTCTCTCTCTCTCTCTCAAAGCAGTATACATTTGAAAAGTTGTATTTAGTATGGGTTTTACGAAGACATTTTTATATTATCAAGTTCTTTATTTACCTTTCGTACAAGCCCCAACCAACGCTCTGGGGAACATTGCCGCTAAAATGGCCATGCATGTATAAAGTTATCAGATACATGGTGAGATATTAAGGACCCTGTGAATATGAGTGAGAATTGGAGGCTTCTGATTCCTCCTGACCATGCCACGAAACAAGCTCCTTCCATATAGGTGTGTGTGTGGGTGTGTGTGTTTCGTGGCAATATTTGAAGGACTCATTTACCTCCAATTTTCTGACTACATCATAGGGAAGATTTTCTCGTTGGTAAATAGGAGGGCTACAGATTCCTTCAAAACTACTGTATATGCAAGGAAACAGACAATTAACCTTAATGTTATCTTAATTTCTGTTTAGTGGTATAGTTTGGAGGAATCAGATTGAAACCTTCCAATTCACCAACAATCTCTCTTTAATTTAGGACCCTGTGATCGTGTATGAGACTATATAGTGGAGGATTCTGATTCCTTCTGACTATGCCACGAAACAAGCTCCTTCAATATAGGTGGTGTTTCGTGGCAATGTTTGAAGGACTCACTAACCTCCAATTCTCTTATTACAGCACGGGGTCTCATAAGGCGTTTGTGTTGCTTGTGTGTGTGTGTGTGTATGTGTGTCCTTGAATATATCTTCTTGGAGTGTCAGCTAGCATTGCATCCGCGTTCCCTGTACAGTCACGAGCACTAATAAGTATCCATTCAGGTGTGCTTGGAATACCTGCACAATAAG
>JAWQEG010002174.1:60000-91516 GCA_033782935.1 Petrolisthes cinctipes | reverse complement strand
GGGGATTTTATATACCGTACCCAACACTACTGACCTCTGTCTCGTCTTTTGATTCGAACAGTGTGTAACATCCTCTGTTAAACGTTGTCTATCTATACATAATCTCTCTCTCTCTCTCTCTCTCTCTCTCTCTCTCTCTCTCTCTCTCTCTCTCTCTCTCACTCAGAACACCAACACCAACAAACAACTCACACACACACACACACCACCACCAACACCACACACACACAGAAAACAACACACACACACATACGTCTCCTCGAGGTCATGTAAGGTTATATATCTCCACTACGGACGTCCACGCTTGCCTACCTTCTTTCCTACTATCCACCCTTCGTTTCCCCTCCCTCCTCAAAAAAAAAAAATAATAATAATAATAATAAAAAAAAAAAAGTGTTGTGACCAAGCATAAAGCCTGTCCTTTCTTCACCGTCAAGGACAGATAAAAACGAACTGGCCGTAGTGTTTAATCTCCCCTCCCCTCCTGTTGTTAACGTTGAGGAGTGTGTGTGTGTGTGTGTGCTGTTGGTGTTCTTGTTGGTGGTGTGTGTGTGTGTGTGTGTTGTTGGTTTGTTGTGTGTGTGTGTTGTTGTTGGTGTGTGTGTGTTGTTGTTGGTGGAGGTGTGTGTGTTGTTATTGGTGGAGGTGTGTGTGTTGTTGGTGTTGTCGTGTGTGTGTTGTTGGTTGGTGTGTGTGTGTGTTGTTGGTGTGTGTGAAAGGATGTGTTGTTGTTGTGGTTAAATCACGCGCTTCCCAACCACAGTGTTATTTTTTATAAGGTCAGCAAAACATATATAGAGTCCCTGGATGTGGTCAACACAAAGGGTGTACCAAGCCAGATCAATTACCAAGACACAAAGCAACACAGTCTGCCAGTTACCAGTTAATTAATCAGTCAGACAGTCAGTCATTTAGTCAGTAAGTCAACCATCCATCTATCCATCCAGTTAGTCAGTCAGTCAGTCATTCAGTCAGTAAGTCAACCATCCATCTATCCATCCAGTTAGTTAGTTAGTCAGTCATTCAGTTAGTAAGCCAACTATCCATCTATCCATCCAGTCAGTCAATCAGTTAGTTAGTCAGTCAGTCAGCCAGTGAGTCAGTTACTGTCAACCAGCCATTAATCCATTAATCTATCTATCTATCAATCAATCTATCTATCTATCTAGCTATCCAACCAGTCAGTCAACCAGCCATCATTCCATCCATCCATCCATTCATCCATCCAGCATCGTTTGACCATAGTGTGTCAAGAAATACAAAGATACCTCAAAACGTTCCGACTTCCTGAGGTGACTTTTACTGGGGATAACACAACCATTATCTACCCTCTGGTGCACTGGTAGCCACGAGGCATAAAGAGTATCCAGCCAGGTCCTACTGAAGTTTGGAATCATCTGAACAAACCAGTGAACCAATTCCAAAGCTTATTCTGTCTCATATTACATGTTGGAGTTAATTCGTTTAATTAAGGAGAGGAATTCTTTTTGGTAAGTTGTTGTTGGAGTTTATTCGTTTAAGGGGAGGAATTAGTTTTGGTAAGTTGTTGGAGTTTATTCGTTTCAGGGGAGGAATTAGTTTTGGTAAATTTTTTGAGTTAATTCGTTTCAGGGGAGGAATTCTTTTTGGTAAGTTGGAGGGCTTCTGAATCCTCCAAACTTTATCACAAAACAGATCTCTCATTAGTAACATTGAGGTGGTTTGTTTCCTGGGATAATTTGAAGGAACCAGTGGCCCTCAAATTTACCAAAATGAGGTCCTAGAGCCTTAAAGGGATAGTAGACTTTTGATACAGTGGAGAGCCTTGATTCCTCCAAAGCATGTCAAGGAAACAGGACCAGATGAACACAAATAATGGTGTTTTGTTGCTTGGGATAGTTTGGAGGAATCAGTACTATATATATATACCTTCTTACTAATTGGCCATACAGGTAACAGGAACCATAGAGTCATGAACACACTCCAACCACTAAACTAACCAGATGGATACGAAAAGAAACACACACACACTTAGACCTTGACTCGTGCAAAACTCATAAGCCAAATTATTCCCACTATTCATCCCTCCCTCCCTCCTCCCTCCCTCCTTTCATCCATTCCTCCCTCCCTCCTTCTCTCCATCCCTCCTCCCTTCATCCATCCCTCCCTTCATCCCTCCATCCCTCCCTCATTTCATTCCTCCCTCCCTTCATCACTCCCTCCCTCCTTTCATCCATCCATCCATCTGCCTCCTTCATCCCTCTGTGTCCTATCTCTATTTCACCGTGTCCTCTGTGCATCACTCAGCTTACTAAGGCAGTATTAGTGTAGGTAAATCTGGAGCAACACATTCTTCCAAACTATTACAAGAAAAATAATAATGTTATGTTATAATTTGTCCTCGAAGGTTAAAACACAAAACATCAGTTCAACTTGTTTCCGTGAGGCTAGTTCGTAAATAACATCTCATGAAGAAATGGATTAATTTTAGCTTCTAGGAAAACATTTTGCATTCTCTATTTACGTTTTAGAACCCCCTGACGTTCTTTCAGATAATAAGCTCCAAGAAAGACAGGAACCTCATATATCAAGCCTTCAAGAGAACAATTTGTATACATTATTCATGTATCCGTTATCGTTTTCCTCCTTGGCTCCCCATATTTGTCAGCATGACGTCCCGAGTAAATGTATCATAGGCTTATAAGTAAAGTTCTCTCTCTCTCTCTCTCTCTCTCTCTCTCTCTCTCTCTCTCTCTCTCTCTCTCTCCTCACTTGGCTAGCATCTCCACTGAATACCACCCACTCATCCTACAGAAATAACATATATATATATATATATATATATATATATATATATATATATATATATATATATATATATATATATATATATATATATATATATATATATATATATATATATATATATATATATATACAGTATATTGTATTGTATACGGTATATATACATCCCTATATTTATCCATGCAACCGTACACCCGAGCTCGTAAATTCGCGACCTCGTACTGAGACGTTTATGCCATTTGAGCTGGTAACATTCATTTGGGGAGGAATCAGAGTAGATGGACATAGTATTGAGGGACATGATACAATCTTTCACCTACAATGACACCTTCCCCACACAGTGTTACCAGCTCAGATGACATAAACATTTGTGGACGTGGTCGCGAATTTACGAGCTCGAGTGTACAATCAGAGGATTAATTATATCTTGCCATTTTTTGATGAAGTATTATTGGCCACATTGTTGTCTCGTACTAACACTGTTTTGGTAATTTAATAGAATTTTTCATACTTTAGACAAACAAGAAGAAAAATATTATAAAAAACACACAATTACGATACCTGAATTGCTGACTGGGGAGAGGCAATTGTAGGCAGTACCATGACTATAACGTTCTAGCTCTTCCGTCACGTCCAGGTCGTGTAACACAACGCCATTTCCGTCGTCCTTCAGTTTCAGGCCATACCCCGCTAAGGTTGACTCTATATCTTCCTGGAGTGATGATGATGAAGGTAGAGCTAGTGATGGTGGTGGTGGTGGTGGATTGCAATAGTTGGTAGGATCTTCCACGTCCATACACTCGAACTCATTACCATATGACGAGAGGGTCGAGATGGGGAGGTGGCTGTAGAAGAATCCCGTGTGTTGTTGTTGGTGTTGTTGTGGTTGTTGTGCATCGATTAGAGGAGGAGATGATGAGGAAGAGGAGTAAGATTGTTCCAACACAGATGGGGATTCCAGTTTGAGATTCACTGTGTCATGAAGAAGACTTGTCTCCGTTCTGCCGAAGTAGTTGCGTTTCTTAGGGACGGTGCAGCTTGGCATGGTGTTCTTCTTGGTGGGGGAGGAGGCTCGTGTACTGAGATCGATGTCGTGTTTAGGCAATTCAAATGTTCGCTTCACCTCCTGCCACATTACTTGTTTACTTACTGATATTAAGATGGATGGATACTGTGTGTGTGTGTGTGTGTGTGTGTGTCAAAGTTTTGTAATCGACCCTATTAATGGACACTATAGTCTGAGAAACCGACTTATAAGAGGGGGGGGGGGAGAGATGTGTGGTGTGTGTGTGTGTGTGTGTGTATGTGTGTTATATAAGAATGGAAATGCCTGAGAGGAGTGTAAAAGTGTGGCCAATATTAGCACCAGAAGACAGAAAGACAGGTAAACACACAAACTCCAGCCTCAGTACACTACACGATCTCCTTTCACCTCAACACTGAAGTCCCTCACACACTCTCTCTCTCTTGGTCTACGTAGCAAGGACGACGAATATAGTCTGAAACAGGAAAAGATTTACACTGTCTTATTGGTTGGGTTGGTGCAAAGTGCCGCCACGTGCTAGAATATAATTTTTTTTTTTACTATTTTTTTTTTTCTTTTTTGGATAGTTATTAAAAAAAAAAGTGGGTGGTACACTTTTCGTACATACATCAGAGCGCCTTGATTCCTCCAAAGCATGCCAAGAAACAACAGTATCAGATTAGAAAATATACTGGTGGCTTGTTCTTCAAAATATTTTGGAGGAATCAGTTGCTCCAGATTCACACACTGCCATGGATTGTGTAAATAATTGAGACCATCTTGTGGGTTGATTTTTTTTTTTTTTTTTTTTTTTTTCTTCTGTAAATTGGAGGGGTACTGAATCCTCCAAACTATGTCACAAAACAGATCACCTGAGAATAACATTGTGTGGATTTGTTTCCTTGGATAGTTTGGAGGAATCAGTAGTTCACCAATTTACCAAAAGGAGGTTTTTTTCTCCCCGTAATTTAAAACCCGTGGTGACAAATTATGTATAACCTGACATAGGCTTAATTAACTAGTCTGAAATTATTCACACCAATGACATGAAAAAAAAAAAAAAAAAAAAAAAAGTATCGTAATATTTTTAGGACCCTGTCTGTGATCGTGTATTAAACTTGAAGGCTTCTGCTGATTCCTCCTGACCATGCCACAAAACAAGCTCCTTCCATATAGGTGGTGTTTCGTGGCAATATTTGAAGGACTCACTAACCTCCAATTTTCTGACTACATCACAGGGTTCATTATGGGGAGAACCTCTTTTGAATAGTAGGAAGGTTATATATAGATACAGATTTAATAATGCAGTATACGTATATATAGTTTCTCACTTACAATAACTGTAGGGGATTACATTTTGCTACCTATACACCACTGCAGAAATCATATGAGAGTTAAATATTTATACACTTTGTCAATACAACTACATAGAGGAATAAGGCTTTGCTATTACGACTGGAAATATATAAATAAGTAAATGTATTCACCACTTTGTCACCGTAACTATATATAGAGGAATAAGGCTTTGCTATTACAACTGGAACTATATAAATAAATGTCTTCACCCTCACGTTCGTAGTAAACCACTGTATATAGATTTGGAGTTTTTATTGTCTCGTCCCTGCATAACGATTTCACTCCTCACTCTCTCACACTTCCTCGTATATATAGACTCTGTACGGGAACTAGACGGGTTAGACGGTGCCTTGATCATGAGACCACACCACTACTACGTCTCCCATCAATAAACGACACACACACACACCTAAGATTAGAGGATTCGACTGTTTGAACACACACACACACACACACACACGCACACCTAAGATTAGAGGATTTGATTGTTTGAACACACACACACACACACACACCTAAGATTAGAGGATTCGACTGTTTGAACACACACACACATACACCTCACCCTGTTTGAACACAAACACAGCTTGGTCTGTCTGAACACATACACCTAAGAATTAGATGGTTTGAACAGACACACAGACACACACACCTTAGCCTGCATGTTTGAACACACACACACACACACACCATAGTCTAACCTATTTGAACACACACCTACAAGCACAAAAGAACGAAAATTCTCTTTATTAATCAGTTTCCATGAACAGAAACTCATGATTTCATCCACCAAAACAGTCACCACCCACTACCAGCCCAAAGGTTAAATTAAGGAGGTAATCTTGCTGGAAGGCGACTGATTACTCCAAACTATGGCAGGAAACAGGTTGCTGCTGTATACTAGAAGGGGATGATTGCTTAGTGGCACAGTTTGGAGGAGTCAGTCAGTCACCTCCTGAAAGTAAGCATGACCTCACACTTCAACCAGTTGTTATTATTATCATTATTATTATTCACTACTGACCACCATATAAACAGCTGAGGCACGACTGACATTTACACTCCCATAATTTTAGCCTACTACACACACCACACACACACACACAGACACAGAAAATATTCCTCCCACACACACACACACAAATTAATTTTCCTACACACACACACACACACACACACATATAAAATAATCCTCCTACACATACACACATACACACACAGACAATAATCTTCCTACACATAAACACACATACATACACACACACAGAAAATATTCCTCCTACACACACACACACACACACACACACACACACACACAAATAATTCTCCTACACACACATACACACATACACACAGAAAATAATACACTTTACTGTCAGAATTAAAGCTATAGAGAGACAAGGGACCCTGCAGTATATTGTAAGGTCTTCAGAAACTCACACCCTCCTTTCCTCCCCACACCCCCAAGAAAAAGGAGGAAAATTTAAACACACACACATATACACACACATATACTGTACATACATACATACACACATCCACACACACATACACACATACACTGATATAATATGGTCGCATCAGTGACAGTAAATCGTCCATATTATAATCATGAGTGAAAACGTAAAAAAAAAAAATATTAATGTCAATAATAATAAAATAATAGAAAAAAAAATTATAAATAAATAAATACCATAAATAATACAAAAAAAACTGAGCGTGGAAGAACTTTCAGCCTTGGAATATCTATAAAATTTGTATCTATGAATATTATTAATGACAAACGACACACCATTATACGAATTATATCATACCTTGTCGTAACTAGAGATGAGATTGACTAACAAGCGACACATACCAAACGTAAGGCTATATACGGCCGAGATCATTTGTCAAACTTTTCCTCGTTTTATCTATAATACAACACACACTACACTACACTACACACATACTAACACCTACTCACTAACATACACCACACCACACCTCACATACCGACTACTTCATTTTGTTGTGCCTCGTATTATCAATGTTTTCTCGATTTTCTTTCATGATATTACTGCAATTGTTTACATATATATATATATACTCATATTAATTTACGATCCATGTATTGAATAACTTCATAGTGGCCTTTAGTGACAACGTTCCCCAGAGTATTGGGGCTTGTACTAAAGGTAAACTAAGAACTTGTGCCAAATATACAGTATCAATTCGTTTCCTCACTTGTTTGTACAAAAAAAAAAAAAAAAAAAAAAAAACCTATGGGTGCAATAATATTAATTCTTGTGTCCAAAAATATTCTGACATCTCATACGAAGGATGCTGAAAAATGGTTTGTTTACTCCCGGGGCGCATAGAAACACTCTCTAACCCAGTACATGCACAAGCTCGGCTAGGTTAGGTTAGGTTAGGTCTTGGTTTGGTTAGATTAAGTTTGATCTTGTAGGTTTCTACTCACGTTAAATTAGCTGGGAAAGATAATGAGACTATTTCCAAATTTATCCCATGGTTAGTTCAATCGTTATAACTCAAGCGCTATTCTCCTTCCAACCACTATGATTTTGGCCCAGCAGTAAGTGGAGTGTGCATGTACCCGGTTAGAGTGTGTTTGTATGCTCCCGGGGCATTAGGAGCTGTGCCGATCATTTACAGAACTATTAGACTCCCCTCCCACCTTGCCCCTCAGTTCTATAGTGTTTATTCATTTATCTTATTTATTTATTTGTTTAATTATTTATTCATTTGTTTATTTATTTATTGGTTTGTTTGTTTACTTTATTTAATTATTTATCTATTGGTTTGTTTGTTTACATTATTTAATTATTTATTTACACTCAGGATCACAAACAACTCTTGCACCATGGTACATACGTAGTGTAAGTAAGCCAACCATCCAACCATTTGAGTGAACGGACCTAGATGAATTCAGCTTGTTATCTTCTTTTCATGACGAAATACGAAGGGAAGCTCTCTTGATCTACAGTAGAACCAAACGTTTTGAATTACACAATAACCATGGAGGAGGAAAATTTAAGAGAGGGTATTGAAATTCTACTGGCGCCGTTGCTGCTGTGACGTCAATGTAAATCACTCACGTCACTATAGTAAGTAACCTTATTAGGCTATATACTTATGTGATTGTAAATAGGTAAGCTGTGTGTGTGGGTGTGTGTGTGATTGTAAATAGGTAAGCTGTGTGTGTGGGTGTGTGTAAATAGGTAAGCTCTGTGGTTGTGTGTGTAAATAGGTAAGGTGTGTGTGTTTGTGTAAATAGGTAAGCTGTGTGCGTGATTGTAAATAGGTAAGCTGTGTGTGGGTGTGTGTGTGTGTAAATAGGTAAGCTCTGTGTGTGTGTGTGTAAATAGGTAAGGTGTGTGTGTATGTGTGTTTGTGTAAATAGGTAAGCTGTGTGTGTGTAAATAGGTAAGCTGTGTGTGTGTAAATAGGTAAGCTGTGTGGGTGTGTGTGTGTGTGTAAATAGGTAAGCTGTGTGTGTGTGTGTGTAAATAGGTAAGCTGTGTGTGTGTGTGTAAATTGGTAAGCTGTGTGTGTGTGTGTGTGTAAATAGGTAAGCTGTTTGTGTGTATGTATGTATGTGTGTGGGTGTGATTGTAAATATGCAAGCTGTGTGTGTGTGTGTGTGTGTGTAAATAGGTAAGCTGTGTGTGTGTGTGTAAATAGGTAAGCTGTTTGTGTGTATGCATGTGTGTGGGTGTGATTGTAAATATGTAAGCCGTGTGTGTGTGTGTATGTAAATGTGATTGAAAATAGGTAAGCTGTGTGTGTGTGTGTGTGTAAATAGGTAAGCTGTGTGTGTGTGTGTAAATAGGTAAGCCGTGTGTGTGTGTGGGTGTGTGTGATTGTAAATAGGTAAGCCGCGTGTGTGTGTGGGTGTGTGTGATTGTAAATAGGTAAGCCTAGTGTGTGTGTGTGTGTGTGTGTAAATAATTAACCTGTGTGATCTCTCTCAACTGGTGGATTATAGTTATTATATATGCCTACATTCTTTGGATAGGGATAAGTAAATGATAGCAGGATATGAGGCAATAAACACTGACTGATAATATTATGATAACGTGATATGAGGTCACAGGAGAGAGGTGAAGAGAGAGAGAGATTTCCGGACACACACACACTATACATTGTACACACACACACACACACACACTATATACACACACACACACACACACACACACTATACTCGTTTTCTCTAAGAGGGTTATGTAATAATTATATTTCACTCTTGGTATGTACAGTCGCGGCACATAGTCCTTGGCCAGGGTGTAATGGGAAGTCTGTTGTATGAAATAGTATAGTTAAGGGATCGAGTGACGGTCCCCCTCCCCCACTCAAAAAAAAAAAAAAAAAAAAAAAAATCAGGTTGGAAAGGAAAAAAAAAAAAAAAAAAAAAAAATTCCCCCCCTCCTCCCTTTTTCTGTATCAATATCTTCCTATTGCCCCACCTACCTGAAGATGAAGATAATGTTTCCTACTAACACTTTCCTATATGCTCGGGTATCCAGCACATATGTGTGTGTGTGTGGGGGGGGGGGGCGAACGAGTACTGTAGCATCGGCAGTGTTCAATATATATTTATTTATTTATCTATTTAATTTATTTTTCTGTATATTTCTGCTTCGTATTATAAATCAATATTGTTTTTTTTTTATTATAGTGAAGGGACCCTGTGATGTAGTCAGAAAAGTGGAGGTGACTGGAGTCCTTCAAATATTGCCATACACGAAACACCACCTATATGGAAGGACCGTGTTTTGTGGTACAGTCAGGAGGAATCAGAAGCCTCCAATTTTCATACACGAGCACAGCAGGGTCCTTAGGGGGATAATACACTTTCGGTACAGTGAGTGGAGAGCCTTTATTCCTCCAATGTATGTCAGGAAACAGGACCAGCAGAAGAATACAAATAATGGTGGCTTGTTGCCTAAAATAGATTGGAGGAATAATTTTCTCCAGATTTACCAACAGTGTACTCTGCCCTTAAAACACAGCCGTACAGAACCTTCAGGTGTATAGGCTACTGGAAGGGGGCCCCAGACTACGGTAAGGGGGCCCAAGCCTACGGGAAGGGGGCCCCAGACTACAGTAAGGGGGCCCCAGACTACAGTAAGGGGGCCCCAGACTACGGGAAGGCGGCCCCAGACTACAGTAAGGGGGCCCCAGACTACGGGAAGGCGGCCCCAGACTACGGTAAGGGGGCCCCAGACTACGGTAAGGGGGCCCAAGACTACGGGAAGGGGGCCCCAGACTACGGTAAAGGGGCCCCAGACTACGGTAAAGGGGCCCCAGACTACGGTATGGGGGCCCCAGACTACGGTAAGGGGGCCCCAGGCTTCACTCGTAAACAGGGGGCACAAACAGAGGATACTTGGGCCCTTAAGGGGGTGCAGGAATAGGGGGACAGGCTTGGGGGGGGTTAGTGGGGTGCGTGGGGTTTTGGGGGGTCCGGGGGGTTTGGGGGGGTCGGGGGATTTTTGGGGAGGTCGGGGGATTTTTTGGGGGGGTCGGGAGTAGGGGGACAGGCTTGGGGGGGTTAGGGGGGTGCGGGAATAGGTTACAGGCATTCTACCCACCCCAAGACTGTCCCCTACTCCCGCACCCCCTTAAAATAACTTCACATACTGTATAATTATTAAGGTGGTAATACTTTTTTGGTACATACATTGGAGTGCCTTGATTCCTCCAAAGTATGCTAGGAAATAGAACCAGAAAAGCAAAAATAATGGTGTTCTACTGTTGCTTGGAATAGTTTTGGAAGATTCAGTTGCTCCAGATTTACCAACACAAAACTTCCCCCTTAATCGTCACTTTTATTTGGGTATGTTTAGCCTCAGTTGAAATGTCGACTGATAATCACTTGAAGGACCCGGGTCGTGATGTAGTCAGAAAATTGGAGGTTAGCGAGTCCTTCAAATATTGCCACGAAACACCACCCATATGGAAGGAGCTTGCTTGTTTCGTGGCATAGACGGGAGGAATCAGTAGCCTTCAATTTCCATACACGATCACAGGGTCCTTAAACCATCGGATGTCAGTGATGCTTCTCTCGGACTCAATAAAATCGTCACGTGTTAGTTCACCAAATAATGCAGAACTCCTGAGCCACAATGGGTGGGAGGGTTACAGGAGGGCGCTATCCCTTTCCAGCCAATTTACGTGCATGCCTTAAACTCGAGCCAATAAGACGATAGGGATTTCTGATAGTGTGTTGGCGGCCTATCTAAATAACAGACCATAATTTTTTTTTTTTTTTTTTTTTTTTTTTTTTACGTTGTCCTGTTTCCTGGCATACTATGGAGGAATCAAAGAACTCCAAAGTACACTTGCGGTCAGAAATTGTGTCCCGATCCCCCTGGCAAGATGAATCGCAAACCGCCTACCTAGCTTTGAAGGTTCGAACAACTGTGCGTCTCCCTACAACACACATGCAGTTGTTTAAATAATTAAAGCTCGGCTAATTGCGATTCATCGTGCCAAGGGATCAGGACACAATTTCTGACCGCGAGTGTACCAAAAGTGTAAACACCCATTTATTAAAAGTCCTGTTGGGTAGCATCTGCAGGACACCGTCATCACGTTACTTGCTTGTCCAGGTTTTTTTTTACTTTTTTTTATAATCCCTATATCAAAGTTTCTCGTGTGAGTTCTAGGTCTAACTATTCCCTTAAGCTCCATAATCAGGAACGGATAATGAAAACTGCACCAAAGGCCGAATGAATTCACTGGCCTCTATCGGAAACGAACATGATTTAAATTAAACCCATTTAATCCTAGAGTATAATAATTATCATAGAACTATCTGCAACCGAAGCTATTCATTAAACATCTTTAAAGTCGCAATTATTCCGTAAAATTGTATCCCCGTTGTGAAGTGAATACGGAGAGAAGCGGACCTTTATATAACTTTACAACCACTCACAACTCTCAAGACGTATTGAATTCCGTAAAACTGTATCCCTGTGCTGTAAAGTGAATACGGAGAGAAGCAGATACCTTTATATAAACTTTACACCGCTCACAGCTCTCAAAACGTATTGAGGTTGTCTTCAAACGATCAACAAGAACCTAAGAGAGTTACAGGGCGGGGAGGGAGGGAAGGAGCTTGGCAGAACAGTTGCCATATGTGACCACCCACTACAACTTTCTCTCACTGTCTCACCAAGTTTCCACCACACAATCACTATGCTAGGAACATGGATAAATTTCTCACATCTTACCCGACAGAGGTCCACACACCACACAGGATGAAAGTATCGACAAGACTGAGTGAGTGACCATTGCAGTGGATCTGCTTGGTGGTACGGGGGATTGAGGGCAGAAAACGTTTTGGTTACCTCCACGACAGATATCGTTTGCTAGTTATTCTATGCAATACTTCCAAGTTTAAGCTAAACGCCCACAGACATTTCTCTATGGTCAGATAAATAGTACTTTTTGTATTCTTGTAGCATACATAATGATCCTGTGATTTACCAATGTAATTATACAATAGAGCACTAAGATAAAGTGTAGGGTCACTATAGCCTAACTGGCAACTATAGCATATTTATAATATTTTATAAACACTGTTGTCGTGTTATCTTTGAATTTTGCTGTTTTTCATAATGACCAAGGTAAAGGGATAATTAACTGAGCACACACACACACACACACACAAACACACTTTAATACTTTAATATTAATAGATATTGCATCATACTTCTAGAAAACACCATGCATTCCTTGAAGTCCAGCAGATATCTCGTGTTCAGGCAAGTTCACTCGTATAAGTACAGCTAAATATTTCCTACACTCACGCAATAGGTAGGACCTACTGTATATAAGTAAGAGTATGTATGGTACTTTCAAAGCCTTTCTATCCATTTTTAGGAAACTTTTAGTCATATCGATGAGAATCTCATAATGTTTCCAACGTCGAGTGAACGTCTGGGCCCATACAGTACCGTGCAATAGTACTCTACCACCGGGAGCCATTGTACTTGTTTTTATAATAGCTCACACTTAAGGGTTATAACATGACAAAAGAGGGTTATATACATATTATTTATTTACAGCATAACACTTTCAATGATACCTACATAACATAACAATGATACAGTATAACACTTCTAATGATACCTATGGTAAGTGCTGTAAATTAACATATACCTTGGAAACTGAATGATAGACAACATGATACCATTCGGGTTGTGGGGGTGGTAACACAGTGATCATATGATGTGTACAATGACGTAACCAGGGTTGAATTCATTCTTGAGGTGTGCTCAATGAATTAAAAGATAAAGGGATTCGCTGCACATGTGCTGACGTGGTGATGCACTTGGTAACACACACACACACACACACTATTTGGGTACAACGTGTCTCAATGTATCGCAAAATATTGGATCTGTATATGAAATTAAACATGTTTTCCACAACTAATGGGATCCTCATTGGTGCCCAGTGAAATGTCATTATAAAGTTGAGTCATCGGGTTTACTAGACACGAGTACAGACTGTGAGACGTAAATAATTACCACCATGCATTAATCCTTCCGTTCTCTCTGCACCCATTGTGGCTCACAGATAAGAAGAGCTACGACACTCAAGGTCATAAAACAAAGGTGTGAAGGTTACAATACACTGGCCACTTACACTGAGTGAGGCCTTGTGCTATATAATTGTTCCTGCCGAATACACGAGAGAATTTACTTCGGCAGATAGTTAACCTCGTATGAAATTAATAAATTAGTTCAAGTATATATAGCCTATTCCGCTTAGACTACTCTAGGGATGCTCAGATGCACGTAATGTACAGCCACAATCAAATATTCACCGACACTTTAATTACTTCCATCGTCGTAAATATCTTGGTAATAAAGAGCAACACATGTATGATTTTGCAGCACTTCATAATAATAATAATAATAATAATAATAATAATAATAATTGAGGTGGTTGAGTTGACATAAGGTGTTGTATGAAAATATTTTGATATGATACTGATTCATTTGCACGATGGAAGGAAAGTGTTGGTGGTTATTTGATTGTGGCTGTACAGTAAGATAATTGTCTCCCAGATGGGCAAACCCGTCGTCATATACGGACAGGAGAGAAGAATGTTTTTACCGAGGTTCTGACGTCATGAAAACGATAAGGCTGACGTCATGTGGCAGCGAGTATATTTTCATTTTTTTTTTTTTCTTACTGAGGGATTGTTATCTCTCTTGGCGGAAAATCTATCTACATGAAGCAAAAAGGACACTTAATAATAATTGCCGTGTTGATTCCCAGCGAACCACAGTATTTTCACTCACTCACTCACTCACTCACTCACTCTTTAAAAAAAATAGCTGAAAACCAAAATCCCAATACACCATGACAAAGTGCAAGAATCTAACTTAACCAAAATTTCCTGTGGCAACATCCTAGGTGAACAAAAGGTATTGGTGAATGGTGCCATGAGTTGACACGTGTAGGACTAATGTGTGTTATAACCTTGGTCGGTCCGCAAGCCCTCGTTGTCGTGGTCCACCTTGAGCTTAACACAGGCTTCCGTTTTCTTACAGTTTGTTGGAGGAACTAAACTATAATTTTCACAGCATTTTTAAGTACAGTAGATAGTTACGCACGCCTCCCTTACTGAAGTGTCCAAACCGTCCCGGGACATATGATGATGTCCCTCTAATTATGTAATGTATTCGTTCGTTTCCAGTTCTGTCACTAGGCCTAATCATGTCCAGTTCTGTTTCCAGTTCGATTCCAGTTCTAGGCCTAATCATGTAATGTATTCGTTTCCAGTTCTGTCACTAGGCCTAATCATGTCCAGTTCTGTTTCCAGCTCGATTCCAGTTCTGTCACTAGGCCTATTCATGTCCAGTTCTGTTTCCATTTGTTTCCAGTTCTGTCACGAGGCCTATTCATCACTTCCAACGAAAATCACAACATAATCATTTCTGCCACCTGAAGATTAGTCACCCTAGCAGCACTTGGAATGCCGAGTATCATTTATTAACATAGTAAATAACCAAACCAGCCAACCATAACCAAACCTCACTTACAATTAATATACTTGGGTTAAACTATGGTTGATAAGTTTGGTTGGTGATTCCCTAAAAATTAAACTGTACTTCTTAGCACCCCAAACTTGTGCTGCTGGGGTGGCTGCAGAACTTGAGGTGACACTGACTTCATTAAGTTCATTTACTTAAGAATTATTCACTAAGATTCGTCCATGATGTTTGGTCCCAGATGATGCAGGTCTTAATGAGTATACTGTACATTGTTAGGACCTATGAACGGTATTTAGGAGGCGTGCAAATTCCTTCATATGTTGCATTAAGGAGAACATAATAATTATACTTTGGCGAATTGGAGGGTTGCCGATTCCTCCAAAGTATGTCATAACAGAATACCTCAGTAGGCTATGCGTGTAGGGGAATATCTATTATTATTGTTATTGTTGTTGTTGTTGTTGTATTGTTTGGGGGAATGATACGTCACTCTTCCTCGTAAAGCTACCAATATTAGGTCGATGCATAGATTGTCCTCATATTGACTGTGTGTGTGTGTGTATGTGTGTGTGTCAGGTGGGGACATGCAGCTATGGAATCACTTCAGTACCTATTCTCTTCCTTCTGCGCGTACACCACACACACACACGCAAGTCTCTCTCTCATGAATATAATCCGTAATACTGGTGCTTGTTTATCCGCCTTCTATCATTTTCTCAGGCTCCTCATTCCGGATTCACCTACAGAAAGCTTATGGTAACAGTGAATCAAAAGGAAAGAAAAAGACATACATATTGAAAATCATGAAGTCTGGTCTCCCTGATAATGTAGGACTTTTCTATTATGTGAGCCCCTTTGGACCCGAGCCATGCCACCCCCATTCACTTCCATAACTGTCCCTCCTCTACTTCTAATTTCCTTCGTGTTGGTTTTCTGTCCCTTCTCTCTATCTCCTTTGGACCCGAGACACCCCCATTCACTTCTTTAACTGTCCCTCCTCTACTTCTAATTCCCTTCGTGTTGACTTTCTGTCCCTCCTCTCTATCTCCTTTTTCCTCATTCTACTGTTTCATCCCGGCCTAGAGCGATGTTTTTTGTTTCTCTTCACTTTTACCATCAAGTGTTAAAGATAAAAATTTCTTACCAAGGCTTTTCACAGCTGGCTGGGAAGCAGTGAGGCGCACATGACAGCAGGATATACAGTCCAGATGTTTACGTGTGCATGTGTTATCAAACCAATGAAAATAAACAAGGGCTTGGGTGCATGTGACAAAATAATAATAATGTTTACAGCTGGAGGTGTGAAGGGGAGGGGGACCATGTGATACTATTGCCAAACAGTTCGAGGGAATGTTTTGGTTATCGTGCGTTATCTAACAAGTAATAATACACAAGAGGTGGGGTGCTGGTGGTGTTATTAAAAAATTACTTCTTCCAGGAAAAATGTTCTTCGTCATTGAATTCCTATTAGCTTACTTTGCACGACGAATTTAGCACCGAAGAGACTGTTTCCTCGAAGAAGTTCAATACTACGAGCCTAATATGTTTACCACTCGAGTATCTCACATGCAGATAGTGGGAAAAACATGCCTGATAAAAATATATTAAAATGTTACGCAAAATCGTATTATGATATTGAAAAACAAAGACGATTGATTCTATTTGGAAAACTAATGAAATCCATAAATACATTCTATAAGAAAAAAAATATATAAACAAAACAAACGATATGAAATAAAACAATAAACAAAAATTGTCAGCACATCAAATGGTTGAAAAAAAAAAAGATCAACACTTGAAATGAAACCGAGATAGTAAAACTAAACTGAATATCGGAATAGAAGAAGCAAAGATAAACAAGAGTGACCACAAAGACTATACGGTACTTGAACGACATACCTGTAGCATGAATATCTGTCTAACTAGTAGTGGTGGTGGTGGTGGTGGTTGTGGTAGTGGTGGTGGTGGTGGTAGTGGTAGTCAAATGAAGGGATGTGGTGGTTGTTGTGGTTGTGGTGGTTGTGGTGGTAGTAGTGGTAGTCAAATGAAGGGATGTGGTGGTTGTTGTGGTAGTGGTAGGAGTGGTAGTGGTAGTCAAATGAGGGGATGTGGTGGTTGTTGTGGTGGTGGTAGGAGTGGTAGTCAAATCAGAGGATGTGGTTGTGGTTGTGGTGGTAGTTCTAGGAGTGGTAGTGGTTCTGGTAGAAGAGGAAATGGGTGTAGATGTAGTAATGGTAGTGGTGAAGGTAGTAGTAATAATAGTCCTAGAAAAAATGGTAGTGGCAGAAAGGGTAAAGGGGTTAATTTTGATAGTGTGTATAGTAGTAGTAGTAGTAGTAGTAGTAGTAGTAGTAGTAATAGTAGTGATGGTTGTCGTGTTAGTTGCAGTCGTAGTAATGTTGGTAGTAGTGGTAGTTGTCATAGTACTAATGGTGGTGATAATGTTGGTTATAAAAGTGATATTAGTACAAGTGGTAGATGTAAGTATGGTCGTGATAGTGATATTTACTGCATTACCTGTGTTTATAATAATAATATATGCCAACGTAAGAGATATAAAAACATGACTGGTAGTAATGATAGTAACAATGAAAACAGAAGTATTAGTAGTAGTAATGATAGTAGTAATAGTGGTAGTAACAGTAGTAGTAATAGTAGTAGTAACAGTGGTAGTAATAGTAACAGTGGTAGTAATAGTAATAGTGGTAGTAATAGTAATAGTTGTAGTAATAGTAGCAGTAATAGTGGTAGTAATAGTAGTAGTAGTAACAGCAATAGTAATAGTGGTAGTAATAGTGGTAGTAATAGTAGCAGTAATAGTGAAAGTAATAGTAATAGTGGTAGTAATAGTCAGCATAATAGCAACATAGTTAAGTATAAAAGTTGCAAGGATCGATGCAACAGAATTAATCACAACGTACCACAGTGCAACATTATCATATCATCATATATTACCATAAATACTATCAACACCACCACCACCACCACCACCACCCCCACCACCACCACCACCCCCACCACCACCACCACCCCCACCATTACATCACACAATGCCACGACTGTTGCTACTACTACTACTACTACTATGACTACTACTACTACTACTACTACAGCATGTACTCACAACACCATCACTACCACACCATACATCACCACTAACACCATTACTACAACTACACCATCATGCAGTCCTACCACCACCACTACCAACACCACCACTACCACTACCAACACTACCACCACCACGCCATGCAAGAACACCATCGTACTAAAGAGAGAGATGGGTATCGTGGACTGCATCGTGTTTACCGTGGGCATCGTGTCTGGTTCAGGTATCTTCATTAGCACCAGGTGAGTAAATTAAAGAACCCTGTGATGTAGTCAGAAAATTGGAGGTAAATAAGTCCTTCAAATACTGTCACGAAACACACACACCTATATGGAAGGACCTCTCTCTCTCTCTCTCTCTCTCTCTCTCTCTCTCTCTCTCTCTCTCTCTCTCTCTCTCTCTCACACAATTTTTCTTTCACACACACAGTCTCTCTCTCTCTCTCTCTCTCTCTCTCTCTCTCTCTCTCTCTCTCTCTCTCTCTCTCTCTCTCTCTCTCTCTCTCTCTCTCTCAGGGGCGTGTTGGAGTACAGTGGCAGTGTGGGCGTCTCCCTCCTGGTGTGGGCGTTCTCTGGGCTACTCTCCCTCATGGGCGCACTCACCTACACAGAGCTCGGTGAGTGGGTGAGTGAGTGAGCGAGTGAGTGGGTGAGTGAGTAGGTAAATGAGTGATAGTTTGAGCGAGTAGGTGAGTGAGTGAGTGGGGTTTTTTGAGCAAGTGAGTGGGGGTTTTTGAGTAAGTGAGTGAGTGAGTGAGTAGGTAAGGGAGTGATGGGTTGAATGAGTAGGTAAATGAGTGATAGTTTAAGCGAGTAGGTGAGTGAGTGAGTGAGTGGGTTTTTTTGAGCAAGTGAGTGAGTGATGTATTGAGCGAGTTGGTGAGTGAGTGGGCAGGAATGTAGCATAAGTAAGATACACTATCCCTTTAATGAAGTGAACACAGCAACATGAAGAATATAACATTATCTGTGAAGGTTGAAGGGGTAAATACTTCACAGTAACTATATATCCTTGACGACAACACACTCACACACACACACACACAGCCTACACACACAAACACACACAGCCTACACACAGCCACAGCACACAGCCTACACACACACACAGTCTATACACACACACACACACAGCCTATACACACACACACACACACACACAGCCTACACACACACAGCAAACAGCCTACACACACACACAGCTTATACACACACACACACAAACATCACACATCCTACACACATACACACACACAGCCAGACACACACACACACACACACAGCTAGCCAACCAAGGAGGAAATTGATCAGCACGTGGTTCTGACTCACTGTGATCCTTCAGGGTATTGCTATGCACAAACACACACTCACTGCCTGCCTGACACATCATCACGAGTTACAAGTCTCATCATCTCATGCAATTCCTTTCATAGACTACACTCATGCAGTCGACTTAAGAGGATAGTACACTCTTGATAGGCCTACATAATTTCTGACCAGAGTGTGAGGAACAGAAAGCTTCGAATTGCCTGGTATTGCTCATTTCCCCACCCAGTACACCTATAGAGGCTGAGTTCGAATGCAGGGTATGTGTGTGTGGTGCCTGCCGTTCGTCTCTGGTCAGGGATTACGTATCACGAGTGTACGTATACTTTGGGAACACTTCGATTCCTCCAAAATATGCCAGCAAACATGACCATATTAACAAAAATAATGGTGGTCTGTTGCTTGGAAAAGTTTGGAAGAATCAGTTACGGCAGATTTACTAACACTGTAAGGTATATGCTTTCCCTTTAATTAAGACATTTTGAGGTGATATTTGTCCCTGTCATTCCCTTTAATTAAGTCGTAAACGCTTTCACCCATCCCAATCTCTCCCTCTCATATACCCTTTCCCACACCTTCTAATCTTTCCCACAACTCCTACCCTTTTCTAAACCTGCCTGTCACCCCTATATACACTTCCCCACACCCCTCCCTTTCCCACACCTTCTCCTACTCTTTCCCACAACTCCTACCCTTTTCTAAACCTGCCTGTCCCCCCAATATACCCTTCCCCACACCCCTCCTTTTCCCACACCTTTCCCACAACTCATTCCCTTTTCTAAACATGCCTGTCCCCCCTTATATACCCTTCCCCACACCCCTCCCTCTCCTAACCTTGACCCATATACATACCTCTTCTCCTACCCCATCATAATTATATAACTCTCCCCCATCCCAATCTCTGAACTTTCTCACCCACATGCAGCCACTATGATCCCAGAGAGCGGGGGTGCCTACAGTTATGTCAGGGCTGCCTTTGGTGACACGGCAGCCTTCCTGTGTATGTGGACGTCCATCACCATCGAGGACCCCACCACCAGGGTCATCGAGGCCCTCACCTTCGCTAACTACGTCCTCCAGCCATTTTTCCCGTCCCATTCCCAGCCCCCAGAAGTCCCCCTCAGGCTCCTCGCTGCTCTCGTTATTGGTCAGTCGGTCTTATACAGAATCGTATGCAACTAAGGACATTGATGGTGGTGGTGTTGTTGATGATGGCGGTACGATGGCTATGTTCTTTGTCTATGGAGCCATCGTACTAGTACGCCACGCCATCTTATGCATCACGAGTGTTCTTGAATACGGCCCATAGAGTCGTATGCAAGGACATTGATGATGGTGGTGTTGTCGATGGCTTGGTGTCGGAACGATGTCTCCATAGTGTGTCTCTGGAGTCATCGCACTGGTACAGTCATGGTCAATAGTCCTGCAACACCTTCCAATGATGGCTTCGAAAAATTATCCGAAACTATAGTTGTTTGTCTCAGCAATATCGGTTCATAAGATTAAATCAAATGGGTCGCTTTTATTCACCAGGTTGCAGGACGTTTGACCATGACTCTACCATATATACACACACCATATGTTACTACCTACTCAAAATAAACAACCCATGGTATTCACAACACTGGGTATCATCCAACACTTCAATCTACCATAAACAAAGACTGACTAACCTTAATAAACACAGGAATTTGTCTTCAGAATACGTTAACACTGTAGCCAGCATATGTAAGAACACGAGTGACTTACAAGAACAGAGGAGGTGGTTTTAGTCAGAAAATTGGAGACCACCGAATTCATTCAAATATTGCCACGAAACACCACCTATATGGAAGAAGCTTGTTTTCGTAGTATTAGTCATGAGGAATTAGAAGCCACCAAGTCTCATACACGACACAATCATAGGGTCCTTAATTACACACTATGCAGCACTCATGCACACACGTAAAACACACACACGCACCCATGTTCTCTCTCACACACACACACACACAGACGTTCTCACCAATTAACTACTCAACTCTTTTTATCCCATGCACCTACACCCTCAAACACAGATTTTTTTTTTTTTTTACCCACACCCACACCCCTACTACACACCCACTACTACAACACACTTAACACCTACACTCCTCAACTCTTCCTCCACACACCACTATAACACATTTAACACCTACACTCCTCAACTCCCACTACCCTGCCCGGGGGGGCTGATTTTATTCTCTGTGAATATTAGTTATCCTCCACAGGGCTAGAATAAAGATTGTTGTAGGATCTGGTAACTTCTAGTGGATTTGACGAGATCTGCCCACATGGATTAAAAATACACGTGAGGTGTACTGCAACCGGAGGCTCTTTTTTTTTCACTGCTGTGTGGACCGCCAGCACACAGGGAATGCATTTCCCTTTTCATGCAGCAGTGTAAACTCCCTCCCCCTTATGGTCCCTTCAGGGCTGGTCTCATGGAAGGTACGGCCCCACTTGTAGCTCTTGTGGTAACGTGGACTTTGGTCCACAGCACTGGCTGTGGGATCAAAGACCTTTTCCCCAATCTCCCTGGCGGTCGGAGGCCCCCAGACTCCCTGGTCCAGTAAGCTCTGGTCCCATTTCCCTGGGATGTGCTTCGGTAGCCCAGGCATATAGGGCCAGCCCCTCCTTTATTTTAATTTGTTTTTTCACTGCGACCAGAGTGTACAAGGGGTATGTGGGGCAGGAGGCCATTCTGCCCCGGGAGAACATCAACAACAACAACAACTCCCACTACTATAAATTTAACACTTACACTCCTCAACCCACACATAGTCTAAAAATGTATGTCCCAACACCCCTTAATTACTTCTCCCTCCCTCCACTCACATACATCCTCCTACAGTATTCCTGGCGTGGCTGAACATATACTCGGTGAAGGCTTCCTTGTTCCTGCAGAAGGCAATACTGGCCCCCAAGGTCCTCATTCTCGTGGCCATCATCAGTGTGGGTCTCTACCGCCTCGCCCTCGACCCAACAACATCCACCAGCTTCGTCAGCCCCTTCGTCGGTTCGAGTAAGACGGCACCCCTCCTCGCAACGGCGTTCCACCAAGGCCTCTATACGTATGATGGATGGTGAGTGTATGTATGTATGTATGTATGGGTGTTGGGACGGCGATGAGTTGCTGTTGTTGTTGTTGTGTGTTGTTGTGAAGTGTTGGTTTGAGAGAGACGAATGCTGGGGGGAGTGTTATGTGTGTGCTGAGAAAGTGTTGGTGTTGTTGTTGTTGTTGTTTTGCGTGCGTGAAGTTCTGGTTTAGAGAGAGAGAGAGAGAGAGAGAGAGAGAGAGAGAGAGAGAGAGAGAGAGAGAGAGAGAGAGAGAGAGAGAGAGAGAGAGAGAGAGAGAGAGAGAGAGAGAGAGAGAGAGAGAGAGAGAGAGAGAGAGAGAGAGAGAGAGAGAGAGAGAGAAGAGAGAGAGAGAGAGAGAGTGTGTGTGTGTGTGTGTGTGTGTGTGTGTGTGTATGTGTTAGCCAGTAATATTTCTCTATAGACTAAAATATTAATACTAAGTTTCGTGTAGAGTAAAACAAACAGTGACGAAACAAGAGACCGCCTAACGTAAGAGACGCCAGAACGTAAATGACGGGGGTGGGAGTGGGGGGGGGGGCGATGGTAGGGGGGGCGTTATCTTGCATTACAACAGCACCCCTTTGGTACAGATAGGCAGGCCACTCGACCGACCTACTGGCTGGCTGACTTAATGGAGGAAATGTCACAAAACCACAAGAATGTACACGACACAACAGTCACCAACCATGGACGCTCATTGTCCTCAGTTTCCTTCATTATTCTCTTTCTTTAACAGAGATCATTTAGTTCTTTATATGAGGAGAATTATTATTATTATTATTATTTATTGTGAGTGTGTGTTTATTCTACAACCTGGAGAGAACTGAAAGAGGAAGAGAGAAGACCCCGCTTGGCCTCGAAAACCCTATAAATTACAGGATGGAAAAGAACATACAGAGGGAGGGTTAACAAGCAGACATGAAGGGAATAAATACAAGGAAAGGAGGGACATCACGTCATGTGCGACAGGGGGTTGAGTGATACACTTTTGGTACATTGGAGTGCCTTGATTCCTCCAAAGTATGCCAGGAAACAGGATTAGATGAGCAAACATAATGGTGACCTGTTGTCTGTTGTAGGAATCAATTGCTCCAAATTTACCAACACTGTAATACCCCCTTAAGGTAGCACAACACATGGTATAACCTAACCTACATCACCTTTGTATTGACACCAACGCCACGTAGCCTAATGAGGACAATGATACACATATTATGGATAGGCTATACTCCTATATATCTCTGAACTCAATCTCCAACACCACAACCTAAAATAACAATGGTAGAGAGTGAAAGGAAGAGATCGAGAGATTTTATACAAACGCACAGAACGCACAATAATTTTTGTAACAAACACAATCATCTAAACACGAAACATAAAACAGCAGAGGCAACAAATTGATTTTTTTAATGAGATTAAAATTTCTGCTGTTGGAGATGTATTCAGAAAATTGGATATAAACGAGTCCTTCAAATATTGCCACGAAACACTACCTATGCTGGGAAGGAACTTGTTTTGTGGCATAGTCAGGAGGAATCAGAAGCCTCCAATTTTCATTACACTATCACAGGGTCCTGAATTAAAATGTGCTACAAAACAGATCCCCAACTCGTTTACTCAGCTCCATAGATCATCCAAAGTAGATATAGATGCTTCCATTAAACAACAACAACAACACAAGGAAGCTCTAGTAGTTAGTTCAATCTTTCCTCTTATCTGACGTATTCTAGTTCCAGGTAACGAAACGAACGAACCCCTGCCGGCCACGTAAATAAACCACCATCCTGCCAGAATCACTGTGCATTTCCGCAAAGTTCGTTTAGGTTGAGAGATGGTGTGTGTGTGTGTGTGTGGTGTGTGTGTGTGTGTGTGTGTGTGTGTAGGGTTGCATAGCCTACGGTATCTATAAGGACCTGCTGCAGACTCAACTTACCACACCGAATCATACATAATATTTCCTTGGGCGTTCGTCATTTATTTTTCTCCAATTCTCACTGCAACATTGAAGAGATCCTTTGCTCCTATAGCTAGCCAGATCAAATAGGACGAGAACACACGAACGAAACTTTATGCAGCTTGAAGACCCGAGGCATGCAGGAAGAAAATGTGGTTCGTGCCATTCGTTTGGTTCGTCTCATTTCCTGGATGTTTATTGTTTGTCAACTCCTACATGCTGTGCTGTCTCATCGTGACGTATATACACTCGTGATACATAATTTATGACCAGAGTGTGAGAAACAGAAAGCTTCGTATCGCCTGGTATTGCTCATTTCCCACACTCAGTACACCTATAGAGGCTGAGTTCGTATGCAGGGAATGTGTGTGTGTGTGTTGTGCCTGCCGTTCGTCTATGGTCAGGGATTACGTATCACGAGTGTACAGTGCAGTACAATCGACGGCAAAGATATGACTTCTCACTCAGCGCTTCTTGAAGGATAACATAAGGGCTACTCATCGAACAAACATATTCACCACACACACACACACACACACACACACAGGGAAAAGGTAGTCAATTTTTTTTTTTCTCCAAGATTAATCCATAACATTAAAATTCAAGTTTTGCCTTGAGGTTCACCAGACGAACACGTTTTCAAGCTGAATAACCTGTAGTGTGCCAGGCACGACAGGCAACAGGAAAAAGTGTTGCAGTCTTGATTGATTCTGCCGGGGTCACTTTACCGTACAGTCGGAGGCAAGACTAGCGTCGCCTCACTCAGCGTTTCTTGGAGATAAAGCATTCGAACAAACACATTCACCATACAGAATTACCACAGTCTCGACCCTGAGAATTACACACACACACACACACACACAAAATTACAATATACAGTAAAGGGGGAAAATGAATAAACTTCTCTTCATGGTTCTTCACTTCACAACAAATAAAATATTTCGGCCTACACATCATACATAGCTTGTTGTATCTATGTATGTGTTTGTATACTTATATAGCCTATTGATATAAGGATGATAGAAGAACGCCCTACGTCTAGAAGACCCTTTGAGTCCCCCTCCAATATCTGTACCAATTTTCCTTTTAACACGAACCACAGAAAACGAATGTAGTGGATCGTATGGGTAACCTACTTATTTGACCACTTTATTACTATAGTGTCTACAAAGATTTTATGATGGAGGTAATATAAACAGTACCAGTAAATACCAATAGTCAATATATATATATATATATATAAACGTATTTACCTTGCATTCTGCCTCACTAATGAATGACCATTAACTAACCACAGAGTAACTAATTGCATGTGGACATAATAATAATAATAATAATAATAATACAGCTAAGAGTTCTATTTCATTTCAGGGACAACCTCAATATGGTAGTGGAAGAGACCAAAAATCCTGAGAGGTTAGTAATTAAGTGAGTGAGTAATAGAATGAGTGTATGGGTGTGTGAATGAGTGTATATGGGTGTGTGAGTGAGTGAGTGTGTGAATGAGTGAGTGTATGGGTGTGTGGATGAGTGAGCAAGTGTGTGAATGAGTGTATGGGTGTGTGAATGAGTGAGTGAGTGTGTGAATGAGTGAGTGTGTGAATGAGTGTATGATTGATTGAGTGAATGAGTGTATGGGTGTGTGAATGAGTGTATGGGTGTGTGAATGAGTGAGTGAGTATGTGAATGAGTGAGTGAGCAATAGAATGAGTTTATGGGTGTGTGAATGAGTGTATGGGTGTGTGAATGAGTAAGTGAGTGTGTGAGAAGTTAGTATCTCTACATATGAGTCCTATACTTATGGGGTCCCTCTTTCCTGTGTCAAGGAGAGACGAAATCTTGACGGTAAGTTATTGAGGGGTAGCTGAATTTTCTAAACTCTATTCACAAAACATATTATCCCCTATTAGTAACATTGAGGTGATTTGTTTACTGAGATAGCCTAGTTTAGTTTGGAAGAATCAGTCCCTCTCAACTTACTAAAAAGGAGTTCTCCCCAAACCCTGACTAACCATTCTAACTTATTTAACGTATCCTAATTTTAACATATCCTAATCTAACCCACCTTGCTTCCTCCTTCCACTGAAATTTCTGTAGATGTATTCCTCTAACTCTAACCAATCCTAACTTATATGAATCTAACCAATCCTGATCTAACCCACCTTTCCCATCATCCTCATCCTCCACCTTTTTTCTGCAGACGTTTTTTCCCTAATCCTAACCAATCCTAATTTACTTATATGAATCTAACCAATCCTAATCTAACCCACCATTCCCATCATCCTCATCCTCCATCTTCTTTCTGCAAACGTTATCCCCTCATTCTAACCAATCTAGTCAATCCTGATCTAACCCAATCCTGATCTAATCTAGTCAATCCTGATCTAACCCACCTTCCCCATCCTCTTCCTCCTTTCTACAGATGTTTCCCAGTAGTGATGACGGTATCCCTGACGGTGATAACATTGGTGTACCTCATAACGAACGTAGCCTACTATGCAGTCCTCTCACCCTCGGACGTGTTACTCTCACCCGCCGTCGCTGTTGTAGGTTATGTGCAGTGTTCTGTCTCTTACTACGTTCCTACGAGCACTCTGTCCTTTGATAAAACAACTTACAATTCAATGCTGCCATATACACTGATTTCAATTGCACATCTGATACTTTATTATGATGCCTACTTGTACGTTGTGTTGTGTAGTTACTTGTGATGTTTCTTGATATTAAAGTAAACTATTAATGATTTTTTCCTATACTCTTATGTGCAGCCGTATAGTTGTTAATTAATTGGTAGGTGTAGCTTGCATGGTAGCCTATACAGTGTCTATTAAGTTTAATCATGTGGACCTATAAAACAGTAATTCAGTGACACACAACCTTTGGCCCACCATCTCGGTAACATCACCTCTGTCAAGTATTACAACGTTCTTTAAACACACACTCGCAGCTCCTCTCTTATTCCCTACAAAATATAGCCTAAATGAAGCTTATCTCACAAGCATCCATGAAGGGACTGTAAGTAACCTGCCAACCTCAGTCATATACCACCACCGTTCATAAAAATACTACATGCAGCTAATACCACCACCACCACCACCACCATTAATATTAGTACCACAACATATTCGTGCCTTTTTCGCCACATTCCGCAGACATTCGGGGATCGTGTGTTTGGCGTGGTGGCGTTCTCAGTACCCGTGCTGGTGGCCATCTCAACTGCCGGGGCACTCAACGGTCAGACCTTTTGCCAGAGTCGAGTTGTATTCACCGCTGCGCGACATGGCTATCTGCCCTCCTGCCTGGCCCTCATCAGTATCATCAACTGTACACCCGTCCCTGCCATCGTCTTTATGGTCCGTGTATAATAATATTTAGTTGTCTACACTAATCTCACACGTTTTTAGGTGTCGTACGTGTGTAGGGGGATATGTTTCATGTTGTGATAAGGCAGCTTTGTGCATCTTTTTTTTTTTTTATAAAACTGGTTTAGGCTTTATATCTTTTCAGATACAGACCTGCTTTCTAATGAGTTAAAGATACGGAATGTTTCTCACTCTTATGTTATTGAACTGTTAGTTACTCTTACGTTAAACATACTCCTCCCGTTTCTTAACAAATATCCTTTATAAACTACACTACTTCCTTATGATACCTTCCTCTCCCTCTTATTACTTTACAGACGTGCTTCTCCCTAATCTTACTGGTGACGACTGACATCTACGTCCTCATTAACTACGTGTCCTTCTCCCAAAACCTCTCCCGTCTCTTGGTTACCTTTGGCCTTCTAATACTTAGGTACAGGAGGCCAGGGTGGAGGAGGCCCTTCAAGGTGGGTGGGAACGGAAGAGAAGAGGAATTGGAAAGACATAATACAGTACAGTTTGGAGTTTGGGAGTAACCTTGGCTGCCAACAGAATAATTACAGGAGTGTCAACATAAACACCCTATACTAGACTATACAAGGATACCATACCGTAGCTGACATTATACTATCAAGGGAACATGTACCTATATAGTGTTGAGTGATGATGATGATAATAATGACAATAATGAAGATGATAATGAAGATATTGATGAGAGTAAACAATTCTGCTGATAACAAGGATGACAATGTATGTAGTAACGATATTGATGGTGGTTGTATATACTAGGTGTGGTTAGTGGTCCCAGTGGTGTACCTGGTAGTGACTGTTGTATTGGTGGTACTACCGTTGGTGCAGGAACCTATCACCGTGGGAGTGGCACTGGCCGTCATAACACTCGGCTTCATTATTAAAATTGTTTTCGTTGGGCCCTCCTCCTGCTGCTGCTGCTGCTGTTACTTCACCTGCCCCACCTTCTCCTCCAAGGGCACTCTATCACATTTGTCAGGTAAGACTAATCATACGCTATTACGTAATTTTCTATGGTACAGGAAGGTATGGTAAAAAAAAAAATTCTCAGGTACAAATCGGTCTCGGCACTACTTAGCAACGTGATATTATTAACTTGTAAAGGCTCCACCTCAACCATTATGATTTATCTAAACTTACGACCCCCCCCCCCAAAAAAAAAAAAAAAAAAAAAAAAAATATATATATATATATATATATATATATATATATATATATATATGAAAGTCTTCGTATGATCAAACTGTTTCCTCGGCCTTTTCATTGATCCCCTTGAATAATTTTGCCTCGGGAATGAAGGATGAAGGACGGTGGACGAAGAAAATGGGCGTATGTTTATTTAACGTGACCATATTTCGTTACGTTACAGGACGATTTTACCGCTTGGTGCAGATCCTCTTCCAAGCCTTACCAGAGAAGAGAGAATAACACCAACATGACGACTGGGTAATGGATTAAAACATCAGCATCAACCACAAGGAGGAGGAAGTTAGGTTAGAGTAGGTTTGGTTAGAGTAGGTTAGGTTAGAGTAGGTTAGGTTAGAGTAGGTTAGGTTAGAGTAGGTTTGGTTAGAGGTTAGGTTAGAGTAGGTTAGGTTAGGTTAGAGTAGGTTTGAGTAAGTTAGGTAAGGTTTGGTTAGGTTAGGTAAGGTTTGGTTAGGTTAGGTTAGGTTAGGTAAGGTTTGGTTAGGTTAGGTTTGAGTAAGTTTGGTTAGGTTAGGTCAGAGTAAGTTAGGTTAGGATAGGTTATCCATGTCCAGTACTTCTCTCTTTATCATACTTTAATACTTTGCTCTTGTCATGTACCGGTATTACTTTAACTTAAGAAGTAAGTAATTAAGAGCGGTTTCAACACATTATAAAGTTCATCTGTTTGTAATGTTATTTAATAATTGATAAAATTATCTTGGAAATTTTCGAAAGTTTATTCCTATTTATATGAATCACTTTTATTTCAATAAAAAAAAACATCCAAAACAAATATGAATATTATTGTCTTGATAATATCTAATACTTCTTATTGAAAACATAAGATAAAGAGATTCTACTTACCTTACCTTCAACAGATGTGTATTGATAAGTTTATCCAGGACCATTCGGATCATTTGTACACGTATCTGTCCTCCATTACGAAACAGTCACAAAAGCCATTACACTATAACACACACACTATACTATACACACACACTATACTATACTATACACACACACTACTATACTATACACCGTCATTAAACAACTATAAACACAGCCATTACACCCTACACACACACACACACACACTATATTCTAAGTACTCCTTGTAAATAATAATAACAGTGCCCGAGAAACACACACATTGTTACTATAACCAAGGCCTGTCTCTGTAAGTAGCCTTGACTATGACTTCGTTCATAGTTTGGGTAATGCTCACTAATTACTCAAAAAAATAGAAAATAAAACTCGCCACCACGGCCGCCGCCATAGGAAAACACACCGACAGTGTTGCCAGATCACCCTTGGCAACTTTTCTGATAATGAGGGTAAAAAGTCTACAGGATTATCCATTAAAAAATATAATAAAGTTACGATTTTACCGACCACACTGTCAAACACAACACTGAAGTGACTGAACCTGAAGGGAAAATGAAAATAGAATTGAAGCACCGAGCTCTAATAACAACATGGAGGGGTAATAATATATCCTGTATGACTTCTGTGAGCCTGTAATCAATTGGCGGCCATATTGGAACACCAGGTTAATAATTGGTACGGTAAATAACCCTAAACATCTACTTGGGTTGTTTTATTTCTTTATTATTATCATTATTATATATTTATACTATCGTTGACATAAGTCCTGAACCTTCCCCCTCCCCCCCCTCCACCTAAGAAAGACTAATGAATGAATTTTTGTTGGTGATGTTGTAAATTGTTCCTCCCCCTCCCCTACACCCTTCTCTAAGGCCCCTCCCCCCTTCATTCCTCCCTCCCTCCCTCCCTACTCAAATCCTCTCCCCCTCCTTCCTCCTTCCCTCCTTCCTCCCTCCCACTCTCAAGTCCCCTCCCCCCCCTCCTCCCCCACACCCTTCTCTCAGGTCACTCCCTCCCCCCTCCTCTCAGGCCATTCCCTCCCCCCTCCCCAACACCCTTCTCTCAGGCCACTCCCTCCCCTCCTCCCACACTCAAGTCCCTCCCCACCTTCCTCCTTCCACACTCACCATGAGATAATAAAGCTTCATAAACAATTGGAGAATATATGTATATATTTTTTTCTAATATAATTTTATGGAAGTCAGTATAACAACAACAAAAAATAATCAGTACACTCTTTCTCGTGGGGAGCAGCAGGTCATTTCTGGACGACAGCTCACCCAACAAAACCTCCCTCCATTGGTATCGAAATGTGTATATATGTGTATATATTCTAGATCTTGATATACTGTATAGCCTCGGGATGGGTTTGGGTGGGATG